>QEPC01009479.1:785046-911701 GCA_003113815.1 Sphenodon punctatus | reverse complement strand
GGGCCCCCATCGTGCCTTGTTCCGGGGGTCCCGCCCCCCCCTCCGAGACTGGCTCTGTTGCTGTGGGGTCGCCTCTGTGGACTGGGGTGGTGTGGGGGTGGGGGTTGCTGCTGCCTGTGCCTTTCCCCTTGGTGGTGCCCCCCCTTGTCCCTCTCGTTGTTCCTCGTGCTGTGTTCCGGGCGCCCTTGCCCCCCCTTCCCGACCTTTCCCTTGTGTGTGTGTGTGTGTGTGTGTGTGTGTGTGTGCCCGGGCGTTTGGTCGTGCAGTGTGTCCCGCTGCGGGTCCGCTGTGTGTGTGTGTGCGTGTGCTGTGTGTGTCGGCTGTCAGCCTGTTCTGCCTCTTCCCCCCTCCATTCCCGTTTCCCTTGTGTGGGCGTTCCCTTGTGTGCCTTTTGGCTTCGTTTGCCCTCAGGCAGCCATGTCTGTGTCCTGCCCCTGCCCGGTGCCTTGTGGGAGGTTTGCGCCCGGCGGGGGTTCGGCTGCACGTCTGTTGTGCTGCCCCGGTCCGCGATGGTTCGGCCCGGTTCCCGGCCGTGGTCCCGTTCCCGGCACGTCTATATGGGTCGCTTTTCCACCCCCGCGCGTGGTTGCGCTGTTCACCCCCCCTGGGGGTTCACTGTGGTGAACCGCCCACCCGTAACGTCTGAAATCACCCATAGTGTACCACGGTCAATCCTGCGGCGGGGCCAAAGCACCCTGAACGTCTGTTTCGGGGGTGCCAGATGTTCACCACAGTCAATCCCCACCAGGGGTCAAAAATAACCACGCTTCCGGAGCTCTGGTCCAGACCATCTCCGAAAGCGTGGTCAAAGTGATTCCCACCGGGAAACAAAAAAAAGTAACGACTGAATGACAACCACTGGCCGGAATCAAGCAATTCCCAGCCGGGGACAAAGCATGCAGCATTGCTGCCAGGCAACGAGCAACAACACAGGCCGGGGTGGGAGATTTAAAGGGCACACAGCAGCAAGGGGACGGGGCAGGATGGAGCAAGGCGGAAGGGAGAGGAGAGCGGAGGGCGAGAGAGCAAGGCGGGAGGAGGAGGTGGAGGAGGCACAGGCGGAGCAGGCGGTGGTCGTGCTGCACTTGGAGGTGGTAGAGGGGCAGCAGCACCAGTAGCAGACGGGATGAGCCGCCCCGGCGCCTTCTGGGTGCTTTGACCATGGCCCGGGATCGGCGTAATATCTGTTGCACTGCCCCAGGCCATGGTCTGCCGGTCCGATTCCCTGCCGTGGTTCTGCTCCTGTCACGTCTGTTTGGGGGCTCTCTTGCCCACGGGAGGTGGTTAGCCGGTTCGCCACCGCTGGGAATCCATTGTTGTGAATTGGGCACCCGTAACGTCTGAAATCATCCCTTGTCTCTTCCAAGACATCATAATTTGCTCATGTTCTCCCTCAGTTGTCAAAGATTTTGCATTTATCACTAACTGCAATAAAAAACCTACAGTCCCTTGTTTACTGTTGTCACAAAACTTTTAATTTGGATGCCACGGTGTGTGTCCATGTACAGGGACGCACACCCACCTCCACCCACCACGGCAAAAAAATCCCATCCCACCCATCTGTCTGTGTAAAAACGGTTCATGTTATAAAATGGAGCTTATACTGATTTATGTTATTCTGATCTACAATCTATGTTGCAACTTTTAAAATTCTGTTGACATTAGTGGACTTATTGCAGCATGAAGTTAGAAGCATCTCAAATGTTTAAAAACCTTCCCAAAAAACCCTGTGTATTTATCAGTGTACATTTCCTCACACGTGTGTACATGTGTCACATTTCTCACACGGAGAAGCACCCCCTTCCTTCTCACTGGCTTTCTATTCTGCAGGCTAGCCTGGCAATGGCATGTTCAGGCAGCATCAACTTTTTTAAGCAAAGCAAGGATTTTTGAGGAACACAGTTCTTTCTGCTGCCATCACAACTAAATATTTGCTGAGGAATAATAGTAGGGTAATTTTTTAAAAAACAATGCAATGGTAGAGGTTTAGAATCAACAACATTTTAATACAGCTCTAGTAAAACAGGGGTTTCCTATAGCTCTAGCTGCTACTTTTGTGGAAAAGTACTGATGTCTGCCAGCATGAAATTACAGCATCACAAAAAAATAAAATAAAATTGAAAAAATCTTTCTAGTCAAAACCCAAACAAACAGATTTTATGATATTAAAGACTCTGGGGAGGCAGTAAGGGAGTTGTTCAATACTTAAATCTACTACATTTTTACTTAAGAGATTTGTCATCTGGGTCTTCCATCTGTCTTTTCACCAGATGTATAATAGCTTTAAACACTACAAGAGAAGGTTCCATACATATCTCTCATGCCATAACACACTAGTCGGTGTAAACATCAAAGGGTTTACTAGAGAGTGTAAACTTCTAAGAAAGATTAGACAGTCATCACTGAACAGGTGCTATCCAAGAATACTAATCGGCATAATAGTAATGGAGGAAGTTGAAACAGTCTGCTGAGAAAAAACATTGGTTTCCATTATACTAATTAACCAAAGCATCCTGGTGGAGGTGGATGGGGAGAGAAAGAATTTATAATCATTTCGTCCAGTTGGGAACAAAGAACGATATGATATTCACCACTGAATGAATTCACGTTCCTTTTCTATTTTTAATGTACAATTTTTTAAAATATGATTTGGATTCGTGAGTTACAGAATATCTTTTATTTTATTTATTCAAATTTATTTTTGCCCTTCCCTGAGGCTCTGGGAGGCTTACGATATATAAATTTTGTAAGAATTTTGAAACTCAAGCTCTCCAAAATATAAAGGATGATGACATACTGCATTCATTGAAGTCAATGGGGATGATCCCATGCCCCGTACGCCCTGCGCACATCCTGCACATGTGTGTGCAAATCCATACTGTGCAGGACGCACGCGGATCCCACTTGGAATTGTGGCCACTGGCTGAACTCTTATTGACTTTGCTGTGGCCAGGAATTTCATGCAAAATGGAAGTCAATGAGAAGTAGTGGATCTACAAGTGAGGTAGTCTCAGTGGGGCAGCCACCCCAGGTCAAAACCTTAGCAGGAATGTAAGTCCAGGCGAAATGTTCTCAAAACATAATCTCTGTGCCAATCTGCCACATGTCTTACCATGTGATCGTTAGAACTGAGTCAAGAACGACTGTTCTTGTACCATTGGGAAATACCTATGCCTACCAACAGAAGTTGGTCCAATAAAAGATAATCCTTTAAATACTTTGTCTCCAGTGTCCATATTTCCTGGGCAGTAAATGCGCAGGTGACCCCCCCATGGGGCAGAAGTGCTTATTTTTAAGCTTGAAACACTAGTGCCTACTTGTATGGATACTGGAAATTAATGTTTCTGTGGTGTAGTAATGACATTTTCATTCTTCAGCATTACTGGTTCTAAGCAGGAGATAGAGTGTATTGGACAGTGTGAACAGTGAAAGGAGACATCTCTAAAAAAACTTTCCTGCTAAAATAATAAAGCATGACTATGTAAATAATTACTGATAGCATGTACAAAGATTGGTGGTTCATTCTAATCAGTCATAAAAAATTAATATCTTTCTCACTGATTATGAAGTCCATATACTGCATGGAAAAACAGATTATGTCAATTGTCCCCACCGCTGTGCTTTCTCTGCTGCACATTTTCAGTCTCTCCCTCTCTACTGGGTCATTTCCACTGGTCTTCAAAACATGCTACCATCTAGAGGGATGTACCAGGGGCCGATGTTGTTTTCTTTTACGTTATTTCGTTATTTAAATCTGTCGTTTTCATTTTCACAAATATCCAATTTTTGTTTTCGTTCTTGCTTTCGTTTTTGTTTTTCATTTGTTTCAATGGAAAACACATTTGCAGCTGTAGCTTTTTTGTTTTTCATTATATTTGGCTGAAACATGGAGTGATTGCCTACACTTAATGCCTTCCATGGAAGGCATTAAGTGTACCATATTCCAAAAAGTTTGGATAAAGGAATCCAATTTTAGAAGCATTTGGATTATATTTTGCAAAACTCTTCATATACATTCTTAGCTGTACCTTCTTTACCTCATAATGTAGATGAAACCTGGCATGTTTATACCCCTTCCCATATTTACTATCTCTGCCAAATTTCAGGATTGAATAAAAGGTCCAGGTGGTATAAGAAATTAACTGTATGTATGACTGTAACATCTTTGTAGTCCAACCAGTGTACATGAAAGTTGACAGGGCTGTATATCACACTTTCACTATGACCTCTGCCAAATATCAGAAAGATGTGATAAAGGGTCCCAATTTTATATGCCTGCACAGCATATGCAGGGAAGGAGCCTATGCCAAGGATTCTCTTATGTGTCACTGTGGTATAAGATCAGTTTGTGATACCAATTGGTCAGCATAAATGCCAACCAAATATCCTCATTCTGTGCTGTGACCATCCCAACATCTCTCCCCCACTTGTTACTGGGAAGTCAGAAACATCTGTTTATGAAAGAGCCAATAGAGATTCCCTTATGTCCTCTGTCACAGCGCTGCAGGATGTGATTGTGATGATAACTGACCAGTCTGGATGTGTAAACTATGTCCCCTGATTGCTTGGACGCTATCCCCAAAGTCCCAGTTATGTCCCTTCTATGCCTGCCTGAGGGCTGCCCCCTCAAAGCCACCACCGATTGGTCCTGTAAAGCTGGAAGCATGCAGTAATTGGCCAGTGAATGTGTCTATCAGTCTTTTGGGTTGCTCCACATCCTCCCTACTACAGCCTCCCTCCCCCTGCCATGCCAGGTGCCAAAGGGTCTTCAAGGGGACTTCAATTGCTTATCAAATTGGGTCCCTTTATCAAATTGTCCTGTAGTTTGGCAGAGATGACAGGGAAGTATGTGATACATTCCTGCAAAATGTCCTGTAAACAGGCTGGAATATAAAAATGTTACAACTGGAAATGTATTTTCAAGTTAATGTCTTATAAAATCAGGACCCTTTACCTAATCTTTCTGAAAATTAGCAGGATTGGTAAGCTTGTGGAGGGACATACTATTCACAGGTTTCATGCAAATTGGTTGGAAAATAAAGAAGTTGTAGGCATGAATGTGTATGGAGTTTTTTTTTTAAATTCACAACATTCAATTGCTTCTAAAATCGGTTCCCTTTATCTCACTGTTTCAAAAATTGGAACACTTAGTGCGCTCCATTGGGGGTACAATCTCCCCAAGTTTCATCAGAATTGAATAAGAATCAAAAGAAGTTATAGCCGGATATACATTATTCAGTTTTTTCTCTTTATTTCAAAAACAAAAAGTAATTTTCATTTCTATTTTCATTATTATTATTATTATTATTTGTAGTTTTCATTATTGCAATAACGATAACGAAAATGGCAATTTTCATTATTGTTATTGTAATAATGAAAACGACATACACACCCCGACTACCATCTCCCCTATTCCTCTTGAACCCTCTACCCTTCCAGCTATCGCCCCATTTTGCTCCTACCTTTTGCTTCCAAGCTCCTGGAGCAAGCTGTCTACATATACTGTCTGGACTTCCTCTCTTCAAATTCCTCCCTTGACCCCCTTCAATCAGGCTTCCGCCCTCTCCATTCGACTGAGAATGCCCTCACCAAAATAACTATTAGCCTCCTAGCTAAGTCTAAGGGCCTCTACTCTGTTCTTGTCCTCCTCGATCTTTCTGCTACCTTTGATGTCTCATCGCCACCTCAAGCTTAATATGTCCAAGACTGAACTCATCTTTCCCCAGAACACTCCATTCATATTTCCCTCTCAATTTCCACTGAGGAACTCACCATCCAGCCAGTCCCTCAGGCCTGTAGCTTGCAATTCATTTTTGACTCCTCCCTCTCCTTTAAGCCTCAGATCCAGACTGCCCCACCATTGACTGCTCTCAAAACCCTTGTTTCTCTAAATGTCTTCACCCTTTCTCCCTTGCTACCCCTTATGTCTCGAACTCCCTTCCTCCCAACTTTCAAATCCCCACTGAAAACCCACCTCTTCCGTCAGGCCTTCCCTAGCTTGTCATAAGTGATACTGCATCCTTTCCCCCTCACTCAGAACCTAATTCCCTGTAACTAAGCAAAGCATGTGAGCCTGCAATTTCTTGTCTTTCCTGATGTTTACTTCTCCCACGTTTCCCCCTCCCTTGTCTCTCAGATTGTAAGCCCCTTAGGAGTAGGGACCTGTCTCTGACTGTGGATTTTACAGTACATTGCTCGAATAATAATAATAATAATATCTATTGTTACTCCCCAGTACCCGCCACCTCTCCTGTCCCAGGCAGTGTCAAGCAGCAGTGTCAGGAGCAATGACAGCTTCCCCCACTCCCCATAGAACAGGGACAGGTGATGAGAACATGGCAGTGGTGCTGGCTCTCCTCTGCCTCTATGCTCTCCCTGCCTGACTCTCTTTGAAAACAGCTATGTGCTGATTTGCCTCTTGCAGTTGGCCTAGATGTCCATTCATGCCCACCATGTAGGGCAAGTGGATAACCAACATATATTATTACTTGTTGTTGTTTTGTTGATATTATTTTATAGTATTTATATAACACCAGAAACGTACCTGGCACTTTACAACTGTGGACAGGGACAGGGCTTACAATCTACGAAAAACAAGGGAGGGGAGACGAGGGATGGGGGCAACAAAGGGAGAGACAAGGATACATTCATGAGCTGTGAGGCTGCAGGTACACATGCATGAGTTAGTTGCAGTTACATCCAGGAAGGAAGGGGCTAAGGGGATGGGGGAGCTAGAGAAGGCCTGATAAAAGAGGCAGGTTTTCAGAAGGAATTTGAAGGTCGGGAGGGAGGAAGAGGGATGCATGTATTCAGGGAGGGAGTTCCAGGCATGGGCGCAGCAAGGGGGAATGATGGGTAAATATGCTTTGAGGAGCAGAGGAGCCATGAGCAAGCAAGGGTGGTGGTAGAGGAGGAGTGGAACTTTCGGATGGGAGTCTAGCGGGAGACTAGTGTAGAAAGATTGGGGGCAGGGCAAGGCCATGGATAGCCTTGTAGGTAAAGACAATCGGGATGGGCGAACGCAGTTCGGCAGTTCGGAGTTCGGCCCGAACTCGGCCTGTTCGGATGACCGAACTCGAACCTGAACCCGAACATACCGAACAAACTGAACACCGAACGGTAAAATGGCCGAACGGTTCGGTCAGTTCATGTTCGGATTCGGGTTTGGTCGTCCGAACAGGCCGAGTTCGGGCCGAACTCCGAATTTCCGAACTGCGTTCGCCCATCCGTAGATTTTAGCAATATTGTACAGAGCAAAGCGATAGGATTTAGCAACAGCCTGGATCTGAGGCTTAAAGGAGAGGGAGGAGTCGAAGATGAATTGCAGGTTACGACCCTGAGGGACCGGATGGATGGGGAGTTCCTCAATGGAAATTGAGAGGGAAATAGGAGGGGAGCATTTAGGTGGAAAGATGAGTTCAGTCTTGGCCATATTAAGCTTGAGTTGGCGATGAGACATCCAGGCAGAGATGTCAGCAAGCCAGTCAGCAATACAAGTCTGGATGGAGGGGGAGAGTGTAAAGGGAGAAGAGAAGGGGGCCCAAGACAGAGACTTGGGGAACTCCCACAAAGAGGGGAAATGGCGTAGAGAGGGGTAGCAGCAGGAGCAGTGTGTTAGGGATGGGGGGACCCCAGAGGGGGAAGGTGGACCCAGGGAAACCTCTAAGACATGAGCACACACCCACACTTCTTGTCACACCGGGGCTTATGCTCTTCGTACCGTATAAACAACCCCTCAGGATCTTATATGGCCCAAAATCCCTCAAAGGGGACGAGGCCAGATCATCATAGGGGGGGGAGACAATGAGGCCCTGAGCAGCCCCCGCAGAAGCACTTCCACCAATCACCTGCTAACAATACCCCACACCATAACGCGCATTCATACAGTGACCTGAGAATGGGAAGAAGGGGTGCGGGGATGGTGAGGGAAACAGGGACTAGTCCACGGAATGGTAGGATCGGGAATGCAGCACTCAGGTACCTGGTATAAGGGGAGGAAGGGTCCCAACTAAAAAGGCTCAGGGTAGTGCAGGGGCGCCCACAACATATACTATAGGACACACCACCCACACAATCCACATCACCCCCAAGTTACCCCGACACACAACCCCAAAGCACGTTACTCACTCTCTCACACACGCAGCTCCCACTCACCACACTAACACCACTCGCACACGTTAGTCGTTTCACTGCCACATTCACTGCTTTAATCCAAGCACAAGGGGGGACAGTATCACAGCAAGTTGATCTCCGGCAATACTGCTAACGCTGGTCGCCATCTTTATTTGCGTTGCTCCATCCCCTTTGTGCATGTATGCGCACGAAACGATGCAGCACTCCAGACGGCCCTGCCTCATTACTGTCAGGGGGTGTTTGCATGGGCCCCGCCTCCCTGCTCTCCTCAGGGGGCGAGGTTTCCTTCCCCACTCCCGCAGTAGGAATACCCTCCCCAGGATCACCCGGAGCCCCGCAAGGTACCTGCTGGGCATGACACTGACCCTGACTCCGCCGCTGGTAGAACTGGTGGTAGCGAACCCTGACACAGTGACATCTCTATGGGACCTATTATTGTTCATTGCTCCCCAGGAGGACTGGTAAATTGCCATCACCAACAATTCAAGTGTAGCCTCTGAGCAGCTGATGGCTACCTACAAGTTGCCATGGGTACACCTGTTCAGGATTGCTCATCCTGAATGTGTACAGGACATAACATGTCTTAGCAACCTCTGAAGCAAGACCCACCATTTCCGCAAAGTTTGGAGAGAAAAGCAGCTAGGGTGCAAGGAAGCACTGATTTATGAGTTCAGCAGTGCTCATGTCCAGCACTTCAATCAGGGGGAAAGGGTGAGTCACCATGATTTTAAAAATAGGTCTTCACAAGTATGTAGAGATTTTTGCAGTTAGACTTTGGGTGATTTCAGACGTTACACGGTCCGGATTCACCACAGTGGATTCTCGGCGGGGGTGAACCGAACAACCACCCTCCATGGTCAATAAAAGCCCCGAACAGACATGATGGGACCGGGACCACGGCAGGGAGTCGGGCCGGCAGATCACGGTCCGGGGCAACGCAACAGATGTGCCACCGATCCCCGCCTGTGGTCAAAACACCCACAAGCCACCAGGCAGGGGCAGGACACAGACATAGCCGCCTGAGGGCAAACAAAGCCAGAAGACACAAAAGGGAATGCCCACACAAGGGCAATGGGAAGGGAGGGGGGAGAGGGAGAAGAGCCGGCCATGTACCACACACAATAGGCACACAGACAACGGGGGCACAGTGGAACACATAGCACAATCACACGCCCGGGCACACACACACACACACACACACAGAAGGGAAAGGAAGGGAAGGGGGGACACAGGCACCCGGACAACACACAAGGCACACTGGGCATGGGGGGGGGAGGAACAGGGGAGAGGGGGGGAAACAGCAAAGGGGCAGGGCAGGACACAGGCAACGGCAACCACAACCCCCACAACAGAACTGTTTGCACGGGCACCCCCACAGCAACACAGGCAATCCCGGAATGGGGCCCCCCAGGAGCTTGGGCCCAAGGCACAGTGGGAGCCCACACGGCACAGGGAGTGGCCTGGGAACGGTCCAGGAGGCACACTCAGATCCCACACCCCGGCAAGGGGGTGATGGAGGGCAAGCAGGAGAGCCGGTGCAGCGCAGCAGGTTCAAAGACGCAGACACCCCCCCTGGAGGAAGCCGCAAGGGGCAGTCTGGGGGCCCCAGAACCCCAAGGTCACACAGGCACACAAGGGGGGGATGTTGCAGGAGGGAGCGCTGGCGGGTGAGGACAGTCAGCTAGACCCAGGCAAGTCGGTGAGGCCATGCAGAACGCTGGACCCAGGCACTGGGGAACGCAACTACGGACGCTAACACCAGGTGCAGAGGCAGACGGGGGCCCGGGACCACAGGCAGGGCCAGCAGCACCCCGGGAAGCAGGCAGCACAGCAGAGACATCAGGGAGGGAGCTGCCAGCGGAACCTGGCCCCCGGGCAGGGGCGGGAACCCACATGGGAGCAGGCAACCGGGGGCCAGGAGGCACACCGGGACTCACAGCCAGCTGCTGCGGGCCACGACGGGGCCGGGTGCCCCACCCGGTGAACCAGGTGGGGGCAATGGATCATGCCCCAGCAGTACCCCAGCAAGGACATGTGGTGGGCGATCAGGTAGTAGGCCTCAAAAGGATCCTGCATGGACAGCCCCAACTGCACAACCGAACGGGACCACACACTCGACAGCGCCAACAGCTTCGCCGCGGTAGGCTCAGACACACAGCAGTCAGCAGCAGGGGGCCACGGAAGCTGACCCAGCTCCAACAGCCGGTGATACACTGCCCTACGAGAGCACTGGTATTCACAGGCCCCGTGAACACAGCCAAAGTAGGACATGGCCAAGGCAGGGCCCCCCTCCGCAAGGAGGACCGTGTAGGCGGCCAGGCTGCACACAGACAAGGCAGACACGGTCTCAGCCGCAGACCAGGCCACATGGGAACGCCTTATCTCTGGGATGCGCCCATCGGGGAAGGGAACCAGCCTCAGCATCTCCACATGCAGCCGGCAATCCCAAGCGCTCGCCTTATAGCCAAAGTAGCGCAGCCCAGAGCTCAGGGTCGCATAAGCACCTGACTGGCTGTCCGGGCAGCCCAGGAGCAGCTGGATGGCCGGGGTATGCCACACATCACACAGGGCCATGGTCTCGCGGAAGGTCCAACTATGGGGGGCCCCATGGGGGCCGGGAAGTGGGAGCCCAGTGGAAGCACAACCAGCCATGGTCCAGCCAGACAGGGAGAATAACACCACGGCCTGGGGGGCACACATTCCCCGCAGTGCCTGGGGGGGGGCTCCAAGGGGTCCCAAGGACAAGCTAGGCAGCCATGGGCCGCAACAATGTATAACAACAGAGCAAGGCATGGGGTGCGGACCCGGCACAGCTGCAGGAAACAAGTGCCCAGACAGGACAACCAGCACACGTATCAGGTCGGCAAGAACACATTGTTGCAAACAGGAAGAGGTGGGGGGTGATGGCAGAAGGCATGCAACTGCAACAGGAATGCACGGCCACGCGCACCCGTCCATGCGCCAGACCCCATGCAAGGACAGCAGGTGCACCCAACAGCACGTCCAGGGCCCTGGATGCACCTTGCGCTCTCAGCCGAGTGGTATCACGCCTTACCACAGAGGTGCACCTGGGCCCCAGCTTGCGGGTTTCCACGGCCTGGAGCACTGCACGGTCCCGCAGGGCCCACCATGGCCACAGGCGCGCCCTGGCCCAGATCAGGGCTCAGAGGGTGTCCGGGGCTGACCAGCAGGCCGTGAGCCGGGGCCAGAGCAGGGCAGCGGCGATCCGCAAGGCGGCCAGGTGCCTCCAATGGGGAAGGGAGACCCCGCGCCAGATCGCCCTTCTTGCTATGCTCATTGACAGGTGAATATGGGTCACCGAGCAGGCACAGGGGTGGTGGGCCAGGGCGCTGACTCAGTGGGATGAGGCAGCCTGGAGGGTCCACTTTAGGATGGACAAGCTCACCTTGCTGCGGCTTGCTGAGCTCCTCACACCCTGGCTGGAGCATCAGCACACCCCCATGCAGACCCCCATCCCCATGGTCCAGCGGGTGGCCATTGGGGTCTGGGTCTTAGCAACGCCTGACTCCTGCCGGTCCGTCACCCAGCACTTCGGGGTCGGATTGAGCACCATTGCCTGTATCCTCTGGGATATCTGTGAGGATGTGGAGGGCGTGCTTCTGTACAGAACGATCCAGCTGGTGGATCAGGGGGCTGTGATGGCCGGATTCACGGCCGGGGGCTTCCCCAACTGCATGGGCACTGTGGACAGCACGCACATTGAGATCCTCCGCCCCTCTGCAGGGGAAGCCGTGGAGTATGTCAACAGGCACGGGTATCATTCACTGCAGCTGCAGGCGGCTGTGGATCACCAGGGGAGGTTCATCGACATCTTCATGGCAACTCCGGCCGCAGTCATGATGCCCGGATTATGACCATCTCCCCCTTCTATGCCTGGATGTTCCGGGGGGACTTTGCTGACATGGGGATGACCTGGATCAAGGGAGTACAGATGCCCCCCTGTATCCTGGGTGACCTAGCCTATCCCCTCACAAAGTGGCTAATGAAAGTGTACCCGGTCGCCCGCAACCCTGTGGAGATGCTGTACAATTCCCGTCTGTGTTCCAGCAGGACCGTGGTGGAGCGGGCGTTTGGGACCCTCAAGCAGCGCTGGAGGAGCCTCACCGGCCGGCTGGACAGCACTATAGAGACCTCAGCCCTGGTTTTCTGAGCCTGCTGTGTGCTGCACAATGTGTGCGAGACCGAGGGGACAGCCCTGGAATACCCCGAGCCCATCCGCCCCTCTGGCCCTGTGCAACTGTACGTGAACGTGGACAATCCGAGGGACTATCGTTATGCCAAGCGCATCCGTGACTCCCTGGTGAGGCATATCAGCTGGGAGGCCGAGGCGTGAGGGGGATCACCACCTGGCCCACCCCCATGGTGTCCCTGGGGGATCCCAGGGCCAGCCCCTACACGGGATGCGACCCCAAGCCCACCCGTCGGCCATAAACGGTCGCAGGAAGCATTACTGTCGCAAAAGCATTTATTTCACCCCCTATGTACAGGTGTACCCGACCCCACCCCCTCCACCACCGCCGGACCCCACCCCCATAGTGCCCCCCCTCAAACCGCCCTCCCCCTTCCCCCATTCCTCACGTTTCTGGGGACGCCCCCTCAAGTGCCCAGTAGTTGCCACAGAACTCGCCTCCCCCCCTGCTGTCCGTGTCCCCATCAGTGTCCTGGGATGCCTCTTGGGCCAGCGGGGCAGCTGGCGGTTCGGGGGAGGGAGGGCCTGGGACCCGGGGGCCCCCCCTGAACAGCTGCACCCTCTGGAGGACTGGGGGGACCGGGAGGCAGATGCGCGGCCCCTGCGGGTGTGGAGGTGGCTGGGCCGGTTGGGGAAGGAGTGGGTTTTCCGAGGGGTCGGCATGGGGCCCTGGGCAGGCAGGGAGCCCGGTGGGGTGACTGCCATCACATATGCGCACATGACATATGCGGACCTCCCACGTGCAGGAGCAGGGAGGTCCTGATGTCGTGGGACCTATCAATTTTGGCTGAGTGCTCCCGCATCATCCCTGTGATGGCCTGTTCCAGTCGCCCAAGTACCTCCACCTGCCTACTGTGCTCCCGGTGCTCCCACCTCCACTCCAGGCACACCTCAGCCTGGACTCTCATGTCCCACGCCTCTGTCCACTCCAGGGATCGCTCTATGGCCACCTCCATCCAGTCCTCGGCCCCTGTTCTGCCCAGGTGCAGACAATGTCCTCTGCCTGGTCCTCCCTCCGATGACGGACCCATGCTCGGTACTCCCTCATGCGCTGTGCTGAGGGCACGGGCCCGGGTGACTGTGGCTGGTCGGGTTGTCATGCAGGGTAGACGAAGGTGAGTCGCCTGCTGCCCTGGGTGCCCGTTCCCGGCCCTGGGATGGGTCTGGGGCTCCGTGCCCCCCCGGGGGTGTCGCACAACCCCTTTCCTCCCCCCCTCCCCATCACCCCAGCTCCGCGTGTCCCAGGTCCCCCTCCCGGCCCCTGGGGGCCCTCCCCACCCGGACCGGGTGCCTCACCTGGTTCTTCCGCCTGCTGCCTGGGCTCCTCGGCGCCGGCCTCCTCACCCACCTGGGTCTGGTGCCAGGGTGTCCTGTGCCCTGTGGGCAAATGGGGTGTGTGTGGTTGGTGTAGGGGTGTCCGGGTGGGCGGGCGGGGCCCGGGCACCCTTACCCCGTTTGGGGGGCAGGGGCTGTCCCCAGCCCATGCATCCCCCCCTGCCCCTTTCCCCTGCCGGCCACTCGCTTACCCTCTACGTCCGTCTCCGATACCTCTGAGGCCGGCCCCTCTGTGTTGGTGTGCTCCCCCTGGGACCACTGGCTGAGGGTGATGAGGGTGCCGGCCTTGGACTCCACCTGTCTGGCCTGGGGGTGGGGGCTCTCCGGGCTGCTGTCTGCAGGGGGGCCTGCAGGTGTCAGAGGTCCCGGGGCGTTCCTCCTGGGGGTCCGGAGCCCTAGAGCGTGTGCCTTCCCGGGGGGCAGCGAGGGGAGTGGGTACCTTGGCCCGTTCCCTGCCCTGGACCACAGCGGTCCCCACGAGCCATGGGGCGACTATTGGCCCCTTCATGTGGAGAATGCGGTCCAGGGCATCATAGTAGGGGGCGGTCTGGGCTCCGTGTACGGACCGCTGATTGTTGGCCCGTATGGCCTTGTACCCCCTCTTCAGCTCCTTGGCTTTAGAGCAGCACTGTGCCACGGTCCGGTGGTGCCCTGTTGCCTCCATTTCCGGGCACTATGTCCTCATAGACATGCTCATTGCACTGATTCAGCACTAACTCTAGCTGGTACTCCAGGGTCCCCCAGATCCAGATGAAGTCCCGGGTCTCCTGCAACCCCCACTGGCCCCCTCCGTGGTGGGCCTTCTCCCCCATCTCCCCTGTGGGTTGTGGTCCTCCTCCACTGCCTCTTCATCCGCCTCCTCCTCCGCCGCCTCTGTTGGGCCGGTGTCCTCCGGGGGCTCGTCCGCCCAGGTCTGTTTCTGTGTCTGGAGGGCGCAGGGGTGGGGGGGTTATGGTTGGGTGCGGTTCAGCCCCCTCCCGCGCCCCCCCCTTTCTCTCCTCCCTGCTGGGTGCCTGGGCAGCCCCGCTGACCCCCCTTGGTGCCCCTGTGCCACCTGTTCCCCTCCCCTTCGTTCACCTTACCTGTTTCCGGGGTGCCTCCTCCCCCCATCTGGCTAATGTCCCCAGGACGGCCTGTCCTGGCTGCTGCTGCTGCTGTTGTCCCTCCGCGTCCTCCTTCCGCAGCACGACCCCCGCCTCCACTTCCTCCACCACTGCCACTGCCTCCTCCTCCTCCTCCTCCTCCTCCCATGCTCTCTTTCCCACTGCTCTCCTCCCTCCTCGCTCCATCCTGCCACGTTTCCCTGCTGTGGATTGCCCTTTAAATCTCCCTCCGGTGCCTGTGTTTGTGCTGGTTGCCTGGCAGCGACGCTGTGTGCTTTAAATAGACATTTAAATTTAACCAATTGTACATTCCATTATTCTATAAAGTTTCTGAAACTCTCTCAATACCCCCTCCATTTCTGAAACATAGTGAAATCAGTACTAGTACCTGTACAGCGTGTGCTCCTACAGGCCCCCTCAATCAGCTGTTCAGCAGGGCTGCGGTGCGCGCGCTCAACCAAGCCCCACCAACAGTTGATGGGGGCCAGAGGAACACACCCATCAGAGTTTGGTGTGCACTCTCCAACCAGGCGCAGGTGCGCCTCTGAGTCCCCTCATCAGCTATTCAGTGGTAGCTCTTCCTGGAGGCCCAATCCTGCTGAGCAGCAGGGGCACAGGAGTCCTGTCCCATGTAGACAGCTCCTTGGGCTGACCTGGGGCATGGAAGGACCTGTGACAACAGGGCCTGGGTAATGGAGGGATATTCATGTGAATAGTCCAACCCAAGGAGTGGCAGCTGCAGCAGTTCACCCCAGGGAGGTACCTTGCTGCCATCATGTCTGTTTTCACCCAGTAATTTATCCAACAAATTAGTCTGAATCCTCATATCAAGCTGAGCAAAATACTGTTCTAACCCCTCCAAGAGGGCTAGCTCTTCCTTCAAGGTAGCAAGAATTTTGTATCTGTCTATATGTCAAACCATATGAATTGATTCCCTCATTCATTTTTGAAAATCCCTCTTCCAGTACTTTAAAAAAAATGCTGACAATACTTTATCATTAAAGAATGCTTTTGACTGAGTTCAGGACATATCCCAACCCGAAACACTTACAGAGGAAGGGCAGCCAAAGGTATGACAAGATACACTGAGAACCTCCAGAAACGTATTCATTTAGACACACTGACATTTGCAAATGACTGACTGATGAAGGGAAGACTACGGTACCTGAAATTTGCAGCAATGACAGCCCTGCCAAGCCTGCTTTTCTTAGCAGGCTCCAAATTATTGAAAATGTTAGGAACTTAAGAATAGGGCTGAGACGAGCCAAGTGTTCCCATTCTGCAAGGAAATACTGACCATTCAGAAGTGCTTGCAAGTATTTGTCAGTACTTTGTCAGTCTGCAGTGATTCTGTGCTTCCACCTTGTCAATAATGGTGCCTGTGATCTTCCATCATTTCCTGTCAATTCCTTGCATTTTTCATCATTTTCCGACATTTTTTGTCACTTTCTGGAACGTTTACAGCAGTTTTCAGCACTTCCCCAGCACTTAGCTGGCACTATTGCATCTCCACAGCCCCCGAGGGTGCATGGGGCTTGGGACTGGCCCTGTAGCAGCTCTGTTCAACTTGCGAAAAACATCAAAGGATGAAAACAGCAGAAAAGCCGGTAAGTTTCCACATCGCACAAATGAAGGTGAATGACCTGTTTCCAATGGAAACAGCATCTGCTGTGATTTGTCAATTCAAGCCTACTTACAGAAAGCAGACAGTAGGGCAGTTACTACCCACAGACCAAATTGTCGGAAGGATTCCAAATTGGGGTCATGATCCGTATTGATATTTAATACTTTTCATGTATTTGAGGATTATATTTAAGTCTCAAAATGGGGTCACACAGGAATAAGACATGAAAACTATTGCAGTAATTAAATAGCCAATGACTGAAGTTCTTTGGTACATTTCACAAAATCAGTTGAATTGCTATTTCCTCCTTTTTCTTTTGTTTCTGCATCCCTCTAGCACAAGATTTCAACTTGGATTTCACCCAGTAGGTGACAATAGGAATTCTTACACTCAGCCCAGTGGGCTAAGGCTCAGGTTCTGAGTAGTCTGCTGTGTTAGTACCATGTCCAATGTTTGCATGTCCTGACTCCTCATAACTTACATAAAGTTACCATTTTCAGGTTTCCTGCTACTCGGTATGGCAATAGGTACACAGTGCTTTATCTACGAAGACATAAGAGAACATATCAGAGGGGCCTTAGAAATCTCCTTCCTCATGACACACATCTCACTTTTATTAGCAGCATAAGAACAGTTATCTAGGTTACAGGTCATTAAGAGCTATCTGCACTGCAATCATAACCAGATTTGGCAGAGGATGTCACTGCATTAACTAGAGTAGGAATTAAAACTTGCCTCACCTTATAACCCTCTTACATAAATACTTACTATGATGGGGCCATCCACACAGAAGTCTATGAAGTCACTGTGTCAGCTGACCTTTCACCAAATTAAGGTTGTTTGTGATAAAGTAATTCTGTTCCCATGGGTTCAGTGCAGGATTGGGATATACATTACATTAGCAGCGAACACAGGACCTTGAGAGAGCAGGTGTAGTTAAACACATTGCTTGTTTTAGTCTCTGTTTTACCTGGTTGGCTAGTAACCATGACAAATGTATTCCTTTAGTTTTTTAAACAGCATGCCAAGTACAATGAGCCTTTACAGGAAGCTTGATTTGTTCCCTGTTCCCATTGTTTCACATTGGACACCTCACTGCTGTACATCCTGTATAAATAACAGGCACCATCCAGATTCCAGACTAAACTGATGATTGTAATTTCAGGGTAATGTACTTTCCCATACCTTAGCTGGAGTCATGAATTCAATCTACACATGTAGGGTATACCCCAGACATTGTATAACATAGGGGTGGGCAAACTGTGACTGACTTGGGATCAACATAAGGCTCTTGGGTAGTTTAAATGCAGCTCTTGGCGAGGGTTGGTGGTAGTCCCCATGCTGCCTTAATGGTCCTGTTTCTTACGTAGGGGTGCAGAGGGTACTGCATTGGCTACCTGTTAGTAATACCCACATTTTGGGGCACCTCCTGTGGGCACCCAATGGGTTATCCAGCCTCCCATCAGGTGCCCAGTGCCCCAAAATGAGGTTATTACTGGGGCTTTCTGGGATGCCACAGGAAGCTTATCCCAGCACCCACAGCTCCCCTAACTCACTGCCTGGTGGCGGCTGTTGCTGCAACTCTGGTCTTGGCCACTGTTCGCTACTCTCTGCTTCTCCCCGGCCCAGCTTTATCTGAGCAGGGGTTGGGAGTGAGGAGGCCTCTTCTGGTGTAACGTGTGAACCCCACTATGCCTCATAGTGCCCCAAAGTCCATGCTGGAAGACCTCCTCGATCCCCTCCCTCTTGCTTAGAAAAAGCCATGCAGGAAGACCCCAGCTCAGGTGAGCGGCAGGCTGGGAGGAGCCGGGAGCAGCAGCCGGGACTGAAGAAGCATCAGCAGCAAGGCAGCAGCTGGGCAGTAAGTCAGTCCAGGGAGCTGTGGGTAGCCCATCGGGTCGCATTTGAACATGACCAGTGCAAGTCAGTTACGTGAGATTCGATGGGATGCCAGACTTGGTGGGTGCCCAGCAGCAACTCTAGTCTTATATGATTTTATCTAAGTGTCAGCAACTGAATCACAGCTGCTCCTCAGAATCTCAGCAGCCAGGACCATAGCCACTCATGAGGAAGAGTTTTGTGAGTGCATGTTTGTGTGCACCTTAGGGGTGTGCATGTCATTTTCATTATTACAATAATGATAACAAAAATTGGCATTTTGATTTTTTTAATTGCAATAACGAAAACAACAACCGAGAATAACAATAATGATAATGACAACCGAGAATAATGATACCAATACCAAAAATGACAATGTCGTTATCGTTGTTGTTATTATTACTGCTGTGGCAGTTGGGTATTGGAGGGAAAATGTGGAGAGGGGAGGAGGAAGCAGACATCTCGGAGCCCTAAACAGGGTGGAACTCTTGAACTGTGCCTGTGTTGGGAGAGGCGGGCAGCTCAGCAGTATCTTATGGATGTACCACTGGCCAATGAACAGCGCAAGCAGGTCCCAGTAGTCTCATGGCACTCTGTGATTGCTTAATGGCTGCTGCTTCTCACAACCAATCAGGGGGGCTCTGGGGAAGAGCACTGAAACCCTTTAAAATGGGAGGGCCAGGCTTTTTCTCTCTGTTCTGTGAGAGTTCTGCTTGTCAGGTTGCGTTTACAAAACTGTGGTACTTGCACACACAAAAATCCTCCCTAGTCATTTATTATTATTATTATTAACAAACATTTATATAGCGCCAGCAGTGTACCTGGCACTTTACAAAGTAATAAAATAGACACGGTCCCTGCCCCTAGGGCTTACAATCTGAGAGACAGGAGCTGGGGGAGAGACTTAGGAAGGGGAACAGATTGAGAGACAAGGGGTCTAACATTCATGAAGATGCGAGGTCTCAAGTGCACGTACTTGGCTTGGTTACGATGAGAATGACAGCAGGCAGGTCCATGTTGCAAGGATAAGGGTAAACCGATCGTAGGTATAGGAATAGTGGCTCAGCAGGATAAAGAGTCAGACAGAGCAGAGCGAAAGAGGTGAGTTTTAAGGAGAGATTTGAAGGTATGAAGGGAGGGGGCAAGGCGGATGTGGACAGGGAGGGAGTTCCAGGCATGGGGGGCAGCAAGTGAGAAGGGACGAAGGCGCTTAGGGGAGCAGGGAAGGCGTGGAAGGGTGAGAGAAGGGACAGAGGAGGAGCGAAGTGCACGGGCTGGAGTATGGAGGGCGATAAGTGCAGAGAGGTAGGGGGGAGCAAGGTTGTGAAGAGCTTTATAGGTGAAGACTAGGAGCTTGTGCAGGATTCGTTCAGGAAGGGGAAGCCAGTGAAGCGAAGAGAGGAGGGGCTGCATATGGTCGAAGCGACTGGCGAGGTAGATGACCCTGGCAGCAGAGTTTTGGACAGAGATGAGGGGAGAAAGGTGAGACAGGGGAAGGCCAGTGAGAAGTGAGAAGTCCTCATTGTATTACCAATACTTTTCCTTCCTCATACCCTACATTTTACCTTCTCCCTTTCCCTGCCCTTCTCTTCCCTGTACATTGTATATAGATAGGTAGTATAGATTATATATAGATAAAAATTATAGACATATAGATTAGATTAGAATAGTTATATAGATAACTGATTAGGTAATAGTTTTCTTTTTCCCTTCCCCTGTCTCCCTTAGATTTAGATAGATATTAGTTGTGCACGGGAATCGATACAGATACCAAAAATAAAATCTTTGTTTGAACGGTACCAATAACAATAATGAAAATGACATTGTCATTATTAACGATAACAAAAATGACATTTTTGAATAATAAAAATGAAAAACGAAAACTACATGGGGGCCTGGTGCACACCGCTAGTGCACCTTTTTAATCTCAACTATATGAGGCGTCTGGTACACGGCAATCTGCTCCTTGTCTTTGCATTTGGCTACTGGACAAGGCTTTCTCCATCATTTTTGTCTCTACAAGCTGTTAGGTTTGAGAACTCTGCCCACATAGTATTTGGATGGAAACTCTATATTCCCAACAGTATCACTCACTATGAAGCTAACTAGACTGACCATGTCTTTTGATTCATTCCATATTATTCTCTGCTTTGAATGTGTATAATTTGTAGTGGCACATAACATACATAATGGAACAGAGTGGAATGTGGGAGTTTTAAACAAGAAACTTCTATATAGTGGTCATTTTCACTCCTCAGAATTGGTAGTGGATGGGACTCAAGGTGGAGAGATATGGTTGAGTCGCATCCACTTGCCACCCACATACAGTAGCTGTATGTGGGTGCCATTCCCATTCAAGTGGCACAACTCCTACACAGCATCCTCCCCGGAGACATTACCAGTCATGAAACCACTGATATATTCTGACACAATGCTGAAAGCTGTCATTAGAATTTTTTTAAAAAAACTAATGTTACCATGTTAAAGTTCATTAAACCTGCTAATTTCCTGTCCCTCCTAATTCAGATCTACATCTCAGTTCTCTAGACCTCTAATCTAGAGGTGTAATCTCTGCCGACTTCTTTTTTCCCCATTATGCAACACTTTTGTCTTAAGTTCTATCTTAAGTAGGGATGTGCATTTTGGGTCTTCCAAACACAGAACTCCCTAAAAAATGCCCTTTCGGGGGGTGGTCCAATATTTGGAGAGCTCCCACCCCTCCATTTGGAGCCCCAATCCCAGGTCAGTGGCACTGTTAGCCCTGCTGGCTTCTTGGTGCTCGCAGGCATGCGTGCTGAGCTACTATATCTTGATCAGTCTCCCCTCCCCTGCCATGGTCCCAGGTAGGCAGGAAGTCATCAGAGGAGGGGCAACCTCCCTCCCTGCAGGAAGCAGCATCCAGCCACAATCAGGAGCCACAGCATCACATGCACCACAGGGCTTCTTAAATGTGGCCCGGGCTGCTGAAGCTGGAACAGAGACTCCATTTGCCCTGACTGCTGCTATGTCTGATGGAGTTGGCTCTGCAGCTCTCCCTTCCCCGCTCATCCTAGCAGCCAATGGAGCACCCAAGCAAGGCTTTTGTCCTGACTCAGCTGGGCTATCTACTCCCTCACCTTGCTTGCATAGATTCTGGATCCAGCTGCTCCCCCCAGGTTTCTGTGTATGCACGTGTGGAGCTAGGGTTTGGGGTGTGTGTGTGTGCATTCTAGTGGTGTTCCAAACAGGGGGAAAACAAGTATTTTTTTAGGGTCCACTGAGTGGTCCCAAGTGTTCAGGCCATTCCTCGGACCCTCGGAAAATACTCATGAGTTTCTTAGGGAGGGGATCATGGGTGTGGGTAGTTAGGGGGTGCTTAAGGAGTATGGGTCTGGTGGTCAGGGGTGGGTTACTTACCTTCTGGAGGGATTTCACGCCGATGCGTGACTTCTTCCTAGCTGGTAACTTTGAAAGTGAAAAAAAAAAGTCCAACTGAGCATGTTCAGAAAGGGCCTGAGTGGTTAATGGTTACTAACTGATTAAGAACACCAGCAACTTGTCTCAAGAATACTGTGGTGCAGCTGTCATGGTGTGATTTTTAAAAAACACACCAAGTACTTGTGATGTGGTTAATATCCACCTTTAAATTGTGCCCCCCACTACCAAAAGTCACGAATCACCTATGATAGCAATGGTCCGCTCCAGTAATCTGATTGGGGGGGGGGGGGGAATTCTATAATATAGGTAGGAATGGCCCTGTTTAACCAAGCATAAGGAAGGTCCCTGTGTGGTCCAAAGCTTGTATACTCTCACTGCGCGGTTGGTCAAATAAAAGATATTATCTGAGCTACTTAGTCTCTGAGATTAATAACTGCCTTTCCCTGTTACTAATGAACTTCATTCTCCTTGTTGTCTCCTGAAGTTATCAGAATGGCTCATTGAGAATGCATATTCTCAATACATCCTCAAACCAGTACCATGTTTTGATCCACATTGGGCATTTTCACACAAGACATTCTCCACTGACTACCCACCCACTATACATGTTGCAAGGCTGCAGTGTTGCCCTATGGGTGCCCTGTAACATATATGGTGCGTGGGTAGTGACTGGAGTGTCTTGTGTGAAAATGCCCATTATCAGACCTTCAAACACTATAGTGTCATGTGGATCAAGTGTGTTCTTACAAAGCTACAAATTAAGCATGCATGTTCACTGCTAGAGTTTATTCTGGATAACATCGAATGAGGAAGACAGCTCTCCTTCATCTACCTTGAGAGTACTGAAGCTTTTCCTTCCAGTGTTTTCATATTCATTTTATCCCAAGTTTCAGCACCAATCTGAACAGAAACTGGAGATCTGTCTTTGTTCCTTTCCACTACACTACTTTGTTTGTTTGTTTGTTTTTAGTCACTGGCAAAATCCTCACTGACCTTTTCTGTGTGCTGATTAGAGCTGGGGGGGGGAGGTAACACAGTAAATTTCATCAATATTTACATTTCTAGATAGCCCTCAGAATATCCAAATTATTTCCATAACCAAAACGGATATTCAAATATCCACTTATTTGGGTTCAAATACTTAATTTTGGAATTTCATTTATTTTGATTAGGTTATTTTGCTCATTTCATCATTTCAGCTACTACAATAGTGCCAGAATGAAGTAACCAAAATACGGAAATGACTAAGCTGAAATAACCAAACTGAAATATCTGAAGCAGATATCTGATGAAGCAGGATGGAATATCTGATTAGCTGGACTGAAATCAAAGCATGGTAATTGATCAAATAAAGTATTTTCTACAGATATTCATTTCAGCTCATTGTGCTGATGATTTTAAACAAAAGAGGGAGAAGGTGAGTGGCCATGTTAAAACGCTTCCTCTTCCTAGATCCCTCAGGGAAAGGTCCTTACTTACTGTGACAATGAATTTCTTAAGGCTGCCTCCATCATAAATACACTGATTAAAATGTAAATTCAGCCAACCTATCAGCTTCCCATTAAGAGCACTCTTTAAAAACACCATTAATCAGCTGAGAGATATGTAGTGAAATTCCACTCATCAATTGTAACTGCTTATGACAGTTAACAAAGCTTTATATTTGCCCCAAACATGTGCTGATCTATCAATTATGCCAGGGTTCACTCTCACGCTAATTGTACATTTTCTTCTCTAATGCATTTTTGCTGTTATCTCATAGGCTAATGAAAGCCAGGAAATCAATAAATATAAATTATACATGCAAAGAAGGACTGCTGTGAACATAAAGTTTCTAATTAATTGCACTTGATTAATTTATATCCTTTAATTATCTTGCTAAGCCACAAACAACATAAATATCTTTGCAATCGGGTTATTGCTATGTCAGTCATAAAAAAAGCAGACACAGTAAATCTATGGAATCTAGCAAACCGCATTGCCAGAAAACATGGTATGGCATAGCACATAAATATAACCAGACTTACTCAAGACACCTATGAATAATTTTAGTGTGACAAATTACCACTAAATATGTTGTATGGTTATTTGACTACGGTTATAATGATGTTATAACTTGAAATGCAGCATATGGCGTATGCAAAACTTGGGGGGCGGAGGAGGGAGGCCAACTAGCAAGATTAAAAAGGCTGCTAGAGATATCATTTCATTTTGAAAAAAATAACCTTACAATACAAAAGAAGTAGCATGACCTATATGATTGGGTGGCAGATTATTTAATAAGATTCTCATTTCAGTTATCCGCATTTGACTGTCTCTTGCCACTTACAAAACAGATCTTGAAGCAGAAGTGCTTTCAGACTGGTTATCAGAAAGGCAGAAGTGGGCACAACAGTCAGAACATAATTATGGGCCACACACTCCTCCAGGTTGACCCACGACAACCTCATATTCTTCAGCTAAAGTAGTATCTGGTCCATTCTGACATTCTTCCATTGTATAACTAGTGGGTAACTTTTACAAGCAAATTGTTTTCCAAATTTTATTTGCCTTTCCTAATACCAGCCACCTGTCACTGATCTGAAAACTAATCATATCAACCACCAGGCTTGCTCTTTGTCCTGTGCATATTACTGAATATCTATGTCTCCAACTTTCATAAATGTGTAAAAGGAAACTGTATCTGTCTACAGAGGGACTCAGACAGGGACCATCTGTCAGTGACTAAAGCTATTCTTTAAAAAAAGAAAACATTCATCTGGGATTTGCCCTTTACAGAGTAAACCCACTTAACCTCCCAATAAGATTAACTGTTATTTGTTTCCATTAAATAAAAATGGCCATGCTAATATACATTTAATGGTTCTGGAACAGTGAAAGAAACATGAACTTTGACAAAATTTCAGATTCTCTGCAAATCATAAACATGGTGGGGACTTTTTAAAAAAACAACCTAAAACAAAGAAACAACCGTTGCTGTTTTTATTATGCGTAGGGTAATTTTATATTTTCCATTGCAGATAATTTTCTTAATGTTAAGACTTCAGAGAAAAAGAAATAGGCAGGGTAAGTATCGAAACGCACCTGAATCTACCCTCTTACAGCAAACAGAGGAACACTGTATACTAGGCGTGAATGGTTAATATGGAGCGAGGAAAGTCTCAACATTCCTCTGATGAAATTTGAACCGTGACTTAAAATTAATATTTTGCATGAACGTAGAGAGAGAGTGAGTATGGTTAATGTGTCTCAGGGACAGTACAAGTGATGGTGGGTCAGGTTTTTACAAAGCATGAGAGCTTTAGCAAGGAAAAGAAGCATATTGCAGTAGCAGATCAAAAATATTACAGAAAAAAGATCAGCACAATGCTGTAGATCTTCCCTTAGGCAAGTTACGGCGATCAGCATGATTCCTCTTGGCTCAGAGTCCTAAAAGGGACAAAAAGATGAAGGAAGGAAAAGGAGGGGGGGGAGGGGAGAGAGAGACTGTGCTGCAGCACAGAAAAACACAGAACAACCTTTCAGTCTCCATTTATATCCCATTCACTTATGCCCTCTCATTACCCATTCTCTACAAAGATCTGGCAAGGGATGGTTTACATAAAAACATACATTATAAAAGTACAATGAAACTCCATTGAAAAACCTCATTAAAACACCCACCCTCAGCTCTAAACCTTCCCACCTCAACCCCTAAACCTGCCTGCCAAATGCTTTGCAAAAAAGAAGTTTTATACTGCATCCAGAAAATGCTCAGGCTCTGACAGACCTCTGGGGGAAGGGAGTTCCATAACATAGGGGCAGCAACTGAGAACGCCTCTCTGCGGGCCCTTGTCATATGAACAAGATTAGCAGGTGGTACCTGCAAGAAAACGCCCCTGGTTTACCGCAGGGGTTGCAATGGAGCATGGAAGGTAAAGCGGACTCTCAGATAAGTGGGGTCCAGCCAGGTTAGGGCTTTGAAGGTCAGAATCAACACCTTGACTTGTGACCAAAAGCCATATAGGAAGCCAGTGCAGACTACAGAGCACAGGTGTAATGTGCTCGCGGCAACCCACCCTAAAAAGGAGCCGGGCCACTGCATTCTGCACCAGCTGCAGCTTCCTGACAGTCACCAAGAGCAGCACCATGTAGAGTGCATTACAGTAGTTTAGTCTCGAGGTGATAAAAGCATGGATGACAGTGGCCAAAAGCAAGGAGCCCTAACCCATTGAGGGCCTACAGCAACTCAGAAGGGGTCCCCCAAATATAGGTCCTATTAGTAAACTAGAAACAACATACAAGAACATTAGGCCTAACACTCAGGGAGATAGGACCCCTAAAGGGGATGCTGTGTTTAAGTAAACATCAAAAATGATTTGCAGTAACATTTTCCTTTTTCTAATGGATGAGTGTGAGCAAGTCTGTCAAACACTCCTATGTTAGCTGGAGGCTCACCAAACCATTTTGTGTGAGGCCTCAAACCTCCCTAGACATGGTACTGGTGAGGTAAGAGAATTAAACCACCCTGCCACATAAAGCCATATGGTTGATTTTAGTATGGACCCACAACCCCTCTCTAGTGGGTACATTATTGGGTGGGAGAAGACAGAAAGTCCATAGTTATAAGAGGCTATGGAAATATCAGCTGTGTTCCTCCCTGCATGTTGCTGCTGCACCTGTGTCATCAATAGTGTGGCCACTGGTCTGGATTTCTCCCGGACTGCCCGGTTTGGCAGACAGCTTCAGCTGTCCGGGATGGGAACCAGACCACTAAAGTGTCCAGAATTTCCCCTTCCATCCCAAGTCTCACCGCTGGCTGGCAGCAGCTGCACTCTCTGCACTTCCACCCATGAACCCCGTGCGTGTGGCTCGTTGTGTGATGATTGAGGTGGTAGCAACTCCTAGCACCATGTCTCTTGTTCTCTGCCGCTGCATGCAGCCTGCCGAGTCGCTACCAGGGCCCACTGCCCGGGAGGGAGGGAGCCTCAGCGAGGCTTAGGCTGCTGATCAGGATGGATCCCACGCCGCCGCGCAGCAAGAGACATTTCAGGCCAGCTGAGGCAAGTCTCAATCCCCTTTTGACTTCTGCAGATTGGTGGGTTTGCAGTGGTAGGGGTGGGGGTCTGTTCCTTGTCCTGGCTGCACTTGAGAGCTTGCGGGTGGCAAAGGGAGCTTTTCAGCTCCAGCGGGGGCATGGCATGCACAGTTAGTGTTGGGTGCAGCGACGGAGTAGGTGCTTCTGGGAGCCTGGATCAGGGACAGATAGTGCTGCCACTGCCAGCATGAGGGGCATTGAGATGGAAGCACCAGAAATTTCCTCCTCGGGGGGGGGGTGTAGGACCGCCCCCCCCCATGCCCATTCCTGTCACACACGTTTGAGTGAATGGGGGAACGAGAGAATTTGAGGAACCAGAGCCTGCGCGATCCCGGGAGAGGGCACCTCTCCATCCCACGGGGAGATCTCTGCCAGGGCAGGTGCGAGGGGAGGGGCAGTCTGTGGCGCACCCCATTGCTTGATTCCAGCTAGATTGGGCACATGTAGGTCAGAGAAATGGGAGGGTGCTTGGAACTTAAATGCCCCTGGATGCTTCGCTTCTTCCTCGTACCCTTCTGTCAAACGTGCTCACCCATTAGAGAAGCCGGTGCTTCTTCCCTTCCCTTCTTTTTTGTGTAGTAAATGATTTAAATATTTTGATATCACAAGATTCTAGCGTCGTAGGCTGAGTGGAAGCAGAGCTAGCTTTTAGGATAGCGGTGGGGAACCTCTGACCCTGGGAGCAAATGCAGGTTGGGGCAAGTTCTTATGGGGCCACATTCCAGTTCCTGGATCTGGTCCCTGGATCCCATTCCTACCAAAGCCCTGAAAGACTGAGCTCAGGGGAATGAAGTAGAACTGTGGGCACGCACACAGGTATAAGGGACAGATCCATGGAAGAAATCCATGATCTGGGCCCTCCTTTTCTTGAATGCATCCACACCCCAATTTCTATGCAATCTCTGGGGCTTGTACTAATTTCCAAATTGGCGGGAGGGAAAAGGTTCCTCACCACTGTTGTAGGATATGAGTGGTCCTGGGTGGATTGAGAACTAGCTCCCCTTCCTCAGGACTTTATTAAAGGGTCCCCCAGGATTCGTGATGCTGGAGGTAGTGGGCCAGATCCCCAAATGGGGTGGAGCCCAAAGGCAGTTATTTGTCGGCTTAAAAACAGGGCAACGAGAAAGGTCTGCATTAGATGAGTCCAGAGGGTGGCTGCACTCAGTTGCCTCATTTATCTGTCCCTCTGAGAAGCATGGTAGAGAATCACTAGTCACCTGTTTGGGAGCAGAGGAATTCCTTCTCCCAGATTGCCCCGGGCAGATGTTTGCACTTTTTTCACAGCAATCTTGAACAGTGAACAGTGAGCTTGTCATTTGGTGAATGACAGAAGGCCCGTTCCCCAGAAGGCCTAGAGCGTCTCTGACGCCGGCAGCCACAGCCGGCGCTGAGGCCGCCGGACCGCCCGCCGCCGCCGCACCCGGAGCGGTGATCCCTGGGGGGTGGGGGGGTGTTAAACACACACCCCCCAGGGATCGGGTCATACTTACCAGCGGCTGCAGGGACGCCGCGGCCGCTGGTGCTGGGGGGTGGGCTCGCCTCTGAGTCTGTTTTTAAACAAAAATCCAGGCTGGGCAGGGTGGGTGGGGGGTGTCCCCCCTTCCACCCGCGCAGCCTGGACTCGGGGAGGGTTTGTTTTTTTTAACTTGGGGCTTTAAGTTTTTTACATTGCAGCCATTTTTAAATGGCTGCAATGTAAAAAAATCCGGTACCCGGAATCCGGTGCCCAGACCCTGTCTCTTATACACATCTAGATGTGTATAAGAGACAGCAGGGTGGGTGGGGGGTGTCCCCCCTTCCACCCGCGCAGCCTGGACTCGGGGAGGGTTTTTTTTTTTTTTACTTTTTTGGTGGGGCTTTGCTTACATTGCAGCCATTCATTTAACTGGCTGCAATGTAAAAAAATCCGGTACCCGGAATCCGGTACCCAGACCGGATTTACTGGGTCGAATCCGATAATGCCGGTACGCCCGGTACCGGCATTATCGGATACCGGATTTACCGGTTTTCCCGCCCCTAATGCTTTCTAGGAGAGAAAGGCACGACAGTGCTGACCCTAGTATTTATTTATTTATTTATTTATTTATTTTATTTAGTAAATTTATACCCCGCCCCTCCTGCAACGCAGCTCGGGGCGGCTTCCAACAATAAAACAATAAAATACAATAAAATTCATTTAAAACAATCAAATATTAAATATTAAATATAAAACAGGGCTAGACAGGTAAAATAAATGGGATGGGGACTAAAATCCTCCCTCCCCACCCTCCCTCCCAAAGGCCTGGGCAAACAGCCAGGTCTTACAGTTTCGCCGAAATGTTAAAAGGCTTGGGGCCAGGCGAGCTTCCTCCAGAAGGGAGTTCCACAGCCGCGGTCCCACCACCTAAGTATAAGGGGAAGTAATGACATTAGTACCTCATACATTGGTCAAGAGCTACTGAAAGCAGTGTTTCCAAATGTAGTATCTGGGGATGATCTTCAGAGAAATAGCTGTGGGATGGATACGGATCATGGGTAGATGTGGCTCTCACTGAAAGGGTGCACTGAATGAGATGTAACTAGAGGCAGAAAACTGTGGCTTGTTTCAGCCTACAGCTCTGTCTGAGTCTTTCCTCCATGGATAGCCACAAAAAATGCCAGCAGTATTGTCCTGAGATTGTAATTAATATGTAACAATGTTCAGCTCTCTCCCCTGGCCAGGTGCGGTGTCCCTTCAGTTTCTTTAAGAGCCCACCAGACACAGTCCCTCCTAATGTCCTTTCTCCGAACACCTTAGTCCAGTTTACGTTCTCTCTCTCTCTCTCTTGGGATTGTCTCCCTGGGATTGCCATACCTCCCCTTTAATCCAGAATGCTTATGAAAAATGCATGGTGCAGGGCTGCATTGGAACTAATGCAGCCCTGCACCATGTATTTTTCATAAGCATCCTGGATTAAAGGGGAGGTATGGAAAACTGCATTAGAACCAGTGCAGCCCTGCACCGTGTATTTTTCATAAGCATCCTAGATTAAAGGGGAGGTATGGCAACCCTACCCTGGCGTTCCTCTTCGGGGAGCCCCTCCCTGCTCCAGCCTGGCTCAAGCCTTGTCCTTGGGTGAGCCTCCTATTGTCCTTACCCAGAGCTCTTCCTCAGGTCCCGAGTCATCATCTTCTCCATCTTGGGCTTCCACTCAGACTGCAGGTCTCTGGGCTTCTACTCAGGTCTTAGGCCAGATGAAGAGCTCCCTCTCAGCTCCTGGCTCTGCGCTCTGCTCTCTGGGGCTTCCACTCAGCCCACCGGTATCTATCTCCGTGCCAATGTTGCTGGCCCCACAGCTGTAATGCCTTAGATGCTGTGCCCACTCACCTAACCACCTGCAGCTTCCCAGCCTGTGCCTCAGGCAGCTCCACTAGCCTGTCCTGTTACAGAGTATTTCACTACCCCTTTGTAGCATAAGAAGACAGAGGCTGTTTGTCCATGTTACACAGTCTGACGTTAATTTCTATCTGATGTTAGATTGTGTAATGGGGGTATGTGCCTTATCACATTAGGAAATGACATTTTTTTGAGTTTCATCACAGATGACAGGGTTGGAAAATTAGGTCTGTCACTAGCATGAGTTGTATTTAATGTTAAATTTGAATACAAATTTAACACTAAACTCACTGTAAAATTTGGATGGAAAGTGTCCTGTTTGCTGAGAGCTGCTAGTGTCAGGCGGAGAGAGAAGGGAAGGAGGATCCATGCCTCTAGCAGCACTTGGCAAAGGGAGTTTACCTGGGCACCATTTCCCCGGGAGGTTCCCTGATGCAGGGGGAGGGCTGGAAACAAAACTGACCTAACGTGAGCATGGATACGTTATTTTTCATAATGGATCCCTGATCCAGAAGAAATTAACGTGGGCATGCATCCCGTCAGGAATCTTTTATTACTGCCAGTTTCATGTTAGTTTTAATCTAACGTGAAAATCAGCATGTGTGCAAGCAGCCACTGACTACCCACTTTACTGTGGGAACCCCATGGGAACAGTCTTAGGAAAGAGGAACACTTCACCAATGTCTTCCCACTGCTTCTAACCAATAGCTTTAGACATGCAATTAAATGGTAGTATGGGATGAAACAGAAAAAGTACCTCAAATTTCTACGTCAAAAGAGTCTTAAGCAGGGAACCATTTTGACTGTGCCAAAAAATCTTAAATTCCACAATCACTGCTGCCAAGCTCGGCAAATTCACCACAAGCATAAAAAATTGCATGATTAGCTTGATTTGCATAATTATTCAAATTGTATGCATGCACATTTGCTTCCCAGCATGCATTTCCAACAGGTTTGCCATATAGAACACCTTTGTTAATCATCACTGATAGAAGATAAAGTAAAACTACTATTTATTGGCAGAGACAAAGAACCAGATATACAAGTAACACAAAATCTAATGGAATTCTTACATTATTTGAATGTTTCACAACAAGGGGAAACTGAAAGCATGACCACTTTGCCCCGCCAACTATCAAATGCATTGAAATCAAATATATTGAAATCAAAGTATTCAAATAAAATCAAATTCCGCTCCAACGCCAGCTTGCTCAGGCAGTGGTGGCAGCTCAGTTGGCCACAGCCAATCCCAGCATGGGTGGTTACAGCATGGGTGCTCCAGCTGATCGCAGCTCAGGTGGGTGCAGTGGCTTATTCAGCAGTAACAGTCCCAACCCCAGCTGCCCACAGTTCACCCTAGCCACAGATCACACTGGCTCGGGTAGCCTGGGCCCCAGCTGACTCTGGCCCCAGCTCACCCCAGCCCCAGATGATCCCTGCCTGGCTGGTGGCAGTGGCTCAGGTGGGAGCACCAGCACCAGCACAGTGTCTTGGGAGGAGGCAGCAGCCCTGACCCCACCTGCCCCAGCTTGGGTGGCTGGCCACAGCTTAGACAGCCCCGGCCCCAGTGGACCCCTGCTTACCCTGGCCCCAAATGATCCTGACTTGGGCGGTGACAGCAGCTCAGTTGGGGATGGCCCCAGCTGTCCTCGGCCCCAGACCACGGTGGCTCAGGCGGCTCACCCTGGTTCTAAATCATGCCGGCTCAGGCAGCCCCAGACTCAGCTGACCCTGGCTCAAGCGTCCCAGCTCACTATAGCTCCACATGCCTCTCCAGTTGCTCCCGGCTCCTCCATGCTCCCGACTCCCGGCTCCTCCTCCTTCAAACGGCCCCAGCTGACTCAGTACACCACATGCACACTTTATCAATACACATTGCCACATCACCGCTAAACCAGTCAATCGCCACAGGATATGGCTGGAACTGTAATGGCAATGAGCTTTTGGTGGGGTAATGGGTAGTGGGTGGGTTGGGACGGGGGAGGGGGTGTTGACCCCGCTGTTTGTAATATTTATATATATATTATATTTTGTTTTAAATGTTTTATGAGTGTTTGTTTATTTTTATTGTACGCTGCTCTGGGCTGCCATAGGCAGGAGAGAGCGGGCTATTAAATCATGGAATAAATAAACAAAAAAACTGCAGTTGATGGCTTGCAGCACACAGAACAGTGCAATTCATGCCACTGCAGTCAACACGGGTCTCTACTCTAAAGGAATTATTTTTGAAGGCAACAATGGGTGTCTTTAGATGGACACGGGGGTGCTCAAACCTGGAGCAAGTCATGGGGTGCACTGCTGCATCTGCCCATTTACAACAGTGCTTGGGTCTGTTTTAAATGGATCCGGCTCTGTCACGGCCCACAGTCGACCCACGCAATGCCCCCCCTCTCCCACCATAGAGCTGTGTGTGGATCAGCCACTGCTCTAGGCTCTATGGCATTGCCTGGGGCAACTCGCGGCCAGGAGCGTAGCTGCAGCAGCCATCTGGTGAAGACAGAGACCTCTGCTCTGTCTCCGGCCAGTACCCCATGTTTGGCCAGCCTGTCATGCGGCAGTTCTCTGGGTTGTCCCGGAGCACCTCTAGAGGGGCTGGAGCACAGCACGCAACACTTGCTCTGTCTCTTCTCTGCCTGCACATCTGGCAGGCTACCTTTAAACAGATGACCCACCCGGGTGTGAAGAGGAGTAGAGAGGTGGGTGCGATCCATGTAAAAGCATTCAATGTCACATAAGCACGTAACTCACATTGAAAAACAAGGTCCCTGACCTGTTATGGGTTTTTCAGAAAATCACACACATTTAGGTTGTATTACCTTTCCATTAAGTCCCCAGCTAATATCTCCCCACTTTGGTTTTGATATGCCCTTTCTGCTTTTGCTGATTGCTGTCTCCTCCAAACATTCTTCGAAAAGAAGATGTTGGATAATGTCCTGAATGCAGTCTTCCTCTTCTGTGTAGGCATCAAGAAGTCCATGAACAATTACCATCCATGGGCATGATCCAAAGTTCACTGGAAGCAAATAAATGAGAGTCTAAAACCATTTCTTTCAAACGTGAGATATGGGCCCTTTTTACACAGACACTCTAACATGTTACATTTTATTATACATGTTGCAGGGCACCACTTCAGCTAATCACCATGGGCCCTGTGCACACATGATGCCTCCACCCAGTTCCTCTGGGTGGAGATGGGTGTTGGCTGATGGGTGGGGAGCATTTCCCTGGGTGGAGATGGGTGGTGGCATCTGTGTAAATGCCACATTCGGTGGGTGTTGGTGCTGTCTCTTATACACATCTAGATGTGTATAAGAGACAGCACCCACCCATGGAGCAACTGGCAGGTCTCCGGTTGCTCTGTGGGTGGGTGGAGATGGGTGTTGGCTGAGACCAAACACTCAACAACACCCACCGAAAGGGGCTTCCCCCACCCATCTCCACCCAGGGAAATGCTCCCCACCCACCGGCCAACACCCATCTCCACCCAGAGGAACTGGGTTGAGGCATCATGTGTGCACAGTGCCCATGGTGATTGGCTGCAGTGGTGCCCTGCAACATGTATAATAAAATGTAACACCCATTTTATGGGTGTTAAAGCGTCTGTGTAAAAAGGGCCTTAGTAAATGCTAGGCCTGAAATGACAAATCCCATAGGAAACAGGTCATTTGCCTTAATTCTTGCGACACAGAAACTTACCTGCTTTCCCACTGTTTTTGGCATTTGTTATTATTTTTGGTGAGTTGAACAGAGCTGCTACAGGGCCAATCCCAAGCCCATGTGTGCCCCGCATACACACCTATGGGTTGTTGAGATGCAAAAGTGCCAGATAAGTGCTGGGGAAGTGCTGGATATTGCCATAAAACTGCTGTAAAATTGTTATAAAAGTCCAAAAAAGTCCCCCAAAGTGACAAAAATGATGGGGGGGAAAAAAGTGGTGACAGAAAATTTAAGGAAGTGGCAAAGTTAATGAGAAATGACAACTAAATCACAGACACCAACACTGACAATAGCGAAATTGCAGAACTACCAGAGACTGACGAAATAATGACACTCACAAGTGCTCCTGAAATGTCAGTATTTCCCTGCAGAATGGGGACGCTTGCTCGTCTCAGCCCTAGTAAAGGCCCAAAGTAGACAGACGTCAAACATTTAAGCCCTGTCCTCTTAGTGTATTGTTTTAATGGTATTGTTTTTGTACACGTCCATTACACGGCTTATTTTCAAGATGTGGGAGACATATTTCCTACCACCGAATTTATAATGCATTAAAGAATTATCCCAGTGTTTGTAGGCTGTGGCGGAATGGATGTGGCAGAGCAGACTGAAGCTCAACCCTGATAAGACGGAGGTGATGTTGGTGGGGAGAGCGAGGGAGGTGTCGGCCCCCAATTGGGGGGTTCGCCCTCCTATAGCTCAGCAGGTTCAGAGTCTGGGGGTGGTATTGGACGCGGATCTCTGCCTGGAGCAGCAGGTGGAGGTAGTTGCGAGGGCTGTCTTTCACCAGCTGTGTCTGGTGCGGAGGCTGCGCCCGTACGACTCCGGCCCGGACCTGACCTCCCTCATCCATGCCTTCGTCACCTCGAAGCTGGACTACTGCAACACGCTCTACATGGGGCTGCCCTTGTTCCTGGTTCAGAGGCTGCAGCTAGTGCAGAATGCGGCAGCCCGGCTCCTTTCGGGGACGGGCTGTCGGGAGCATACAACACCAGTGCTCCACACTCTGCACTGGTTGCCAATAGCATGCCGAGCCTGGTTCAAGGTTTTAGTATTGATCTATAAGGCCCTTCACCGTCTGGGCCCCCCATACCTCAGGGACCGTCTCGCCCTGCGCGCCCCAGAGTGGCTCCTTTGGTCTGCAGGGGGTGCCTTCTTGGAGGTCCCCCGTGTTAAGCAGGGGGCCACAATGGAGAGGGCATTCTCGGTAGCCGGGCTGCGCCTTTGGAACTCCCTCCCAGAGGAAGCTCGCCTGGCCCCAAGCCTTTTAACATTCCAGCGAAATTGTAAAACCTGGCTGTTCGCCCAGGCCTTTGGGGAGGGGGTAGGTGTTTTATTCCCCTTCATCCTTATTTATTGTTTTATTCTTCTGTTGTTCCCTAGTCCTGGTTAGTGGTTGGAACTTTTATAAGTGTTTTAATGTGTTTTAGATGGATTTTTATATTTGTATTTTACTTTTGATTGTAAGCTGCCCTGAGCTGTTTTAGGAGGGGCGGGGTAAAAATGCACTAAATAAATAAGAATTACACACTTGTTCATAACTCTTTTACCAACTAGATAAGGCCCTATCATTTGCAAACATTTTTTTCTCTTTGTGCTCATTGCAGTCTTTTGTAACATCTCAAAATGCCATTTCTATAAACCCTTTAACTGCTGTTGTAAAAAAATCTGATTGCCACAGAGACCAATGAGCTAAGAATAGGTTACATTAACCTCGCTCCAAATTGCAGGCATAGACTGACACACAAGTATTGCCCCTTAACCGTCCCAGTGCTGATGTCCAGCTTTGAAAGCAAAAGGCCACACAGGGGATTGCCAGTTGTTGTCAGACAACATCGTTCCCCTTTGCAAACTCAGCACTTGCTCCTTAATCCGTGTTGGCCATGCCCTGGAGCAATGCATTCTCACAGCTGCTTATTTCACAGCATTTTAATGGCTCGCCACTTGCATCAAGGGGCACAGGATTGACAAGGATTTCACGACACTCGGCATGTGGATTGTGCTACTATTCACTCTTGAAAGTGTGGTGTGAATTGGCCCTGTGTGTTTCACTAGAGTTGGGACAGAGAGCTACACAAAATGATATTGGTAAAGATGACGATTTGCTGATGATGTAACTACATCATTCTCTCCTCACTTGATGTTATGAGACCTCTGCAAGCAGGAAGGAAGCTACCGTGCATGATATTCACTGGTCCATATTTCTTCCCACAACTGGGGGGTGGGGGTGGGATCACTGATAACAGCTGGAAAAATACCAATTCATCCAAGAGTGGCAAAGTATGTAACTTACGTTGGAGTCCACAAGATTTGTCACTTGAGCTATAAAGCACCTAGATAGAAGTAGAGTCACAAGGTTTGACTACAATTACCTTATCTTTCCTATTTTTAGTGACAGGACCAGATTATTTTAAGTGCATTTTATAGAAAACCCTTCTTTACTGAAATATAAAGACTGTAATAAAGACAATACAATGTTTTGAAACTGTTTTAAATCCTTCACTCAGCTTTGCTTCTACAGATTTAACATGTAGGGGTTCTAATCTTACTGCTACTAATTAGAGCTTTAGTGTAATTGTGCCAACAGGGTTCTTGGCATAATAATTACTATTGAGAGATCCTGGTGGAGCTGTAACATGCCCACATAATACAGATATGTCTAGTATTACAGAGCAGTCACCTTTGTATATTGACTCTTTAGTTGGATTTTAACCAAGTAAGGGGTTATTTTGCCTTTATAATAAAGCTCAAAAGGCATATACATATATATGATTTAGGTATTCATTTTTCCCCTCTGATCCTTTTGATTATTAATTAGCAGGAAGAGAAGACAACAACCATAAAGCTCATTTTAATCTCCTGCAAGTCTGGCACAGGGAAAAATGAGCAGAAATGCTCATTTTGGTTGATCACACTTTTATCTAATGATATAGGTTTCTTGGTGCAATATTCTCAGGCACAAAGTTTACCATACTCTGTAACAAAACAGGATCAGACAGCATGGATGGGTGCAGCTTAAAATGTACATTAGAGGGGGGAAAGCTGTGTAATTTACCATTCCTGCATTATTCATTTTTAAACCCTATCCTAACCGATCTAGTTGAATAAATACATTTAAGGTAATATAGGGCTTGGAAGTCCAACAGAGGGGGGGAAATATTTCACTTAAAAATGAATAGAGGGTGTTGAAAAAAGCCCCACTCTGCTTTTCTGATCATTCAATAGCTTTTACTTAGCTTCCTGGCTCGGAATCAAAATAGAATTATTTCCATATTTAACCTTTTTTTAGCTGAGCAAACCCAGGCAAATGCTGCCTTTAAGAGCTCTTTTTAAAAATACTAAAAACATCAGATTCAGCCTTATAATCATGAATAACCAAAAGTGTGTCTTAATGAAGATAGTTCTTTTAAGGTACTTTAAAAGCAGAATTATTTATTTATTTATTTATTTTAAAAGGCACAAACATATTTATTAGGGCTTCCAAATGTTCACATCATAGAGCTAAGTCACCTAAGAGGGTCTAATAAACTATTTTAGGCAAACTGTAGTGATTTAAAAAAAAATGCAATGAACACTTACAAAAAAGGTAGCATGTAATGGCATGTAGCCTGAGCCAGAGCTCCGTTTAGAAGAGAGGAGCTTGTTTTTACTGCCCCTTAGTGCTTCATTTTTAAAGTGACAGGAAACCAATTTCTGATTACAAATCAATGGCTTAGCATGTCACCTTTGGGCAGTAAATTTAGCGGCTGCTGCTATCAGATGGCAAATAGAAAGACATTAGAAAAGCCCAGGGCAGTTTTCCTGTGCCTCTTTTGCAAAAGCAAAGCAACACAAGTGCAACAAATGTATCTGCACTGCATCTTCTGCCACGTGTTCTTATTCACATTTCCTAGGTTCAAATCTCTTAACAGGTCAATTTTGAACCGAATCTTCCATTTGTACATCGCCACCTACGTAGCAGAACAAGTGCCACAACAATCGTCTAGTGAATGAGGCATACAAAGTTTTTTTTTAAAGTATCTTAGACACGGACTCAGTGAAAATTCCTTTAACTTAGTGAATTTTTGCCTCTTATCTGTACAGTACATTTCTTTGGTACCATAATGGAACACAAAAACTATGTATACTCCTGTCATGTAAGATACCTTTTGATGATGCCTCTTTTTTCTTTAAGCTTTTAAGATAATCTTAGAGAAATCATCAAACTATAAAAAGAAATCAATAAAACAGAAAAGGTTCCCATCACCCCCTAAAAATCCATAACTTTTGCATTTTAATAGAGACACTACAAGACTATACCAGTCATTTTCTTTCTGATGTTTTCCTTTGATTTCACTCTTATCTCACAGGACTCTTGACTTTCCTGAGAAAGGGATTATTGAATTGTATGTCTCCCTCAGATGCTCTTGATCATTCAAGTAGTCTGTACTTAAGAATGTTACAGAGTCTGCTCAGCTGCTGGCTCCTTGGGAACTCATCAGGGACTGTCATCTTAATATTAATTGGGTTTTGTACAGGAATCTGAGCCCCACAATGAGAAGGTTTCAAGAGAGAAGATTATGCCCAAAGCCAGATATAGAGACAAACATATTTAGCACAACAATTATGATAATTGCAGAAACACTCTGTTGAGAAATAAGTAAATCTGATTAAGGGCACTTCTACATGATCAAATATTAATCTGATGTCTTCACTCTAACCTGGTTTGAACATAAGAGGCTTCTTATGGTTTTATGTATTAACAGATTATGAGAAGCTGAACTCATAGTACCTAATAATATGGTACATCCAAGTCAATACAGTAAAAGGATCTTTAAAGAATGTAATCCACTTAAATTAAAAATAGACACAGATTGACTGTATTTTAATTTTAATTTAAGCTTTATGATTCAATCAATAAGACTTTTTATATAAAGCTCCACAGAGAGCCAACCTAGGACATTTACCATTTCACAGCATCCAAATTATAAATATTTCTTCCTTGTTAATAAAGGCTTAATCTCTTTGTGACAAATCATCATAATTGGACACTACTATCCAGATATGTTTAATGTCCCACACAAATAGATTAGGGAATAATACATTCATATTTCTGACTCAGAATTTTAATTATTCTTGTTTCTCTACAATAGCCACCTTTGCATTTGAAACTTTTAATTAAACCATTTTACTTGTCTTTACGGGCATAAATATTATGAAATTCTTCCATTGCTCAGGTCAATAATCAAACAACTGCTGTCCAGTTACTTAAGTGGGATCTTAATATCAGATTAGAAAGTCTCAGCAACATATAAAATATTAAGACATTAGCAACAATGGTGTTTCTACATAGCAAACTATATTAATCCTTTGGTGTAACATTCAGGAAAAACTTACTACAATATACTTTGTAACATTGGGCTTTATATTGCTAGTTAAATCATATCACAGTATCTAAAGCATTCAAGTAATCTCCCATGTCTACACTTTTTAACATATATAATACTCTTTTTATTTTATGCATACTTTGTTGTTGTTTTCAAAAAATACAACACAGAGACATATAAATATACTGTCAGAGAGCATTAGTTGAGTCTGTATATACTCTCCATCTTTCATAGTAATTTAGAAACATACCAGATACATCTATACAGGGTCAAATCTTGACAGTTCTAATGCTAAGCACCTGCAATTTATTACATCTTATATAAGTGTATTAAATTTATTACACTTTATAAATTTTTAGATTTATATCTATACAGTGCGTAATATTTCGGAGTACATTTCCCACCCAGCCCGCCAATACACATATGAAAAATTCCATCTTTCCACCCTTTTTATGTATCTATTTATTTGAAAGAATTAACCACATATAGGCCTTGTGGAAGGTAAATCTTGCCAGCATGGCTTATCTCCCATAGTAATTAGGCTTCTGTTTCTGCTTTATTAACTCTGATACAACAGTGTCCTGCCCTCTGTCACCAGGGGTACTAATAGATGATAATCACCACGATTTGGAAACCATACAAATTAAATGATGAAGTGAGAGGAAGTGAAGTAAAGCAATTAGTTTAAAGACAAGTGGGTTAGTCATTTAAATACTCATTTTCATAATGTTAAATAGGAACTATCCATTTAAAGTAAAACAGCAGTTATTACTAATCATTCACTATAATCACTCACATTTCACCAGGCGTTAAATATATACATTGGTGCAATTTTAACCCTTTAAGAAGGAGATGAACACTTTGTTTCATTATATGATATTTTGCAAGATAAAGTTCTCCTACCCTTTAATGAAAGTTTAGGAAACCCATGTCTGGAATATTGGAATACAATACAATATTTGCTTATGAATCTCTTTAGAGAAAGTGACTGCACGTTTTACCTCTTGTCGATTGTCAACTGCGTTTTTCTGACCATTGTAAGTAGTTCCATGAAAATGATTTACCATCTAGATACCTGTCTAATTTGTGTTACTATTTTAAAAATTACTTAAGGATTAGAACAAGTCTTAGCTTTTGCATAGTATTTTCCCTTTATCAACCTGTGTTGTAACCTCCAGTTTAAACATACATCCTTTTATAGCATTTAAGGTTTTAATTTTCAGAAACATGAAGTTAGACAGAACATGACACCGAGTACTTATAATCATTCATAGTTTTTAACACACAAAATATCTACTGAAGTGTTTGCATATGTAGCTTTAACTTTTGAAAAGCTTGATGAGGAGGGTTTGTTTGTTTTTTAAAGAAATCTGACAATCTGATCAGAGGGGCAAACTACAAGTAGTGAATTCTGAAGGTACAAAAATCCATCAGGTTAAAAGTACAAGTTTCATTTCAACCTAAACTTTATTATAAACACACCACATGAATTCTGTTGTACAAAATACTTTGTTATACTATTCTATGTAACTATCTGAGGGGAAAACAGATTTAGGTGAAAATAAATTGTTATATTGCAAGAGTGCACCTCTTACTCTCATACTCTGTTACACTATTCTTCATTTTATTACAATTTGCAGTTCTCAGTTAAATTTGGCATCAGAGAATCATGATTATTAGAGCAGCTGAGTTTAAGGGCTTGTCCTATGCATTATGGGGACAAATACCAAGGCCAGTGATACATACATGGAACTCAGGTAAGTAAAAACACAAATGGATTCTTACAATAATACTTCTGATCTAATTATATGTACAAAATGTTATTGATAATATATACACACAATGAATACTGTGTCTAACATTCTTAGTATTTAGAATAAAGTGTACCATAAAATACAGATCATATATCAATACAAAAAGCAGCATAAAGGAATGACCATTTTAACAGTTCTGCAAGACATACTTTGTTGTTACACTAAAAAAATTAAAATTATGTAACATGAACATTAAAATTGTGCCTCATTTTAGTAGCCACATCATGTTAGTGCTGTAGAAAAAGGCTTCCTAAGACTGATAGTTTAGTTTCCATGTTTGAAGAGGGAAGGCTTTACAGAGAAAAACACAACAGCAGACATTGAACTAATAATCATCCAGAACACAGAAAAGAGTGGCTAGCTGAAGAATTGTTTTCCATGTTAGCATGTTTACATTCATTTTGTTCTAGCTACAGATTATGGCAATTAGATATTTATCCTCCTTGGATCTATTTAATATACACTGTTTTTATTTAGGGTGAACTTGAATCCATTATCCGAAACAAAGCTGTATACATATAACCCTAACAAGTTGCTGGAGATGCATACAGACTACTGCTTGTTTACTTTGGGAAGGCTAATCTTATGGCATGCATTAAAAACGTTGTACTTGTCACTGACTAATACAGCAAATTGAAACCTTGGAACAATCTTATTTACAATTCAAGCACTCTACATTTCATTACTGCATCAGAATTTTTGTTTAACCCTTTTTTTAAAGAAAGGACCGAGTCCCATGGCAATTACACAGGAGGAACAAAAACTAAGGATGAATCCAAACATACATTACTTTAGTAAAAGATGGATCCCAGTGAGAATCTGAGCAGTCTAGATTTACTGTCTTTACCCCTGGGCAAGTATATAGCACATAGTTCAATATATTAATTGTTCTTCAATATTCACATGACCAGGAGTTTTATCCAGGAAAAAAAAATCACTCCATCCTGCTTCTCTTTTAATATCAAAAAGCTTAGCTGCTGTTTCTACTTACAGTTCTCAGCATTTCTTTGTCTTCTAAACCATTTTATCTCTTAATATGAAAATGTTAAAGGTTGTGCTATCAGAAAATTCAAATCTTTACTAAGTGGCCTAAACGTTAGCATTAGTTTAAGCATGGTTGGGTACCCAGTATTCCATCAGAAACACCAATGTATGGCATATGTTAACATCTAAAGTCTGAAAACATAGCCAGTAAAAGAGTCTCCCAGACTAAAGGAAATCACTAACTTAATTCAACAAACATTTGTTTCAAGTTCAGGAATTACACTCAGAAACTTTTAGCAGTTTTCTGCTTCAAGTAATACTCTGTTTGATATGTGGACTCATAACATGCTCCACAGCGCCATCTGCTGGTTTTGGAGACAATATAAGCAAGAAACCAAATGCAGTTATTTGAAATCTAAAAAAGACAACATTCTGCTTATCTCAATTCATCAGGGTTTCTAGAATTTGGAAATGATTTAGTATGGCAGAGAGAGAAAAAGAGAAGCTATTGTGGAGTAACATCCGGCATGTATGTAGTAACTTTAAAATGCAGATCAGGATGAAATCTGACCACATTCTCCTTATTCAAATAAGGAAAGCGTTCTTTGTTTTGGACCCCAAAACAGCTTTTTTCATAGTACCACAAACATTTAATTCTTGCACCCAAACAAAATTCTCCCACGGTTGCTATTTTTTTGGTCAAGAGAAGGATTCAAGATGAACTTGATATAATGAATGGTCACATTTTGACTTGATCACTGCTTGAAAAACACTACATTCAAGAAAAAGCTTTTCTATACTTGTACTTGCCTCTCTTAGCAGAGTCTTCAAATAAAGGAAAAGTTAATGGATGTTTTCAGACACAACGCTGGCACGGTTTAATTCACTTTAGTGAGGATTGAACCGGGTGCAATCGTCACACCTAAAGGCACCTGCCAGATGCTACCCTGGGATGTTACCTGGTCGGTGGTGGCGTTAGCCCGGGCTGTGAGTCGGGACCATCCCCAACTCGAAGCCTGAGCTAAGCACCATCACTGAGTGGGTAAGGGCTACCAGACCAGAAGTAAAGTGGGCTGTCATGGATTATGGTCCATTGTACTTACTTATTTATTTATTTATTTATTTATTTATATAATTTTTATCCTGCCTCTCATGCCAAAGCAGCTTGGGGCAACTAACAATTAATAAAATAAAATACAAATATAATAATATAAATACAATAAATATATAATAGAAATACGTAATAGAAATACAGCATGAAAACAATACTATCCAAGGAGGACAGGAAAGTATACAAAAACCCTACCACCCTAACCCTCAATCCCCACCCTTCATCCATCTCCCTTCCCAAAAGCCTAGCAGAACAGCCAGGTGTTGCATTGTCATCAAAAGGAGGATAGGTCTGAGTCCACAGGGGCCTCTGCCGGAAGGGAGTTCCACAGCCTAGGTGCAGCCACCAAGAACGCCCTCTCCATAGTCACCCCCCAAGATACCTGGGGGTCTTCAAGAAGGGGGCTCCCGGTCAACAGTGTTGGCATTGTCAGAAGCAAGGCCACCTTAACTGTCCATCAGGGGAGGCGGGTGGACCGCCTCATGTAGCATGGGGGCAGGGATGTGGAGATAGATGCATATCTGTGCGTCTCCTGCCTCATCCCTGGCCCAGCCACTATAGCGTTTGTTCAGCAGCCAGGCCAAGTCCCAGCTGCAATGGCGGCTCCCACCACGGCCTAGAACACTCCGTGGCCATGGCGGGACCCATCACATCTGAAAACACCCTATGTCAAATCTCCCGAAACTGTAACAGACTAAGCGGGCAAATAATATGTCTAATACCATCCTGATACGGCTGTAGTATGAAAGAAAGTCTGAGAAATATTTTGTGGCACATTCAGTAATGGCACATGTCTGGATGACGTGTTTAAGAGCTGTTTAAATATAAATCCTTGCTCTCTTTACAGCTACTCAAAAAGTCAAAAACTATTCTCCATTTCTAGGTGTTAAAAATGTTATTTTCTCTGCTGGTCCATAACAAATAAATTAGCACACAAGGAATCATCACTTACATGTAGTTTTCCACATATTGACACTGCACTTTTCTGGACTCCAGATGGCTCAACATCCTATATAGTATGAGAGTAAAAAAAATACCTTTGGAACTGGTTCTACAACGTGTGTGTGTGTTAGTCAGCACAACCAAGAGGCCTTTAAAGCCCTATAGGCAGGGAACAATGGGTATTTCCAGGCGTTACGAGATCACGTTCAACCACAGACAATCCCCTGTGGTGGGGAATGGTCCTGTAATGTCTGTTTGATCCCCGCCAGATGTTCACCACAGTGAACCACTGGCAGGGATCAAAATAACCACACTTTCGAGGATGGTCCGGGGACCATCTTGGAAAGCATGTTCAAAGTGATTCCCGCTGGTGGTGAACACCCGGCGGGAATCACTTTCTGCCCCCAGCACATGTGACGTTACCACGCTCAACCACGGCGGAATTCACCGTGGTTGAGTGTGGTAACATCTTGTCTGGCTCCTGACCACGGCCTGGAATCGGTGGCCATGCTTGCCGCCGATTCCAGGCCGTGGTCAATACCCCGGGGGGCGGGCAGCCTCGGAAGCTTGAGAGGGCGGGGCTGTGTGGCCGCACGTTGCGCTGTGAAGCCCCGCCCCCTCCCCGATTCCCCAGCGGAATCTGCCGGCTCGTCTGTTGACAGGCCGGTCTGATTCTGCCGGGGAATCATTTGGGTGATTCCATGCCAGGGCCAATAGGGCCGCCATCACATCTGAAATCACTCAATGTTCACTGCATTTTCCCCACTGACAGCAAGGGAGAAAACAGACAAGACCCTAAGGATGGGCAGCTACTTACCCATCTGTTAGGTGGCCACCAGATGTTTTCCCGCACCCATCACCCGCCCACCCCGTGGTCCCCACTCACAGTGTAATCCCAGAGAAAGTTGAGCCATGCTGGTTGATGTGGGCTAATGTGTCCACATGGCCGCCTCCCAACTGTTAGGATGCATGCAGTCTCCACTCGCATGCAGGTCTGCCAGAATCATAGGGTGATTTCAGATGAGACAGGGTGGCATTCGCCCCGTCCTAGAATCATCCAAATGATTCCCGACGTGACAGCTAATCCCGGCGGGGAATCGGGGCGGGGGCGGGGAGGGGCTGCATGGTGCAACGTGCGGCTGCACGGCCCTACCCCCCATGTTCCCCCGCCCTTTGGGGAGATGGGCGGGCACCACGGCCAATGCGGCCGCAGCGCCCACCCAATTTGACCACGGTCCAGAATCCCGCTGGGGATTCTGGGCCATGGTTGCTGGCCAGACATTACTTTTTGTTGGTTCCCGCCGGAAATCTCTTTGACCACGCTTGCGGCGATTGTCGAGCGGGGAGCCCCGGAAGCGTGGTTGAAATTGACCCCATGTGGGAATCGACCGTGGTGAACATCTGGCGGCCGCCTAACAGACGTTCAGGGCGCTTTGGCCCCATGTGGGTATTGACCGTGGTTCACTGTGATCTCGTAACATCTGAAAATACCCATAGTGTCCCGGGCAGACTGCCTAGAGCGGTCTGGGGAGTAACTGTGGGTATTTTCAGACGTTACGCCAGGCCGATTCACCACAGCGAATCCCCGGTGGGAGTGAATGAAACAACCACCCCCCATGGTCAAAAAAAGCCCCGAACAGACATTACGGGACCGGGACCATGGCAGGGAATCGGGCTGACGGATCACGGACCGGAGCAGCACAACAGATGTTACGCCGATCCCCTGCCTTGGTCAAAACACCCACAAGCCACCGGGAAGGGGCGGGACACAGACATGGCCGCCCGAGGGCAAACGAAGCCACAAGGCACAAAAGGGAACGCCCACACCAGGGAAACGGGAAGGGAAAGGGGAGGAGGGAGAAGAGCCGCCTGGGTACCACACACAACAGGCACACAGACAACGGGGGCACGGCAGAACACACAGCACAAGCACACACCCGGGCACGCACACACACACACACACACACACACACACACACACATGGGACTGGAAGGGAAGGGAAGGGATGACACGTGGGACCGGACCGCACACAAGGCACACCGGGCAAAGGGGGGGAGGCGGAACAGGGAAGGGGGGAAAATGGCACAGGGGCAGGGCAGGACACAGGCAACTGGGACCACAACCCCCACAGCAGAACAGGCCACACGGAACCCCCTAACACCACAGGGGTGAAAATGCATGGAGCGGGAGAGCCGTGCATCTAGTAGCCCAATGCAGCTGGCACAGTGAGGGCCGGTACCCAAGCAGTAAGAAGCAAGCAGGACACAGAAGCATGTTCAAGTCGGTTTATTAGGAAACACAGGTAGTACAGGAAAGGGCCAGATCTATAACAAGCCCCAAGACTCGGTGTGTGCAGGAAGGCGGAAGGAAGCTCCCCCATGCTCAGGCAGAGACACGAAGAGAGTCGAAACATGCCAGCAGAGGAGACCGACCAAGCAGGTCCCAGCACGAGCAGGACAGTTAGGGTGGGGGAAGGGTGCCCTAAACATGGCCCGGCCACGGCACCCGTGCACAGCAGACAAACGTGACGAGGTGCCTTGTGGGGAAGCAACCCAACGGCTAAAAGTCTAACACACAGGCAGTCCCGGAATGGGGGGGCCCTAGGGCACAGTCCCGAGGCACAGCAGGAGCCCACACAGAACCTGGCATGGGCTGGGAACGGTCCCACAGGCACACTCGGACCCCACATCCTGGCGAGGGGGCCCAGGCAGGAGTGCCAGTGCAGGGCTGCCAGTCCAAAGGCACACACAGACCCCTGCAGGAAGCTGGGAGGGGCAGTGCAGGGACCCCAGAACCCAGAGGTTACACAGGCACCCGGGGGGGGCAGGGGCCACCGGAGGGAGCGCAGGCAGTGCTCCCCATCATCACCACCCGGGTAACCCGGGGGACTTCGAGTCAGGCGTCCCCAGCCGACCGCAGGGGCCGCAATGTGATCCGGGGCCTGAGGCGGTCCCGCGGGTAAGCTGGACAGGGCTTTATAGGTCATTACCAGCACCCTGAATTGGGCCCGGAAGATAATAGGCAGCGAGTGCAGAGAACGGAGCACCAGTGTAATGTGCTCACGGCCACCCATCCCCGTTAAGAGATGGGCCCCCACATTCTGCACCAGCTGCAACCTTTGGACCGTCTCCAAGGGCAGCCCCACGTAGAATGTGTTACCGTAGTCTAGTCTAGAGGTGATAAAGGCATGGATGATGGTGGCCAGATTCAAGTCTGAAACATACAGCCGCAGTCTTCGTACCAGATGTAATTGGCTAAATGCTCCCTTCGCCACAGTCTCCACCTGGAGAGCTGTGAGTCGAGGAGCACCCCCAGGCTATGGACCTGGGTGGCCATAGGGGGCAGACCCCATCGATGGTGAGAGAATGGGCGTTGCTTTGGGGGGGGAGAGCCTCCCAGTGAGAGGGGAGGCTTGGGGGGGCAGGGGGGATTGAGGTGGGGGGGGAAGGGTGCCTCTGGGGGCTCTGGGGGAGCAACCGACAGGAGGGGGTCAGGATGGTGTGTATGCGGGGGAGGGGGTGGTCACAGGGGTTGTCGTGGACAGTATGGTCGATGGGACCAGAGGGCTTGGGCACCCAGGGGCTCTAGGGTCTTTGTGGAGCTTCAGAGATCCTGCCCGCCACCTGAGGGTTCAGGGGAGTTAGTTCCAGGGTCCCACGGCGGGGAACTGATGCTGTTGAATGCAAGGTCCGTAGTAAATAAGGCCCCGATAATCCGGGATTTGATTCTGGATGGGGCGGCGGACCTCACATGCATAATGGAGACCTGGCTGGACGAGAAGGCGGGGCCAATTTTGGCTGATCTCGTTCCAGCCGGGTATGCCGTGCAGCATCAGTCTTGCACCGGGGGCAGGGAAGGTGGCGTAGCTATGATTTTTAAAGAGACATGGTCAGTTAGGAGGTATCCAGTTCCAGATATCCCTGGGATCGAGGCCCATCATGTGGTGCCTGATTTGGTTGGGGGCAATTTGGGGGTGCTGCTGGTGTACTAGGCCCCTTCCTGCCCAGCAGCATCCCACTCTGCTCTAGCAGAGCTGGTCTCGGTGGTGGCGTTGGACTACTCTAGAACCCTGGTCTTGGGGAACTTCAATGCCCATACCGACACCGGCCTTGTGGGGGTGGAGCAAGAATTCATGGCCGCCATGGCAACCATGGATTTGTCCCAAGTTGTTAGCTGCCCGACCCATGTGGGGGGGCATACCCTTGACCTGGTGTTCTGCTCTGGCCTTGAGGCGGGTGATCCGGTAGTGGGGGATGTAACAACCATGCCCTTGTCATGAACGGATCATTACCTCCTTATGACCAGTCTCTTAGTGCGTCACCCCGAAAAGAGGAAGGTACCAGTTAGGATGGTCCAACCTCGGAGACTGATGGAACCTCAATGATTCCAGGAGGCCCCTGGGGAGTTAACCCTGGACCCTGCCAGCCGCTCTGTGGATGAACTCGTCCAGGATTGGAACATCTTGCTTGGGGAGGCCATTGACAGGGTGGCTCCGAGATGTCCCCTGCCCCTGTCTCAACTTCACAGGGCCCCTTGGTTTACTGAGGAGCTGCGAGGTATGAAGCAGGAAGGCAGGCGACTAGAGCGACGCTGGCATCGGCCTTGCTCTGAATCCGACCTACTTCTCCGTAGGGCCCATTTGCGGTCCTATGTTGAGGCCATGAAGATGGCAAAGAAAGAATTATTTGCCACCCTCATAGCGTCTGTAAAGTCACGCCCAGCGGAGCTGTTCCGGGTGGTTCGGGGGCTGGTCAGTCCGGCCTCCCTCCGCCTGGATGGGGACTTGTCCCAGGTCTGCTGTGAGGAGTTTGCCATCTACTTTGCAGACAAGTTCGCTCGGATCCAGAGCAACTTCGACATTGGATTAGAGACAGTAGGAATTGAGCGTGAGGTGATGGAGGCACCGTCTGCTTCATCTTTCAAGAAGTGACGCCAGCCAATAAGGTGGAGATCCTAGGGTCAGTTAGGGCCACTAGTTGTGAATTAGATCACTGCCCATCCTGGTTGGTGAAAGCCTCCAGGGAGATATTAGGGCTGGTGCTGGCGGAGTTTTCAACGCGTCCCTTCGGCAGGGGAGTTTGCCCCCTGGTCTCAAGGAGGCCGTGGTGCACCCCCTGTTGAAGAAGCCATCTTTGGATGTGGAAGCACTCGCCAGTTACCGACCCGTCTCTAACCTTCCCTTTTTAGGGAAGGTTATTGAACTGGTAGTGGCCTTGCAGCTTCCAGTTCATCTAGACAGCATCTGTTTTCTCGATCCGTTTCAATCGGGGTTTCAACCCGGCCATGGTACGGAGACGGCGTTGGTGGCCTTGGTGGACGATCTCCACCGGGAAATCAATGCAGGATGTTCGACACTACTGGTCCTGCTAGATCTCTCCATCGTGTTTGATACAGTGGACCATAGACTGATACTGAGACGGTTGCGTGACCTGGGGGGTCTGGATGGAACCACCCTTGGTTGGTTCCAGTCATTCCTCTTGGGGAGGACCCTGTGGAAACACCTAGCTCCCGGGTCCTGGACTGTGGCATTCCGCAAGGTTCAATCCTGTCTCCTTTATTGTTTAATATATATATGCAACCTTTGGGGGAGATTGTGAGAGGGTTTGGTGTGCGTTGCCACCAATATGCTGATGATACCCAGCTTTTTTTCTCTTTTTCAGCCGACCCAGGCCCTGCTGTCTCTGTGCTATCTCAGTATTCGGAGGCCATGGCAAGTTGATTATGGCAGAGCAGACTGAGGCTCAATCCCGATAAGATGGAGGTGTTGGTGGTAGGCCGAGCGGGGGAGGTGTTGCCCCCTTTTGTGGAGAGGGTGTGCCCCTCCATGGCCCAGCAGGTTCGGCGTCTGGGGGTGTTACTGGACACGGGTCTCTGTCTAGATCAGCAGGTGGATGTGGTGGCTAAGGCGGCGTTCCGCCAGCTGTATCTGGTGCAGAGGCTGCGCCCGTAGATCTCCAGACCCGACCTGGTCACTTTGCACCATACCTTCATCACTTCGCAGCTGGACTACTATAACGTGCTCTACGTGGGGCTTCCCTTGTCGCTGGCCCGGAGGTTGCAGCTAGTGCAGAGTGCAGCGGCCTGTCTCCTAACAGGGACGGGCCAACGAGAGCACATAACACCGGTGCTCCATGCACTGCACTGGCTACCTGTAACATGCCGAGTCAGATTCAAGGTTTTGACTTTCAGTTTCTTCTGCGTCAGCTCCCTGTGTCTTGGAGTCGGAGGCTTTCCCATTGAAGTCACCCACTGAAGCCACTGTGCATGTGCAGAACAGCACTGGTGCCAATTTTGTGTATGCACAGAACTTTTTTTAAATTATTTTTTTGTTAGCTGTGAGGCGGCCGCATCCTCAGTGAACTTGTCTCCTTGCCTGGTCTTGCAGAGAAGCAAAGAGGGCGGCGAGGAGTTCCAGAGAAGTCCCGGACATGGGGAGAGGGAGCCAGATGAGATGAGTACACGTTTGTGTGGATTTGATTTGATTTGATTTGATTTGATTTGATTTGATTTGATTTGAAGAAGGAGGAGGAGGCGGCGGCGGCGGCAGTAAGGCTGAGATTCTCGTTTTTCTCAGTGAGAGTAAGAGCAATTCTTATCTCATTCACGCTGACAAGGACAAGCCGAGAACGCTGATTCCCGTCAAGAAAATTGAGAATCCGAGAAGTATCAGTCCTACTTGCAAGAATGGCACATCAAATAAGAGGCAGTGAGCTGAGAGGCAGGGCTCCAGCCTGTAGGGGCAGCTTACTGCATGATGGGGATGGGTGGTGGAAATATAAATCTGATTCGCATTTTCCTCTTATTTTGACAATGGGCTTTCAGAAAGGGAAAGACTCTTGATTATATAGCGGTTCTAAAACCACTCCTGTGGGCAGGAGGGGCGGGATATACATTTTAAATAAAATAAAAATAAAATAAAATAAAAACAGAAAATTTGATAGAGACTTGGGCCAAATCCATAAACCACTTACTCCAGAGTAAAGGCTTCAGTGGGGTCACTCTGGAGTAAACGGTTTATGGATCATGGCCCTAGATAGAGCTGTTTAGATATTTGCTTAATAGAAAAGAGTTGCTTTGCTGGGAGGGTAATAAATCCACAATGGAAGTCTCCAGTTAATCTTGTTTACCAGCTAGATCTACCTCACTAGGCTTATAGCATGCATTCCCTGGCCCTGGGACACCTCTGTCAGCTCAGTCGTGTTACCAGGGAACAGCCTCTTCCTTCAAACTGACTTCTGCGCCTGCTGCTTGTGTCCCTGGAGCTCAGTTCAGAAAGCACAGCACCGAGTCTTTGGGAAACCCGGGAGAGACCCTGCCCACCTCCCTTCCCAAAGGGCACCTTGAGCCCCAGGTGCTAGAAACCTAGATGATGAGCACCTGCTGCCACAGTGTCCCCTCTCCAAGTGTTGGGAGAGGGGTAACCATCAGCACACACCAAATATAGCAGGATCCAGAGGAGCTCCGCCTCCCCATCCTTCACCCCAGAGTGAGGGCCAAAGAGGAGCCACCCAACACCACTGCCCACTCCCATTTTGCTCAAACCAGACGAGTCCAGCCGGGTCGCTTGAAACCGGACTCCCTGGGTGTTTGGAAATAGTTCAGCCCACGCAGGGTTTACCCAGCCCAAGACACACCTGCCCCCCTGGGCACCCATTCCCCAGTGCCAGCCTGTGTCCCAGGCTGGAGGTGGCAGTTGGGCAGCTCTACCTGGCAAGACAGAAGGGGAAGGAAGTCTCCAGAAGTCCTTGAACTCGGATGCCTGGTAACACATAATGCCCTCATAGCTGGGGGCTGACTCAGAAGCATCATCGCTTGCCTCAACTACATGGGACTCGTCGGAGAAGCGCCCCTGGGGATTGGGGGCTGCAGCTTGTGGAGGCCCAGGCTCTGGAATCTTACTGTTTGCTTGAGAGATCTCACCAGGATTTTCGAGAATCCTGTAAGCTTCTCAAAAAATCTCAGATGTGCCCTGTGCATGCACAAAATGGCTGCTGTAGCCATTTAAATTCATGCGTGGCCCCCAGTGGCCATTTTGTGCACATGCAGAACAATTTTTGAGGGTTCTCGATATATTATCGAGATTTTTGAAACCCTAAAAATACTCTGTGCATGTGAAAAAAATGGCCACCAGGGGCCGCATATGTGCAAAAATGGAGGCAGTGGCCATTTTGCACATGCACAGTTCCAGTTTTCAGCTGCCCAAGTTTCATGTAAGAATGGGTCAAGAATCAGGTGATTCTCGATCCATTCTCACAAATCTCAGCAAGAAGCCAATTCTTTCCAAGATTTGATGAGAATGAGAGAGCAAGTTTCAGCTCTACCCAATACACACGATTACTGCACAGACATCTATATGTTTGTTGTATATATCATCCACGATTGGATAATGCATTTATGTATCTTTAATAACCTCTTCACACATTTTCTATGCACATACACCCGTTCTCTTCTCTCCACTATGAGAGTGTAGAAGGACACATACATAAAATGTCCACATGTTTGTTGTACGTATAATCCATGTCCATCCTGACATCATATTAAAATGTCACTTTCTCCATTGGATAACATGGGAACTTCAATACATCATGAGCGCAATCCAGATAAGGATCAGCGCCAGCGAGAGAGGCGGGGAGAAGCCGATATAGGGACTACCCTGGTGCCCAAAAAAGCGCTGGCATGAGGCAGCCAGAGAGACCATGCCAGAGCCAGCCAAACCCCCAAGTAGAGGTGACACACCCTCAATGCCGGTGGACAAGGATGGCTAGGCACAGATCAGGTTATAATGGATGGTGGGTGCCAGGAACCCACCGTCCAGGGTAGAGCAAAGCTGGGGGAAACAGCGCCGCATCCAGCAGGTCTGGACGGTGGAACAAAGGCAGCAGTGCAAGCGTAAACTTGAGTCTGCTCTGAGCAGAAGTTACAGTGGCGGAAGAGGCATGGGCACCATCAGTGGAGCACATCTGTCGAGGTGGTTTGCATATACATTGGTCAGGAGTACATGGTTTCACCCCACCCCAAGCAAAGTAACCGCAACCCCATAAAAATGAAAGGTAAAACAGCACATGGATAGGAATAAGCACGATAACACACATACACAGAAGTACATTTATATAAGAACCAAGCATTCCACAGAGAACACACACGGGAACCAAAACAAACTCCAGGCAGCAGCCACACATGCATAAAATGAAACCGAATAGGGTGGGCACAAAGAAGGGGAACCAAAAAAGAAAGAACCCAAAACCATGCCGGGCTGCATAGGAAAGATCACTACGGCTGTGGTCGAAAAGTAGAAACCAAACGCCTACGCTCATGAGACCGCTGGAACCCCGCAAATAAACATCTACTAGCAGTGCTGCAATGGATCTCATCCTCCAGACATGTAACATGTTGACCCCGCACCTCAACATTCCATTGCACACGATTACCTAAAAAGTCACACAACGGTAAGGTCATGACACAGCAGCACTCGCTGCCAGACCAGGAGGTCATAGACGCACCGCAAAGGAAAGCAACCAATACCCAATGTAGGTAGCCATGATGCACCCTGCTGAGTAAAAATGCATCAGTATAGCTTGGTTGCGTTGGTGTGCCATGCATTCGGGAGCAATGCACTTCACTGCACACAGCAGTGTATGCAGAGATATGTAAAATCCAGTACAGCACATGTACGGTAAAGTCGGCTGTAACAACAGCTGTATGCACTACCAGTTCGTTGGTTGCCCCACATCCCTCGTCAACTGTTCCAGAAAACAAAACCATAAGCACATCAGGTGCAGAGGTAAAGGAGCAACACTATCCCATCCCACATACCTTGCTCCTTAATCTCCAGTAGCAGAGAGATATGTCAACCCATTCCTTCACGGTGTCGGCCAGCGGTACAGCTGTGTCACATGCTGACTCACCAAACATATCAGCTGCAACATTAATGTCCTCTTGTGCAGGCCTATCCACGTCAGCACACACTACCGCCTGTTCAATCTCTACCTATACCCACACCAGTGAAACCTCTGCCTCACGCAGCTCTGACGGTGATGTGTTCACCCCTACAGCAGGCCCAGAATCATCGCCTGTAAGCTCAGCTGTAGTTATCATGCACATCCACATCCATCTCACTCTAAGGGTTGTGCCACTGCTGCAAAGTGTTCACAGCTGCTCCACTTACCCGTCCCGTTATCCTCCCTGGAAAGACACACAAATAAAGCCAAAGCTTGCAATTACCAGCGAGTAGCCTTAAGTACCACAACATATATTGCATGGTTATTAACTCTTGGATAGTACAAGCAACGCAAAATGGCCGAAACCTACCTGGGAGACGGCGCTCATGAAAGACAAGATGCCAGGCCTTCACCCATATCTTCCGAATTGCACCATGATACCTCCCCTTAATGGCTGTTCTATCATCATCAAGACCAGTGGCATAAAGCTCCGCCTTTGAACACTTCCAGTGTGCCCTGCACTGGATAACATTTCTGTTGTACCAAGACAACCCCATAACCTCCACTATGGCCTCCCAGGCATCAGTGTTCGGATTAGTTGAACTAGTCATGAGATATGCTACCCTGGTGCTCTTGCTTATGCTGTCTAGAAGAAAGGTAATCTCTTTCCTCTCCAACGTTTACCTCACATCCTGCCCGCACAATTATCAGACGCCACACATTGACCCACATGTGCACAGGTGGCTTCTGAAAACTATATAGGGGTGGGGACCAATCGTTCTGGGCTAACAGTAAGAGAAAGACCTGGCGAGCCGCAGTCTAACATACCCCATAATGGGACATTGCACCGACAAACATAGTGTTCTAATGGAGACAAGATATAGCCGAGTGATCAGTTCAGCAACGCACCGACCGGTGGCGGATAAGCATCCATAGGTATGACATGCAGGTGCTCCCTAGTATAAGGCAACAGGAAGCTGCAGCAACAGATAGCCAACCAGAGGTGTGCGTGATTGGGTCATGTAGGTGTGCCTGTAATATCACAAAGGGAAGCTACACAATATACAGGTCTGTCACATACAGTAGTCTAGAAGTAGTGTAGAGTCACATGCTGTTGTGTTGCAACCCCTCTTGGACAAGGAGCAGGGATATTCCTACCCCTTGCCCTATGAACAATCAAATGTTGCCTAGGAGGCACTTTGACGCCTACTTGCAATGGCAAACTATGTCTCACAGCAATGTTATGCAACATACAGCATGCTACTATCATATGGGCAGCTGTTGCAGGGGATGACCGTATCCATCCACCAGAGGCATCAAGACAATGGAATCTCATATTTAAATGTCCAAATGTCCGCTTTATTATATTCCTTACTGCGACAGAATCTGTTGCATGCCCTCTCTGATGGCCCAGTAAGTCTCACATAGGGGGTTAGCAGGTATGCTGCAACAGATAGCCCCTGTCACCTGTATAAAGTAGACAATGAAAGGTTGATCATAGGTAAATCAACAGGAGATAATCTGCACAGCACAAACACAATGTCCATTCATGGTGTTGTCCATAAACACCTTACCTAGCAGCCATCCATGACTAGATGCCCAACCGTCCAGATCACGTCTCAGATTTGATCACTGAAATACGTAAGCGTCATGACAGATACCAGGAAACTGGGCACACACATGAGATATATCATTAGCATTGCAAAACACCTGCACACTGACACGGTTATGTTTCTTGAGGTTCCTATATATCTCCTCTCTGTTTCTTGGCAGTTGTTTCTGGATATACGTACCATCAATTATTCCAATAACATCAGAGAAGTCTGCATGTTCGTAGAATGCAGTTTTGCATCCTGCAAGCTCCACATCTGTGCTTGAAAAGCAGATGATAGCAGCAGCATGGAGCATCATAGCTCTTAGGAAATCACGTAAACATCTTGAAACAGACGACTGTGGCAGAGAGATAGCATCACCAACACCACGTTGGAATGAACCATTTGCCGGTATGTGGAGAGAAACAAAGACCTTTTGGAGAGTTGGAATATTCCACCTATCATATCGCTGGGGCTCAAGATGTGTCCTGAGCAGATTACATAGTTACACAATAAAGGCCATATCAAGTCTAAAACGTGCATTCCACTTGATATCGGTCATGTGTAGCATGGCCACCCTTGGTTGTATAATGGGCCAATGGTGGTTCTCCTGTTGATGCATCAGCTCCACATTCACAGCTATTAGCAGATACATCACTATGAGCATAGGCATTGCTGAACCCACAAGTGGTAAATTATCTATACATACAAATCTCACGGAGCTTGGTCAATTAGTATGGGTGGATACCTTATCAACAATTAACTGTACAAGATATGCTATAGCTAGTTGGTGCAATAACTATACGGTGACATTCAATATGCCATGCCGTGTAGACACTGTAATGACAGCTAGCTGAACCGCTATAGATGTCAACACAGCTCTCTGTAGCAATACTTATTGTAGAACTGAATAGCAGGTGTGGCATATCACACAGGTGGTTATGGTGTGTGTTATCCGCCAGCGTGCCAATGTTATTCAATGGTACGTAAACAATGATTGACCAACAACAACAATCGTGGGCAGTTATGTTTGTGATTCCTCGTATATGCTCCATAAGGTGCCGGCCCTTGATATGTGGCTCCCTGGCATGTGGTGGGTTAGCACTTCTCCTGCTTCACGTTGTTAATGGCTAGCCTTTGGCAACATGACCCTACATCGGCATCCAATAGCTAAGAGTCCGATCCAAATTATGATCCTCACCAGGGTAATCCCAAATGTCCTGATGTTGTACTGACATGTTCAGTGCAGAAATGCAGTGTTCCATCCAGAGTGGTGCATTTGGAAGTGATTCGGACTCCCAACAGAGCCCAGTAATAGTAACAAGGTTGGTCCTGTGAGACGCCGACAACCCAACTGGGTGGTACAGGAGGTTTGCTTGCTCATACGTGAGCTGATATCAAACCTCTCCATGGGTCACGATAGCTCCTTACAGGCCGTGGGTGGCAGGAAGACCTTTTGGGCTGCAGTGAGTGAGCGAATTACTTCCATGGTACCCCATCCACAATCAGGTAAAGGGTGCAAGCACAAATGGCATGACCTGCCTAGGAAAGTTAAGGCTCATCTTGGTTAGCTCGAGGATGCGAAAAATGACTGCCACGGTACAGTCCCTAACCCTCTTGCTGAATGGGAAAAGGAAATAGCGGGTGTGATCCGTATGGAGGCTGTTACAGGGTTTGATGCTGGAGAGGAATACAGTATATGTAAATATATGCATGCCTTGTGTGCTGACCATTTCTCAACTGTGTATCCACATCCATTGTGTCTATGCTTATAACCCTGCGTTGCTTCAATGGGTAATGGGATACGTGCGCTTAACGCTTGTTACAATTTATGGTGCAATTTATACAACTATATGATTGCCGTACTACTGTGGGCACCACAAGACATTGCATGACACGTTCCCAAATGGGGTGGTGTGTTACCTAGCTGCAGGTACATCTGTGTATTGTATTCATTGCCTATCTACAGTTATGCTTCATTTGTATGACATATACAGCCATCGGAAATGGCCCATAATCACGTGTGACCGTTACAGAATGATACGGTATGGCTAGGGGTGCCCTGGTGCTGATCAATGATGGGATCGATCCTCCATGGATGTGCCCATAGTGTTTTCCATCAACGACATACCTTTGACGTTGTTTTGACGTTGTGACTGTGCTGTCTGTATCCCTTCACAGCAGTAACCAGGCAGTGTGCTGCATGCACAGGTGGTTCTGGTTCAGCTGCTCTATCCACACATGTGCTGAATGCTGGAGGACAGAGAGAGCAAGCTGGTCATTTCATAACATTACAACCAATGCCAGCCACAGGTATATATTGGCTCCCATGACAGCCATGTTCGTTCGTGACACTATCCTCATACCTAGGGTGATTACACACATGAAGAGGACCTTAACGGGGATGTTATGTGATAGCACATTATGTGAACAGGGCAACTTTATGCGTACATCAGTGATGTAGGTGCCTAATATGCTCCTTGTATGTATGTGCTATGACAACCATATGATGGTAACGGCATTGCACATTGGTGGTAGTTAACATGTTTTTAACTATAGTGGGTTGTTTTGTCATTGGAGGAAATGCGTGTGTATAATTTCTTAACGCACATTTCAATAATTCATGATCTCATTTGGCGTTTTGATCTGATGTTCTTAACCTTGCACAGATGTTGTTGAGTCTGGATATACAATAGCTCTATTTAACATGCTGTTGATCATCTGTAGGAGACCAAGTGGTGGTTATTGCCACGGACACACAAGGAACACTGTTTGATGGCACTGAGATGGGCCCAAAGCGACCACGACATAGTCACGTAGCCAGTATCAGTACGTCTCCAGCTCCATTCAGAAGGGAGGTTTCCAATGTTCCCTACCTTATCGACCGGAGTGCCCCTGAAGGCCACAATGGCGGAGGGCACAATTCTTACAGCTCCAATAACGGTCACAGCCATGTCGACAAGTCCATATCACGCACAGCTGCAGGGAGGCATGGTTCGGGAGTCTGCGGTTGCCACAACAGTATACCTTGTTTGAGTGCCTCTCCTGACTACATTCCCCTTGAGCTTGCTGATTGGAACCACTGCACTGCTGGCCAGGGCCAACATATTGTGGTTGGCAGTGTACATCCACATACATAGCTTACTAAGAAGGGCATCCTCAGCTCCCTGCATGGATTGTGCTGTTGCTAGTTCTTTGTCTGACAAGGCAGAGCGACATAGAAGCGAGGGTAATATGTCACTGCAGATCCCAGGGGGCAATGTCATGATGGTAGCATCAGCACAGGAGTCCAATGGCGAAGGCCACAAACCATTCTCTGTCAGCACTGATGAAGTTATCACTCAGTCCAATATCACTCCACCAAGTGCCGAAGACCCACGAATGCGTGGTCATTCACTCCATGGACAATGTAGGTGAGAACATCATCACCGCCATGCCATCCAGGGTAACTGCGTTCACATTGAACGAATGGGGAGACCATTTCCCCGGTACATTGGGGATCTGTGGAATTGTTTTGAGGCTGCACAACTTATTTATTTAAATATTTATTTATATTAACATTTTTATGCCGCCCCCTCCTGCCTCAGGCATCTCAGGGTGGCTCACAGCATAATCAGGCTTTTGGCGAGGGGTAGGGATGGGGGTGGGGGGGTTTCCCCACATTGTATTGTATTTTAAATTGTTTAAAATTGTTTAAATTGGGTTTTTTTTATTATTTACTGAATGTTGTTCGCCGCCCAGGCTGCCCTGTGGGCAGGAGGGGTGGGATATAAATTTTAAATAAATAAAATTTTAAAAAATAAAATAATAAAAACATCTTAAAATATTAAAACAAACAGTAATAATTCAAATAAAAAACAATATAAAACCCCAATCCCTCCCCCCACCCTACCCTAACCCAACCCACACCATCTCCCTTGGGAAAGGCCTAGCGGAACAGCCAGGTCTTACGTTGTCTGCGGAAAGAGGGGAGGCCGGCAGCCAAGTGGATCTCCGATGGGAGGGAATTCCACAGCCACGGCGCAACAACAGAGAACGCCCTCCTCATAGTGGACATCCGGGAAACCCAGAAGACCTTGAGGAGGGTGCTCCCACAGTCAACTTCAGGGGCGTCTCCAGGACCCTGGGTGATACGGTCATGAAGATAGGCGGGGCCCAGGCCATTTAGGGTTTTAAAGGTCAGCACCAACACCTTGAATTGGGCCTGGAAGCCTACCGGCAGCCAGTGCAGAAAGCGAAGCACCGGTGTGATATGCTCGTGTCGGCCTGTCCCCGTCAAGAGTTGGGCCGCCACATTCTTCACCAGCTGCAGCTTCCAAACCAACACCAAGGGTAGCCCCACATAGAGCGCGTTGCAGCAATCCAGTCTTGAGGTAATAAAAGCATGGATAACTGTGGCCAGATCCGAGTCCGAGACATATGGCCTAAGCCAATGTACCAGGTGTAACTGGCAAAATGCTCCCTTCATCACAGCCACCACCTGGGCATCCAGGCAGAGCTGCAGGTCGAGGAGCACCCCCAGACTCAGGACCTGAGAAACCAGGGAAGGGCAGACCCCATCAATGATGGGGGCCACCACTACCTCGGCCCTCCCCACAACCATCACCTCCGTCTTCTCAGGATTAAGCCTCAGACAGCTCGCCCTCATCCAATCTCCCACAGCGGACAAACACTGGGTAAGCACCAAGACTGCAGGGCCTGAGTCGGAGGAAAATGAGAGATATAGCTGAGTGTCATCAGCATATTGATGACATCTCACTCCACACTCCCTAACAACCTTTCCCAGAGGCTGCATATACACATTGAACAAGAGAGGGGATAAGATGGAACCCTGTGGTACTCCACACGTGAGGCCCCGGGGGGAAGATGAAAACTCCCCCAACACCACACACTGGGTTCTCCCGGCCAGGAAAGAACGGAACAATTCAAGAACAGTTCCAGCAATCCCTGCCCAGTCCCGCAGCCGAGTCACCAACAACTCATGATCAACGGTATCAAATGCAGCCAAGTGATCTAGTAGGATCAGCAGGGTTGAACAACCCCGGTCCAATTCACGGGAGAGGTCGTCGGCCAAGGCCACAAGCGTAGTTTCCGTGCCATAATCCGAACGAAAGCCCGACTGCGAGGGATCAAGAAAGTTAACCCAGTCCAAATGCCCCTGAAGCTGCTGTGCCACCACCCATTCAATAACCTTCCCTAAAAAGGACGATTAGAGACTGACCGATAACTGGCAAGGGTGTCAAAGTCCAAAGATGGTTTCTTGAGCAGGGGCTGCACCACTGCCTCCTTGAGACAGCCCAGCACCCCACCCTCCCCAAGGGAGGCACTGACTATCCCTGCCAGTAACAGCCCCAATGTCTCCCGGCTAGCCTTAACCAGCCAGGACGGGCAAGGATCTAGTTCACAATAGATGGCTCGAACAGTCCCAAGAGCATATCCTGCATCTGAGGGCGACACCGCCCAAAACCCATCCCACAAAACAGTACAAGAAGGGGCTTCTACTGCCTCTGACACGTTCCATGCTGAAAAAGTCACATCAAAAGTGTGGTGAATTTGAGCAATTTTATCCGCAAAAAAGTCCGCAAACAAATCACAGCGAGCATTCTATGGTTCTACGTCCAGGTGGAGGGAGGCTGTACTGACCAGCCCCCTCACCACTTGGAACAGCTTAGCTGGGCGAGACTTAGCAAACGTAATGAGGGCAGCAAAGAAAACCTACTTTGCTGTCTGCACCGCAATGGCATAGGTATGTAACCAGACTCTATGCTGCAACCAGTCAACTTCAGTACGCGAATGACACCACCATTGCTCTAAACACGCCGCCCTTCCTGCTTCATCCGCCGCTGCTCCGCAGTATACTACGGGAAGCTGCACTGTTGGCAATTCGGGAGCGGACGCCTGGGAGCCACACAGTGGATGGCCTCCGTTAGCACGGTATTCCACCTGGACACGAGGTCACTGAGCAAGCAACCATCAAGGTCAGAGGAAACATACCCTAGAGCTATCTGGAATCTTTCAGGTTCCATAAGCCTTGGGGGGCGAAACAACCTAACTGGTTTCCATGGGGATGACATGTGCCAGGATATCTGCCCAGAGGAGATAATGATCCGTCCATGACAAGGGCACTGTTGATACCCACCACCAACACCACCGGATCCCCTGCCACAAGGCCTGTACAAAATATCATGTCCAGGGTATGTCCCCCAACATGTGTGGGGCCCACTACTCTGAGACAGGCCCATGGTTTCCATGGCAGCCATGAACTCACGCTCCATCCCTCCAAGACTGGTGTCAGCATGAATACTTAAGTCCCCCAGAACTATCGTCCTGGGGAACCGCAAGATCACCTCTGCCACCAGCTCCGTCAGTGCATGCAGGGAGACTGCCATACAGGTGGGTGCACGGTATATCAGCAGTATCCCCACTCTGTCTCCGGCCAAATCCAACACCAGATGGAGACCCTCCACACCCATGATAGGTTGCACAGGAAATCTCCTCACAGGCCAGGTATCCTTAAAAATACTGGCTACATCGCCCCCTCGCCCCCGCCCTCCATCCCTCCACTCACGGCTGATGCTGCACAGAGTACCCAGCCAGAACAAGATCAGCCAATATAGGCCCTGATTCATTATCCAGCCAGGTGTCCATGACACATGTGAGGTCAGCCGCCTGGTCCAGGATGAACTCCCGGAACACAGTTGACTTGTTAGCCACCAACCTCACATTTAACAGCATCAAGCCAAGACCAGGGGCCCTCTGAACCCCGATCACCTCACCATCTGCCTGGGGGCCAGTGAGCAGGAAAGGAACACACCATCTGTCCATCTCACAGGTCGAACCCACCTCCCAGAAGAACCATAATTCCCATGGCCCAGAACAACCCCTATGGCTACAAGGCCCCCCTGATCCGCTCCACCGACACACACACGTGCCCAGAGGCCATCCCACCAGCCGCCCGAGGGAGATCCCCACCCCCCAATACACCCCCTATCCTTCTCTGCCACTGGAGGTTAATCCCCACCCTCCAAAGGGCTGCACACCTCCCTCACACCAAGGAAGCCAGCCCTTCCCACCCTATCCCAGTCCCCACCCCCCTCCCACATAAAAACAGTCCATGCCCCCACCACCTCTATCCCTAGGCTGAAAGTCCTGGCTGGCCCGGACTCTCCGAAAGGAAGGGGACCTGTTCCTTCTGCCCTCAGAGTCTTTAGGGGCGCGGCGCAGCAGCAGTGTGGACGGAGGAAACAGCAATGGTGAGAACAGCCTCCGGCCCCCAACACACTACTATAAGTCCTGCTACTACTCAGTCCTTGTAGGGACCATCCCACTGGAAGCCGTTTCAAGGATTCCTGTCCCTGTCCCCTCTGCCTCTGCTACTCGGAGAAGGGAGCGAAGATGAAGATGTATGTCTCTGGCCGCCACCACCACTGCCACCCACGAACAGCCTGTCAACAGGTCTTCGCCCTTTGGCAGCGCCCTTTGGATGCCGCCCATGGGTAGCTGCAGTCTCTTACGTAGTTACCTGGGAGGTGGAGCAAAGCAGAACCACAGGTGTAGGAGAATTTGAGTGGGGAAGGCAGCAATGTCGCTCACAGCATGTTCTCAAGCGTTTGTTAAACCAGATTGGTGATGTGCAACAGCAGCTTGTGTTATTGCAGGGATCTGTGGTGGATATGCAGCTTACCCCACGGGAGCACCAGGGTGATTTGCCATGTGATTCAGCTGTTCCACCACTGCTGCAGGAATGTCACCCATGGGGCAGGCCACCTGGACATGGATACCGTGGTGGGCGTTGATCATGATCAAATCAGGGGTGTACTGTATTTGGTGGGGCATGGCTTCAGTCATGCCATGGGGTTTTCGTAGTGCTTCAGGTGTCTTCATGGCACCCTTTTCTGTGAGGGTGCCATTCCACGTGGTATATTGATGTTTCCAGACTGCCTCTTCAGCTGTTCCTCATCCCCACGCTCCCTCTTCCTTCCTATTCCTCAAGTGTCTAGGTCTGTGGGGTTGCCCTAGTGCGGATAGAAGCTATGTGTGTTCTTGTTGGGATGTTCTTTGCATGTTCTTGCTGCTATTACCGCATGGTATCCACCTCCTTGCTTGACTCACGTGTTGCTCGCTGTTGTACCTTTTGCCTTAGTTTGGGTACTGGCGGGTATCCCTCTGCAAGTATCTCCTCCACCAATGGTTTTGCGGGTCTCAGTGTTTTGGGTTTTTTATTGTTCTCTGTCACCAGGGAGAATACCCATGTCAACCGTTCACTCTCACCCATTGCTTCTGTTATGGCACTTGCTTTTTAATTATGCATTCACCCCTGCCTTCCTCTTATTTCCAGCTCCATTCCAGTTACTGCTATGGTATCCCTGGCGAGCTGGTTAACTGTGCCGTCCAAGACCCTGACAACCCTCCGCCCTGCCAGCTGTTCCCCCTTCTCGTGGGCCTGACATGGTTATGGCTCTGATGACTGCACCTTCCTCTGCTGACCTCCAGGGGACCCCTGATCCGCTATTTCGAGGCACCTGCTCCGAGTGATCGTCTGTCCTTACTGATCGGAATGGGACTGCTGGGATCCCCTCTCTTGGGTTTCAGGGCTCTTGTCCACGCCTCTCTGTTCCTGTGATTCTTAATTAAATCATTCACTTGAAGCATTAGTTTTTTTTTATGGTCCCTTCTTTATTTTGCCTCGGTTGCCATCTGCTCTTTGGGATTCACAGTGCTGGTTCCTCTGGGTCGGTTGTGCTGGTGGGTGGGCTTTGGTTGGCCTGGCTCGCATTTGCCGCTGTGATGGTGGTATCCTGCCTCTGTTCCCTGCTGTTTGTCATGTCTCTGCCTGACGACAGCTAGCCCCTCTCTTGACATATCTTTTTTCTTGCGGCACCAGCACATTTGTCTCAGCTGGATGCGGTGAACTTTGCTTCTGCCTTTATTCCCACCTGTTGTTGGGTTCCGTCAGTGCTAACGATCGGCTCTCCGGCATTTAGCTGGATCTTAGTCCATAACTTAAAAACTACATAACTTATTTTTAAAATCTAAACACAGAAATGCACACTTGCATTTTCTGACACCACTGCACCTCCAGATGGATAACTTAAAGCACACATATCTGTGTCAACAAAAAACACTGCAAATAACTGAAAAAAACAGTTCTGCCTACAAAATTTGAAGTCCTATAGTAGTAATTTATTTAAGGCTGTAGGCCAAATATTAATAGTCCTATAACTCAGTCATTTCTCAACCAATCTGGCTGTATTTGCACAGCTTCTATTCCACACCCAAATGATCCTGCCTACAGAATTTCACAGTGGTACAATAAATAATTTTTATTTGCAGCTGTCTTAACTACAGAGCCACTCCCATACCTCTATATTATGATCAGACAAGGTTTATTACTGGAAGATACTTGACAGATAATGTGAGAACACTAAATTGTATTGCTATTGCTCAGTAATTCTAGTCCCCAAAGCTAGCCTTCCTCTCATTAGACGCTGAGAAAGTCTTTGATCATATAAAATGGGCTTTCATGTTAGAATATTTTAAAATGTATTGATTGGGACTTGAATTTATAAATTGCATACAGGCTCTTAATTCCAAAGTGGGTCTCAGACATGAGTAAGGGTTGGCGTTTTTCAGGGATATACCAACCTTTCAGGAGCACTTGTATTTTTTGGTACTTCATCATTCTCCAGTGATTCCGTGCTTCCACTGTTGTCAATCGGCACCTGTGATTTTTTTTGGTCATTTAACATCAATTTTGTCACTTTCCAGCATTTTGCATCAATTTTTGTCACTTTCCAGCATTTTTTAGTTATTTTTGTCACGTTTCAGGACTTCTGCAATAATTTTACAGCACTTTTATGGCAGTTTCCAGAACTTACCTGGCACTCAGCCAGCATTTTGCATCTCCAAAGCACTCGGGAGCGCATGGGGGCATACATGGGGCTTGGGATCAGCCCCACGTGTGCATCTCTGTTCAACTTGCAAAAAAATAATGACAAATGGTGACAACAGCTGAGAAGCAGGTAAGTTTCCACATCCAATGAATTAAGGTAAATGACCTATTTCTGACAGATAGAGCATTTACTGGCATATTCAGTATTCTTTTAAGAATACTGATCGAATATTCTGTATGACATTATTTGTCATTTCAGACATATTCCAGAACAAAAGCTTGTATTCTTATAGATGGCGGAATTACTGAAGAATTTGATTTTCACAGTGGAACCAGGCAAGGATGTCCCTTACATCCACTATTATTTGCACTAGTCATTAAACCATTTGCACAGAAAATTAGAGAACTTTTCTAATTTTCTCTAAATTAGAGAATTTAGAGATTCTCTAAATGGCACGTGATGATATCCAGATTCATATGGTCATTAAAAAAAACTTAGAATAAAAGAACAAACTTTACAGCTTCCTACAACGGAGGATGGTATTGTTCTCCCAGATGTAATAAATACTACTGGACAGCCATTCTTAGGACAATTAAGGCCTGGAATGAAATAAAAGAAAGGGCTCATTGGGTCAATATGGAGAAGGATATGATCTCAATGAGGTCCTCAAGATACTACCCATGGATTCATGATCCAATTGATATTCCCTACCCTGTAATATATACCACTTTAAGAATCAGACATGGGGTAAGGGAAAAAAAAATATCTCTTACATGTTATTATGCCTGTGACACCAATAAATGGCTCTCTCTAATTTCTCCCCTGAGGGCCTTTCCTTTTGAGAAAATAAATTGGCAAAGGTTGGTCTCAACTATTATAATGATCTTCTTAAAAGAAAAGACTCTCTCTCTCTGACTGAAATATGTAATAAAAAAGATCTACAGAACGTTTCACTTGTTTATACTTCCAATTAAGAAGCTTTGCAAATGACAGATGAAATAAAGAGAAATTAACTCATAACAGAGATTGAATGCTTACTTTTCTGTGAGGAGAACCAGAAGGGAATTACAGGGAGAATGTTTGGGCCATGAGCTTATCATTGGGTATTTTCAGACGTTACGAGATCACAGTCAACCACGGTTAATTCCGCGTGGTGGCTGTGATCTCCTAACGTCTGTTGGGGGAAACGGATGTTTCCCCCCAGATGTTACCACGGCATGGAATTGCATTCATCACGCGAGCAGCCGAAGCGGAGGGACCGGCGGCCGCCGCGTGTCGAATGCAATTCCATGCCGTGGTGAAACCCGGCATCTCGTCTGGTCAGGCGCCACGGCCCGGGATCACCGGCGGGATCCCGGGCCGTGGCGAATCCAGCCCGACGCGGCGGCCACTTTGGCCCCGCCGCCTGCCCGTCTCCCCGGAGGGCGGGAGGCGGGGTGCGTGGAGGGGGCGGGGCCGTGCGGCCGCACGTTGCGCCACACGGCCCCGCCCCCTCCCAGATTCCCCCATGGGATCCCCCCGGCACGTCTGATATGGCGTGACGGGGTGATCCCGGGGGGGAATTAATTCTGTGATTTCGGTACGGGGCCAAAGGGCCCCATAACATCTGAAATCACCCACTGACTTCTATAGGTTTTGATTTAGAACTCTAAACTGTAATCTTTTGGGGGCAGAGACCATGTATTCTTAAATAATTGTAGAGTACCATGGACACCCATTGGGTGTAATCAGATAAACATGGAGGCTGCATATCCCTGGAGCTGCTCTGGGGGGTGCACCCCCATGCCTGCCTGTTTCCAGTCCCAATTTCATCTGCTTTAGATGAAGCTAGTGGTTTCCCTGGACCATGGTCCACCTGTGCCCCCGCCCCTCCCCCCCCCGAACATAGAGCTGCAGGCAATTGCCTGATGCTCCAGGCTGATGCCCACAACTCTATGGAGATAAACAGCAGCTCCACTTTTGGCTGGTGCCTTGGGTTTGGCTGGTCCGCTCTGCCAGCGGCACTCCAGGATGTTTCAGAGAACCGCTGGCGGGCTGCTCTGGATCAGGCACAGTCTGCTCTGCTTGCATATCTGGTGGGGCACTTTAAAACAGACCGGCCAACCCGGGGGTGAAACAGGCTGGTGCAGGTAGAACCAGGGCTCCCGTGCATAAAAGCACCCACTGTGTTATATTAAAGGTATCCTTAAAAAAAAACTTGTCAATAGCCGAATCTAGCTTTGAAATAGCATCACGTTTAGTAAATTCCATTACAACCAAAACTTGTGATTATTCAAAAAATAAAGAATTATTGGAAGAAATTAATACATACGGAATAAGAAAAAGTAATTAAACCCAGGTTCAAGTACTTATGGCTCTGGCATGATAAAGACTTGGCCTAACCATCCAATTAAAATATGGAAAAACTACTTTAAAAAAAAATAATCCAAGAACTGACGACACTGCTACTTTTTTCTACTACTTATCATTTCTACAGTACTACTAGTTGGTGTGCATCACTTTAAAACATACTGAAAAGTATGTTTTAAACTTTGGAAGGGGCTTAATTTTTGTAGGAAAGCTGCATGGCTACTTCACTGGACATTCTGAATTCCTTAAAAAAACATACAAAAAAAAGCAGTCGCCATAACCCTTTTCTTTTTTTTTTTTTTTACAAATATGTAAATTTCCCTTGCATTTACTTTAAGTCTTTACAAATACTTAACCCCAAAGTGTGTATGGAAGTATAGGCAGTTGTAGGATCAGCATCAGAACCCTTGAAAAATGTATATCGCACTGTCAAGAAACAAGTTCTGTCACAGGCCCCTCGATCCCAGCTTCCTTTTCCGGCATTGGAGAGGGTTGTGCTGCTTCCCTAGCATATATACAGGGGTCAAGGAAGGTATAGCTACTCTGGGAATAGTAACAAGGGATTAATGGATTCAGCAGGGGTGGAGACACACCAGGGAGTTATGGCTGCCAGTCCCCTGCAGCCATAGCCCTCAATCTCCAGCACAATGGTGCTGGTTATTGGATTCTCAGGGAGCCATTGCCTGCTACTGCCTGTCCTCAGCAGACCCTAGTTACTCAGGGTTTTCATGAGTACTCCTGTTTGCCCCCCCAGTACCTACCTTTCTCCTTTGCTTCTCAGTGTATTCCCCAAGAACCCCTGCTCCTTATAACCTGTGTTTGTTCTCTTTCCACAACATTCTGTCTTTCTCCTGTGGAACCTTGCTCTCTGTAATCCTTCCTTCTCTCCCCTTGCTTTCACCCCTTCCACTTACAGCCCTAGTCTTCTCCTGTACAGCCTTACTTTCTTAGTATTACATTTTCTCTCTCAGCTCTCCCCCTGCTCACTTGCTTCCATCCTTTCCTTTCTCATCTATAGTCCTCTCCTGTGGAGCCTCGCTTCTCTCCACTGACACAAACCACCCTCACATTCCCCACCCCGCTCACCTAGCATAGGGTGAAAACAGACAGGCATCTTAACTCCGCTTTAACATTTTTTATTCATGTCCCAGGGCTGCATAAGGATGTCAATACAGCGCTGAAACGTACATAAGAAATGTTTAAGCAGTGTTTAAATGGAGTTACGTGCATGTCTGTTTTCACCGTCTCCAGTAGGGGTGTGCAGAAGTCACACCTTTCGTTTTCATTTTAGTTTTCGTTTACAAAAACCTTGTTGGGGTGTGTGTGTCGTAAACTACTACTGTTTTCAGGGGGGGCTGGTACTGTGTTATTTTATTACAAATAAATAATAAATAATAATATTAGTAAATCACTGCACATGTGCAAAGTCTGCGCAGCCTTTTTCAAAGGATGCTGCCAGTGTCATTTTGGAAAAGGGTGTGCGTGTGCAGAATGATCTGGAGGCCATTTTGCACGTGTGCAGGGTTTAATTTTTATTTTTTTTTAAATGCAAAAAACTCTAACATGGACGAAAGCAAACAATCATTTGCTAATTTATCTTTTTTCATAACATTAGTCACAAAAACGAATGGGGCTCCATTCCTTTTTGTAACTAATTAAAATGATATGAATTGCACACCCCTGGTCTCCAGCCACTCTCCTTTCTGTGAACCTGATTCCTGCTGGAGCTAGTTTTCTAATTGCCTAGGCTCTAGAGTCCACCTGACTTGTGTTAGCCCTATTTGGGCCCTGTAACCTACTTGTCTACTTTTGTGCATACCCAGATGATGATCACTGCCTGGGTCTGGCCCTGGAGCTTAGGCGCCTCATGAGGAGAAGGGTTGTTTCCAACACTCCCCTCTGCTCCTTCAGCTGCTTCCCTGCTCACTCTTAGCCCCACCGTGACACCCACCTACTTTGGCCCAAACAGCCAGTTGAGAGAGATGGAATTTTGTCACACCATTTGAGTGTGGTGTAATCAAAGCGACTTATGTAACAATAGACAAGGCTGGCCTTATTGAAAGCAGGGCCTTAGGCGGGGAAAGAATCTGGGGCCTTAACTTCAAGTGTCGCCGGCGGCAAAGTCGCCGGCTGCTGCCAGGCCTAGAGATGCTCCCGCCGGCTCAGGGGGGTACTCCCCGCTGGGCTCAGGGGGCGGGGTGTTACCCGGGCCTGGGCTCAGGAATGGGCAGAGGGGCACTCCCCTCCCCCCATCCCCAAGCGGTCGTTCGGATCACCTACCTGATCAGCTGTCGGTCAACGCTCTCGTCCATCGTTCCTCTTGCCGGGCCTCCGCCGCTGCGCTATCGCCTGAGGCCAGAGGAGGCCTGGGCCTCGGCCAGGCCATGGAGGGATCCAGTGGTGTGAAGGAGAGGCGAGGCTTCTGCTTCTCCCTCACGTCCGGTGGAACATCTGTTACAGACTGAGCCAGGCAGCTGAGGGGGCAGTTTCGACCAGGGGAAATGAGGAGTTGGCGGGGTCGCCTCTGCCTCTCTCTTCTTCATTTTCCCTGGACGACTGTGACAGGCAGAGGAGGGGGGGCGGGCAAGGAGTGTTGGAGAGGCAGGGCCTCTGCTTCTCCCTCACTCCTGCTGGCCCCCTCCGCTGTCTGTCAGATGCGGCGAGCTGGCTCTCGAGGGCCCTGCGCTCAGGGCCGGCCTTACCACGGGGTTCGGGCTGGGAGCTGGGCGCAGGGCCCCCTCAGGAGCAGGGCCCTGGGCGGCCGCCCCTAACTGCCCTGCGGTAAGGCCAGCCCTGACAACAGATGGGACTGATGTAAAATTAAAGGGGACAAGGCATGTAAATTGGAGGAAATCAATATACATATGTCAACTTAGGAAGGCAAGCAATGTTTAGCCTAAGATGGTTTAAAAACATTTAGCGATACTAAACAGGGATACAAATATGGGGATGTAACTTTGTGGGAACTCACTGGCTTAAAATACCCTCAGAGCAACATATTTAAGGGACTATGCCATGGTTGTGTGGGCAACAAAGAAGAGTTTTTTTGCTGCCATCATATTATCTGCAAAATTGTGTCCAGTGGAGCTTTTCCTGTGGTGAGAGGCTTGGACAGTCTAGTCTGTCTCCACTTGGAACTGGAGTCATCCAGTGCCCACAGTGACATGTTTATTGAGTATTTTGCAGATAAAATCACTCACATTCATCACAACTTTGATGTTGCCTTTTTAAAGACAGTAGCAGAGCAAGAGGTCATGGAAGTCGTTGCTTGTCTGGTATTATGGGATCAGTTTCAATTTAATTTATTTATCTATTTATTTAAAATTCCATTCATACCCCACCCCTCTCGTGTGCGACTCGGGGCGCCTTACAATTTTAAGACAAACAACAATAACAATATAAATATAAATATTAATACAATCATATAAAACATCAATATAATAACTACAAACCCACTCTGACTTGCGCATAAAACCCTCCCCCACCCATCTAACCCAACCCCTACCCCACTAAATGCCTGGCGTAAGAGCCAGACCTTACAATTTCATCGGAAGACGAAGAGATTAGGGCTTTGCAGAACCTCCAACATGAGGGAATTCCAGAGTGACAGTGCAGCCACCGAGAACACCCTCCTGTCTGTACGGACTGGCCAACAACGCAGGATTTCTAAGAGGGCACCTCCAGATGACTGCAGGGACTGCCCAGGATGTGAGACAATCACTTAGATAAGCAGGACCCAGTTTATGAAGGGCTTTAACGGTCAATACCAGCACCCTGAATTGGGCCCAGAAGAAAATAGGCAACCAGTGCAGTGCCTAAAGCACCGGTGTTATGTGCTCCCTATGGCCCATCCCAGTAAGGAGACAGGCTGCTGCATTCTGTACGAACTGCAGCTTCTGAACCGTCACCAAGGGCAGTCCCATGTAGAGCGCATTGCAATAGTCTAGCCTCGAGGTGACGAACACATAGATGATATTGGCGAAATTGGAGTCCAAGACATATGAGCAAAGCCTCTTCACCAGTTATACTTGGTGAAAGGCGCCCCTGGTCACAGCCAACACCTGGGAATCCAGGCGTAGCTGTGAGTCCAGGAGCACCCCTAGGCTCCGCACAGATGGAACCAAAGGAGGACTGATACCCCCAATAAGGGGAGAAACCTCACCCAAAACACCGGTCCCACCTACTAACATCACCTCTGTCTTATTGGGATTGAGCTTCAATTGATGTCACCTGCTCATGGGTGCAGGATGGGGTTGTTAGAGCCACTACTTATGAATTAGATCCATGCCCATCCTGGTTGGTGAAAACCAGCCAGGAGACATTGGGGCCACTACCGGCTGGGGTAATCAACATCTCCCTATGGGAAGGCAGGCTGCCAGACTGCCTCAAGGAGGCTCTAGTTTAGCCTTTGCTCGACATTGATTCCCCTGCCAGTTATCAACTTGTCTCTAACTTCCTCTTCTTAGGTTATTGAGAAGGCAGTGGCTCAGCATCTCCAGGTGCATCTGGATGGCATTGGTTTTCTAGACCCGTCATGGTCTTGTTTGTGCCCAGGTTATGGAAGTGAGACTACGCTTGTGGCTCTGGTCGATAATCTGCGCCTAGAATTGGACAGAGGAAATTCGACCCTGCTGATTCTGTTAGATCTTTCAGCAGCATTTCATACCATTGACCATGAGGTATTGGTGACTAGTCTGTGTGATCTGGTTGGGGTGAGCAGGACTGTTCTTCAAAAGTTCCGGTCTGTCCTAGCTGGGAGATCCCAGCGGGTGGTACTGGGGGACTGTTCATTGTCTCCCCGGAGCCCCCCATGTGGAGTGCTGCAGTGTTCTATTCTGTCCTCACTCCTGTTTAAAGTGTATATGCAGCCGCTGGGCGAGATCATGAAGAGGTTTGTGGTGCAGTGCCATCAATACGCTGATGACATCCATCTACCTGTCATTTTCATCTGACTCAGGTCCTGCAGTCTCGGTGCTTTCCCAGTGTCTGGCAGCTGTGGAGGACTGGATGAAGACAAGTCGACTGAGGCTGAATCCCGACAAGACAGAGGCATTGATGGTTGGTAGGTCTGGTGACTTGGGGGAGGGAGAAATGCGATAGATGGGGCTTGCCTTCCTCTGGTCTCTCAGGTTCGGAGCCTGGGGGTGCTCCTAGATCTGCAGCTGTGCTTGGTTGATCAGGTAGAGGCTATGGCTGGGGGTGCCGTCTGCCAATTACATCTGGTTAGAAGGCTATGACCCTATATTTCCAATTCTGACCTTGCCACCATCATCCATGCTTTCATTACCTCGAGACTAGACTACTGTAATGTGTTCTATGTGGAGCAGCCAATGGTGATGATCAGTAGGCTACAGCTAGTGCAGAACATGGTGGCCCGTCTCCTTACAGGAACGGAACGGTGTGAGCATATAACTCCAGTTTGGCACGTACTGCACTGGCTGCTAATAGTCTTCTGGGCCTGATTCAAGGTGCTGTCTTTGATCTTTAAAGCCCTACATAGTCTAAGTCCTGCTTATCTGCAGGACTGCCTTATACCCCGGGCCTAAGCCGCTCTCTGTGGTCTGTCAGGGGAGCTCTCCTTGAGTTCCTTCACTGTCGGCGAGATGGCCACCATGATGAGGGCATTCTCGGCGACCTCACCATTGCTGTAGAACTTCCTTCTGGAGGAGGCCCACCTCTGCTTGGATCTGTTCACCTTTTGACAGCTGTGTAAGACCTAATATGCCGCCAGGCATTTGGAGACAGATATGGGTAGGGTGGGGAGAGTATGTGGAGGTGCAGGTTGGGGGAGATTGCATTATTTTCGTTATTTTTACTGTATCTTTTCTGATGAGGGGTTTTATTTGTCTTTTTGATGTGGTTTTATGTTGTTTTTTGATGTTTTAATATTGTTAGCCACCACAAGCTGCCTGAGGCAGGAGGGGTCGGATATTAAGTGTTTAAAATAAATAAAGTAAATAGATAGAAAAAAGCAGTTAATACAATGATTTCACCTTTAGTTCTTTATTTTGTAATAGCTGCTTTTGTATATGCCTGACCCTCTCTAGCTGCAGGGCTTCCAGGATGAGGCCTTGTAAAGATTGAGTGCAGTGGTTTCTCATTTATTTAGTGTCCCTGTTGTTTACAATATTATCTTCAGAGTTTGGACCACAATGCATAGTCCATCAGCTTCTTTTCTCAGATTATAATTTGTTGTTTGAGACAAGCCCATCTCCGGACTCCTAGTCCCTCACCAACCAGCTTGAGGGTAAGGAACACTGGTGTAGGGTCCTGGTGAAAGTTCCCAGCCTCTTTTCCTCTACAGCCAGGCCCCTGAGGCAAGCTGCCAAATGCCGAGACAGGCTCCCGTCCGAGCTTTACCTTTCCCTGGCAATCCTCGGTTCTGAATTTTAGGCTCAGCTTTATAAAGTTTATACACAACTCAGTGGCAGCTTCTTCTCTGAACCCAGCTGACTAGTTCACTGCAGGGGTTACATCAGTGTCATTGTTACAAAGAACTTGCTGGTGTAGGTACTTCCTCCATTCCACGCAACTGTTTGAACATTGTATTCAGAAGTACCAGGGTGTCAATTTCTTTCCATTTTTAGCACTTCTGAAAGGGTGACAACCCTAGAGAGACAAATAAATGGAAACATCACAGTGTTGCATTGAGCTTAAGTAAGGTTTCCACCTCTCCAGGCTTTGAACCAAACTCTTGGAAGAAGACCCAATTTTTCCTGGCCAGTCAGAGGCACCTGTGGCTAACATGGAGAATCAGAGCTTCTTGATTTCATTTGATTTATTGATGGCAAAGCTTTCACTATCGCCCCTTCTTTTGTACAAACATACAAATATGCGTAAAATAGATACAAAACAACATAAACTTATCAACTGAGTCAACCACATCAATACCTTATGATTAATAATACAGAAGAATGGCTCAACTGAGGTGCATACTTTATATAATACATTTACGAATTGGCACCTGCATCCACAAGGGGGTACCTATAAGGGAACCCCAAACCACTCTAAAATAAAAACTAATTAACATAATAAACACTATGTATGACTAATATAGAAATATATAGGAAATACAACTAAAACCATAACTCCTAATTGTCTGCTATCCGACTCCTAGGCTTGTTCTTTCTCCTTGACCTATTTGCCACCCAGTTTTGTCTGACTGTCTTGGATCATATTCCTTTTCTTAGTGGCCAGCCAAACAAAAGTTGCAATAGCCACCATCTGCTCCTCCTCTGCTAGGAGCATCAAATGCCGATAACATTGCTCCACCGTGTTATATGTATCCTCCCTTAGCAGTGGAGCCAACCAAGCCGAACGCAAACTATCAAAATGTGGGCATTGTAGCAGAAAATTATACAATGTCTCCACCTCTCCTTGGCTACAAGAGCAGTGCCATTGATTAAAGGGAATACAAGACTGTCTACCCTCTACTACGGCTGTTTGTACTAGACGGAATCAAGTCAAAGTATAACATCTACGGAGCCTAGAGTCTCTTATCACATCCAGATATGACTCTAACTAGCCATCAGCTTTTATCTGGCTCAACATAGGGGCAACTTTCCAGGAATTCAGAATGCCAAGATCCTCTTGCAAGGCTATGTTCTGCGCTCTACTCACAATCTCATGCAGAACCTGGGGCGAGGCTTTTCCACAAAAATATTGAAAGGAAAAGCCGAAATCTGTCATCAGCCTCCCCAGATATATCAATCAGGGGTAGGCACGAATGCCAGTGTGTGTGACAGTTCTTCCCGTAGGCATAGCAGCAGCAGGTCTGTTTCCTGGTAGGAAAATAGTCTCAGCCAAAATCTAATATAGGCTAATTTAGCTAGTAATCCCAACGAAGCCAAACCTGTTTCTAAGTGAAGAACGGCACCTGGGACGCCGTTTCCCACTTTTAGCAGTTTACGCAAAAAAGATATTTTGGGCTTTCTCCAATATTCCGAGATTGGGGAATGGAATCAGCTCTGTCCCAAACATGGCCATTGCCAGCACCTTGGCACTATAAACACGCAGGAAGGTAGACACAGTAACCCCCTGCAAGATGTTAGCTGTTCAGTTTAATGCATTGGCAGCTTTTTGTGCCTTTAATGCTCTACTCTTAAGGTGGCTGTTCCAAGTTCCCCTATTTGAGAATGTAACCCCTAAATAACAAAAGGAGGAAGTCAGTTCAAAATCACCAGCTGCTGTACTCCATATGGTAGGGAGCTTCCTTTTGCCAAAAACCATTATTTTAGACTTTCTTGGGTTAAGTGTAAGGTCGTTGGCTACACAATATAGGTGGAATTTCTCAATCGCTCTTCTTAAACCCACTTCCGTCTGTGATATAAGAACCACATCATCAACAAACTGCAAGAGGGGGACCTGTACATTCCCCACTCTTGCAGTATAAACTTCCCCTGATGAAATAAAGGTGACCAATTCTGACAAAAACAAGTTAAACAGTAATGGGGCGAGCACACACCCTTGCCGCACACCTCGTTCTATGATGATTGGTTCAGTCTGTACCTGGCCATAGGCAAGCTTAACCCTAGCCTTGTTGTTACTATAAAGTTGAATAATGGGTCCCAATAATCTGTGCTCAATACCCAGTGCCCTAAGTTTGGCCCACAACCTGGATCTGGGCACTGAATCAAAGGCCTTTGTCAGATCCACGAAGGCCAAATATAGTTTGCCTCGCTTGATCTTGTAGTATTTATGCACTAGGTGCTGGAGAATAAAACAGCAATCAAGTGTTGATTTCTTTTTCCTGAAACCAAATTGTTCATTTGGTATCAACTTCCGGTTCTCTGCCCACTTGTCTTGGCGTAAATTTTCCCTACATTGGACAACAAGCTTATCGGCCTGTAGCAATCAGGATTCCGAATATTGCCCTTCTTTAAAATAGGGACTATCCAACTTGTAGTCCAAGAAGGGGGAATTTGGAGCTTACGGCTAGCCTCCAAGAATAGGATGGATAGTAAGTGTGCCCACCATAAAGGAGCGGCCCGTAACATCTCCGACGAGACCAAATCTGGGCCGCTGCCTTTCGAGGCTTTAGGGCCCTAATACACCCACATAACACTTCTATGAAAAAAATCCTCTGGTTGCCACTCCACACTCTCTGTCATATAGCCCTGACCAGCTCCTTTCAAGTCTTCTAAGCCTACCTGGTAATCAGCATAAAGCTGGGCAAAGAAAGACTCCCAAACAGGGGCAGCAATTACGCATTGGCTTTGCCTCTTCCTAGGTTTTAATATTAAATTGAGGTTAGACCAAAACCTGCTCAAATTGCCCGTAGACGAGTCCACCACCATTCTGGCCCAAATTCTATTGTAGAAAAGGCTCCTCTTCAACTTCGGTGACCGGCAGTACTGGACCCTGGCCTTGCGAAACTCAGTCCCCACTAAAGGGTCACACCCTAGAGTCCACCTCCTCCTAAGGGCTGTCAATCCAGCTTTCCTCTGCTTGCATTCCTGATCGAACCAAGGAAAGGAACTCCATGGCGGGCAACCACTGGACTGTGTCCCCCAAAATTCCTGAAATATACTTATGATGTCTGAATAGACTATGAGCAAAGATTTTATACTGCCTGCCCTTTCCATGGCTTTTAGGTGACCACTTATCCTGTCAGAGCTACAGATGTCATGGATTACACATATAAGATTCACCTTTGCATTTTCTTCAATTTAGGTGCCACTGACCCCTGGATCATGCTACTAGACTCCAATTCCCCAATCCTCATTCTTCTAACCTGGGTGGTTAGAATCACATGGTCACTCTCTGGCCTATGCAGAATCATCACCTCCCCAAAATCACTAATTGTGTTGGCATCTACAAATGAAATCCACCTGACTACTCCCCTGGTGGCTAATGAAAGTATGCCCCCGGTGGGGTATTCTAAATGGTATTCGTTCAAAATAGTCAATGCGAACTTTTGGACCAGTCCATAAATGGAGCCTGGGCATGACCTGAATTAGAAATAACACCTGTATCTCCTACCTGTGGTAGGCATACCTCCCTATAGCTGGCCCCACTAAGCTCGCCCAGATGGGTATTCCAGTCACCCAGCAAATTCGTAGTTGCAGATGGAAACTGCTCCTGGACATTTGTAATTGCCCCTTCCAGGGAAGAGCTTCTTGGGATGGGAGGAGGTGGCCGTGTCAGAAAAGGGGCAAGCCATAGGGACTTTCTCGCCCCCTTTCTGAGGTAGGCCCACCTCAGTGGAGCGCTGTGAAATTACAATGTTCCACAAAGGCAGGTTACCCCAGAAAAGGGGCATCTTTGCTGCAACTCTTTTCCAACATGAACCCATCCCTTCTGGTTTTCTCCTGGAGGGAGGTGGAAACCCTAAACCTAGGTGAAAGAATGGAGTAAGTGCCCTCACACTTTCATCCTTAAAAGGACTCTGTAAAACCCAGCTACACCCTCCAGAAAAGGGGTCCACAGGAGAAGAGAATTCTGCAGGCTGTATCTTAAGTTATTTGGCTACCTAGTACCTACAAAGCTAAGGAAGGATCTTCAGTTGTGCTTCAGACAGAAAGAAAATCCAATCTCTGAGAACATGATTGTCATGTATTTCCCCAGGAAACTCAATGACTCAGCCCCAAAGCCCCTAAAGGCAAAGCAATCCCTCTTTGTGTGTCGTAATGTTCAGAGGAATGGTATGTAACAGGTATTTGCAGATATAAAGAAAACAATAAATCAGGTTAGGGATCATGATGTAGTCAAGGTCCCTATTCTGCAAAATACTTAGGACAATCTTTTACACCACTCCTTTCTGTGATGATCTTTAGCCTGTGTTAAGGTGGATTGCTTTTTACATGTAGCCCTTGATGGAGGAGTACCATTTCCTTCTCCTCTGGTAAGGTCTTGGCAGGAAACTCTTTTTACCTTAACGTCCCCATTTCCAGTTGTTGGTGTTTACGAATGGGGAAAGAGGGAAGGCAAGCCATCTGAGCTCATGTTTATTCTGGGGTCTGTGACTATTTATATGTTAAACACAGCATTTTGTGAAAACTGGCATAAAAATTGGGGTCACACAGTATATTAAAGTTGTCAAATTTCAAAAATGAATAATATATGGGTCACTCCACCCTCCGCTATCGTATATATGCAACCACCACAAAACCAGCCTGCATAACCTAAACCCTGAAAACTATAGAAAGCCAGATATTAACTTATTAAGGGGATTTACAAAATCAGAATCCTATATTATCGTGTATGTAGCTACATAACTATCACACTTGTAGTTTCCACAATTTTTGCCTGTGACACCCCATTTTATTTATGTATTAGACTTTATTTTGAGACTTCAGTAATATCTCGTGACCCCTAGGCAGCAACAAAGACATGAAAAATATATGAAATATCAACCAGGATCATGACCATCATGCCCCAGGATCCACAGATGGCATGATCCCCTTTGGGTTTGGGAACCTTATACCTGCATTATCCCCTTCTCACACCTCTACACTTTTAAGTAGTGTGCCTGTCTGCAAAACCAGCTGCCAATTTTGTTAAGTGGAGTTGAAGCAGCTTGATGGAAAGATATATTTTTATTTATTTCACCTAAAAAGAAATCATCCTGACAGAAAACTATCACAAGTTTGCAGATTGGTTGCACAGCTGAATATTGTGGACAAATTGTATTCTAACACCAATAGACCCCTACAGGACACCACTGTGATGACATGTTGCCTAGTGATCACACTTCACTTGACGTTGGTACTCCACTTCAAGAAAGTCTTATGGTAGAAATAAAGGACATTTCCACAGCTCTGAAAAGCCTTACCACAACACTAACAATGACCCCAACTGAGCACGATAATTTAAACATGAAGCTGACTTTAAACAAACAAACAAACCCCACTGATCAAAATAGGACTACTTGTGACATACAAACTAAAGATGTAGTTAAATACCATCTTCAATAGAGATCCAAATGAGATCTTGGTAGAAAGACATGAAAAGACTGAAAGCATCATACCATGCTCTCCCTATTTTTTGGACATCCCAGATGTCACCATTAGAGATACACTATCCTGTAAATACAATAACCATAATGGCTCCATTCACATTATATTGGATCAAAATGACCATCCATTTTCTGAGGATCATGGTGTATGAAGTTTGTCTTTAAAGCACTTTTACTTTAAAAATAACTTGAACATTCCAATATTTCCTCAAGCACTGTGGCCTGTAAGGTGAGTACAGCTTAGAAAACAATAAGTAGTGTCTTTTTTAATGTCCATTTTTAGATTACTATACCAGTTTCCTGACATACATTATGAATAGCCTGCAAATAAATAATGAGCATAATGACCTACAAAAGGCACAAACATGCTAGTGGTTGAGTCAAATAGCAATCTGTGAGCCCGGTGTTAAATTAATTATCTCATTAACCTTGACCATTTTCATCCTGATCTCAGTAAGAAGGTCAGAAATGGGAAGAGATGCATTGGAAAGGACTTCCTAGTAGTCATAAATATTAGTAAATATAGCGCACTTAAAATCTGCGAAAGTCATAAGACAAGAAGAAAAGACACTATGAAAACAATAACGAATACAAAAGTACAGGGTTGTAATCAAGGGAGAGGACAACAACCTTAGTGTTATGGAGCAGTTATAGGTTATGTTGGGTCTTTTGGGACAACATATTTAAAAGTGGTAAACTGGGAAATCGGAATAGATGTTCACATAAACACTTGATCTGTGGTAGAGTTACTTACCTACGATGCAGTAAATCTGTAGTAGAGTTCTTCTGATATTGGGTATTTTCATACATTACGGTGCTGAGCACCAGCGCACTTGGATCCTGCCCAGAGTGAGAGCCCTCACTCCGGCCAGGCTCTGACCCCGCTGCCAAACAAATGTGATGGTGGCTGGGGCAGGGGAGGGGGCGAGGAGAGGGCAGGAGGATGTGCAGACATGGTCTGCACATCCCCGTCCCCCACGCTGCTCACTGCTGCCCAGCCCCTCCCTGGCAGGTGGGTACAGCAGCCTATGAGATCGCTGCGCCCACCTGAAAAAGCTCTGGCTGGAGTTAGGTAGAGCAGGCAATCAGATATGACAGCCTACCACGGTTCAGTGATGGCTTTCCTGGACTGTGGCAGGGCTAACTCCAGGATGTGTGCTGGCAGGGAGCCCAGCGCACAAGCTGGAGTTAATCCTGTCATGGTCTGGGGTATGTTTGTTCCTGCCCACAGCAAACATCTGGCAGGGAGGAACAAACATGACACCACCATGGGTGGCCACGCTGGGGTAAGCGTGGCCACCTGTGGTAGCATCATGTTTGATGCTCACAAGTGACCACCATGGAATAACCAAGTAGTAACCACATAGTAAAACGGTTCACACAAACATGTTTGTGCGATCCCTGAGGCAGCAGCTCTCTGTTGTTTATCCCGTGACAAATGTGATGTGTGAAAGCTTCATCCTTCACCTTTGTCTCCTTTTCTAAAAAGGGTACCATCAAGTGAAACAGACGGAGAAGAGTGTAGAGAAAGTAAGGTTGCCGTGTTGATCCCAAATATAGGCAACAGAAAGAAAGCAGTACAGTGATATCTTTTACTGGACCAACTCCAGTTGGTTGTGGTATGCAACTGTATGCAAGCTTTGGGACTTCACCAGGTCCCTCATCACGGAAGTCAGGAATTAGAACTGGAGAACTGAGCAAAGCAGTGACGTATATAAAGTAATTGTAAACAATGACAAAGGGAGGAAAAGGGAGGGGAGGGGAGAAGAGGGGAGAAGAGGGAGAGGGGAGAATGAGCCCCATGTAGAAGGACTGCAGTTCAAAAGGGTGGAATACAACTAAGTGGGAAGAGTAAGGGTTGCTGATAGTAATTAAATTTAAAGTTTCCTGTAGCTGTAGACGGTCATCATTAGACTTACACATTTCTGCAATGGCTTGTGGAACCCATGTCTAAATTGAGCCCATTGTTCTTTGTATATAATAGAGCTATAATGTTTGTCCCCAGGCTCGTCTTTTAAAGGTGTTGCCTAGTTTCCTTTTAAGACAAGGCCAGAGAGGCCAGAAATAGAGTGGTTACTTTGCAAGAAGTGAATGCCAACAGTAGAATCCCTGCTCTTGTCCATGATCTTTTTTTTCTGTGCGAGTTCATGCGTTTGTGCAAGGTTTGATTGGTTTCACCTACATAGAGTGAAAACAGACATGACGCTAACCACCCTTTAACCACCCTTGGTGGTCATTTATGTATGTTTCAGGGCTGCATAGGGCACCAATACAGTCCTGCAACATGCATAAAAAACCACCAAGGGTGGTTAAAGGGTGGTTAGCGTCATGTCTGTTTTCACCCATAGTTTCCATGGGAGCATTTAGTGGACTGAATGAGGTATACCAGATTTTTAGATTTGCAGTTGTAGGTCCCTTGTATTTTGAATATATTTCCATGGGATGTCTAGATGATGTCTGCAGTAGATATGTGAAGATATGTTTTACATCTCCTATTCCAGCAAGACCTTGTTCCTGTAGGGGTGTTGGCGTCCTGGGTGATGGGGAATTTGCTCCAGTTAGCTGAGAGAGGTTAAGACATTGTCTGAAATCCAGAAGAGGGGGTTCAGGGAAGATATCTTTCAGGATTTGGTCCCCATCCAGTATAGACTAAAGTTCCTTGATGATGTTCCATACGGGGTCCAGTTTGGGATGGTAGGTAACAACTAAAGGTGTAGAGCTAAAAGGTTCCTTCTGTTAGTATTGCAGCAGGTTCTCTCAAGCTATTTGGGTAGACTGTTCTATTATATCAGGGGTGGGGAACCTTTTTCCTCCTGGGGCCACTTTGAAAGCTTGCACAAGCTCCGAGGGCCACACAGAAGTTGGGGCAAGGGTGCTTAAAGGATACACTCAAGGAAAGGAGGGTCCAAATCATGGATCTGTACTGTGGAACTGTCCCCTCTCCTTGTTTGCATGATCGCATCTCTGCTCCCTTCCCTTGAGCTCAGTTTTTCAGTGATTGGAGGTAAGAACCGGATGCAAGGGCCAGATCCAGGAACTGCAAAGCGGCCACATAAAGACTTGCTGTGGGCCGCATTTGGCCTCCAGGACTGAGGTTCCCCAGCCCTGTATTATATGAGCCACTTTTCTGGTGGAGTTCCCTTCTTTGGTGAAAGCAGTTTTTAGTGTGGCAAATGAGTATTATGGGTGGAGAGGAGGAAGATAAGTTATTTAATTTTACAAGATTTGGAGCAAATTCACCTGTGAAGACACTAGGCACAGGTGAGGTCTATGGAGGGAAAAGATTCACTTTGCACTAGGCTTTGACATTCGAGGAAACAAGTAGGAAGCCCGGATTTCTCTGGGTCAACCAACACAGCAAAACCCCAGAAACGCAGAGAAATTGGAGCTTTGGGGATCAGCCATGTCAGAAGGGGAGCGGCCATAGGGACTTTCCCAGCCCCTTTCTGAGGTGGCACCTCTCCTGTGGAGAACCACAACACTCCATAATGGGTGGGGTTGCATCAGTAACAGGCATGAGAGCCCTTTTGCTTTGCTTCCTTTCCAATGTGGACCCACCCCCTATGGGCTTCATGACATCACAATGCTCTGGAAGTGGTGAAGTTACATCAGAAAAGGGACATGGCAGCCTCTTTACCCCACTCCTGCCAACGTGGCTCTGTACCTTTTAGAGGAAGATGGTAACTACACACACTGGGGCCGATCCCAAGACCCGTGGATCCCATGTGTGCCGTTTCCGCGTGGCACTATGTGCTGGCAATGGCGATGCCCGCACGCAGCTGCACATGGGATCCGCGGGGCTTGGGATTAGCCCCACTGACACTGCATACACTGCCCACACACCCTTTTCTATCCTTTCTTGTACTAGCCCAGTCTTGACCCTGACATACAACATGCAATCATGATGCTGCATTTTCATTTCAAAAGTCAACTTTTGTTTCAGCATTTTTGCTGCTCCTCGGCCATCAGTCACTTGCACTTTGCTTGTTTTCATGCAAAGTGCACTGCATGCAGGAAACACACTCTTCCTTGTGCCATTCTGGATTTCACAGCCACGCTCACATACTAGTGAACAGACCAATTCAGAGGGCCTTGTGCACCAGTTTTAAACTCCGACAGTTTGCCACAGCTCTAATTTTTTTGACATGCTTTTCAAAGGCAGTCACAAGATGAATATCAAAGAATAAGAGTAATCCACATTGGGAATCCTGTCAGAAAATTGTTGGGAAAATAAAGTGAATCAATAGCATGTCAAGAAGCTCAAATGGAAAAAATATTGAATATTCATTTTCTTGGTTTCAGAGGGGTAGGGATTTAGTAGAACTGAGGCAGCTTGTGGGATTTTCGGCTTTCGTGGAAAGATTCAAATAATTTTTGTGCTGTGCATTGGATTTGTATTTAATTAGTTGCTTTAAAAATTACACTATGCATCTTCACACTACTTGCTAATGCATATGCAGGACAATTAGAGCACATAAATCTGCAGTAGACAACAACTAAATGGCACACTGCTACCAGAAAAAAAGGTATCTGCAAAAGCAAACAATGGAATCTACCTAGTGCACCATTGTGCAATATGACAGCTAAATGCTAATTTAGAAATAGTAAATATCAAAAAGTTACCAAAGTTACTTTCAATATCTTGATCAGATTTACAGATTTACATCTCCTATTCCAGCAAGACCTTGTTCCTGTAGGGGTGTTGGCGTCCTGGGTGATGGGGAGTTTGCTCCAGTTAGCTCAGAGAGGTTAAGACATTGTCTGAAATCCAGAAGAGGGGGTTCAGGGAAGATATCTTTCAGGATTTGGTCCCCATCCAGTATAGACTAAAGTTCCTTGATGATGTTCCATACGGGGTCCAGTTTGGGATGGTAGGTAGGTAACAACTAAAGGTGTAGAGCTAAAAGGTTCCTTCTGTTAGTATTGCAGCAGGTTCTCTCAAGCTATTTGGGTAGACTGTTCTATTATATCAGGGGTGGGGAACCTTTTTCCTCCTGGGGCCACTTTGAAAGCTCGCACAAGCTCCGAGGGCCACACAGAAGTTGGGGCTTCTGTGTGGAGAAGGATTTATTGTTTTTTTCTAATGTGGGTCATATTCTAGGAAATTTGATATGCTGTCACTAGCAGCTCATAATGCCCCCAGTTTGTTACTCAGAGCACAAATCTACAAGCTCATTTCTTGTGTGTGGCTTTGAAGCAGAACCTCCCACAGACCATACTTAGGCAACTTCAGGATTTAAAACAGAAGCTTATTTCTCTGCTGAATTCAGACAAAACTAATTTCAGCCCTTCCTTACCACATGGCACAGGATGCAACACAGCAAAGCAGAAATTTGGAAAGAACAGTCCCACATTTATCTTGCTTACGAAGCAAGGAAAAAGGGGCTCTACTGTCCCTGGTGCTTATTTACTTTTGCATATAACTATATAAATATTTGCATGCAATCCCAGTAATCCACTCATAGGGAGAGGCATGAGATTTCACTGAATTTGGAGTTTGACAGTGACCCTTGGATAACCTTTCATTTTTATTTTATTTTTTAAAATGTGCAAATAGGATTAATTGTAGGGGAGGGAGGGCGGAAATAGAGTGAATTGGTTTTAAAAATTCACCCTTTAAATCTTCAGTGCAACTGGCACCAAAATCAGGGATATATGCACAAGGAGTGTGGAGCATTGTCATGCTCCTCCCCCCCCCTCCCCATCAACGCATAGCATAATATCAGGAACTCCTAAGGTGTATACTAATACCATTTTGACTAGAACTGAAACATATCGTGGATTTGATATTCATTAATATTATTCAAATGTCTGGCTAGCTCTCCCAATATGCAAAGACTATTAACAACCAAAATGTTGTATATTGGCTCGTTCAGGTATTCTGCTTTGGTTATTTTGGTTATTTTATTATTTTGGTTATTTTATTATATTGGTTATTCAGGTTGGTCATTTCCTTATTTTGGTTATTTCATATGAGCTACTGCATATGCACAAGAGCACTACTAATGCAGGAAAGAAGAGTAAACTACACACCAAAATGACCAACCCAAACAACCAAAACAAACAAAATAAACAAACAAAAATAAACAAAACCAATATCCGACAAAGAAGAATTGCCTCCACCCCTCCCCCAAAGGTGGGGGGTGGCAGGCTCTTTGCCGCGCCTGCCTGGGACAGGAGGCTGGACACGGCATGTATGTTGTGCTGCCAGGGCTGCAAGTCCCAGGGCAGGAAGGCGGCCGCACTGGAGCGTGGGAGACATCTAGAACCCCACCGGAGTTGCTTAGGCAGCCCCGGTGGCTGTGATTGGCTGAGGGAGCCCATGTGGGCCGTAGACACTAGGGCGGAGCTCAACTCTGCAGATCGCGCAGCTCCAGTCTCAGTTGTAGGCTGGAGCAGACCAGGAGAGCAGCACTCTCTCTCTCATGCACTCGTAGCCCAGGACCTTGCTAGGCCTACAGTAACTGAGTGCTGCGAGAGCCCCCCCCTCCCTGTTCCTCCTGCTGACTGGATACGAGTCCGGCATGGGCAAAGACAGGAAGAGGGCCCCCGCTGCCGTGAATAAGCGGTGGTGCGCACCCAAGAGGAGGGGCCAAGTGACGGGGCCAAGTGACAGCATTGGAGCCAGGGTAAACCCCAGGAGTATTGAGGCCTGCGGCGGCCCCCCGCAAAGGGAACAGGCGTTGATGGGCTCGGAGCCCCCAGGTGTGTTAGTTGGAGGGGTGGGGGGAGGGGCAGATGCCCCCCTACATGAAAGATTGGTGGGCTGTGAGGCCCTGCTGCGCGTTCTTGTGGCCGGTGGGCCAGGCGGGGGATCGGGCCATGGCTCAGCCCTTGCTGCCGCTGGACCCTCTGTCTGCTGGCTGGGGGAGTGACCCAAGGGGCCAAGGAAGGGGCCCGGTCCAGACCAGCCTGAGGCAGGAATATTGCACCCCCCGCTTGATATCTCAATGATCTGGGCCCATCCCGGAGGGCGCCCGGGAGGGGACCCCGCGGGCAGCAAAGCAACCCCCATGCAGCTGGACCTTCATGAGTGATGCCCCCAACCATGGGCCCCTAGGTCCGGGGGCCTTTTGGGCCAAGGGCACGAAGGTTGGTCGATGCAAAGGCCCATTACCATGGGCCCCCAGGGTTGGCCTTCCCAGCATTCCCTCCTCAGTGGGGGACAGCAGGGGGCTGCAGCAGCCCTAGGCGGGCCCCCCCTCCTGAGGCGGGGCAGAGGATCCCCGTTTCCTTTCTTTCAGGAACGTGCGCCTGCAGGGTACTGAAGGGGATACTCACCCGGAGCCGTAAGGAGGGAAAGGAGATGATCTTCGCCAGAGGGTCAAGGTGATTGAACGTGCGATTCAATTGATGGTTCAGCAGTGCACCCCACAAACACCAGCCTAGCAGGAGCCCCCCACGCGAGTGGGCAACATAATCCAGGTGAGGTGGCTGCGGAGAAGACCGAGGGGCTAGCCACAAGGCTGACCTACCTGGGGATAGAGCTTGACATGGTACCATCCGTGACTCACCTATCCCAGGACAAGCTGAGATCTCTCCAGGACAAGGTGGATGAGTGCCGCTGTGAGCGAACAAGGTGATGGCTCGTACCCTTCAATCATTACTTGGGAGCCTTAATTTTGCCTGCAGGGTGGTGGCACTGGGATGGGCCTCTATACCAAGTTGGGGGGCAAACACCCCCCCCCCGCACTACCACATTAGGCTCACTAAGGAAATGAAGGAGGACTTGGGGATATGGGCGTCATTTTTGGCAAATTTCAATGGCGTTAGCTTCTGGTGGGAACAGCTGTTGCTAGAGGTTGAGTTGCAGGTCCACTCCGACGCGGTGGGTGGTTCCGGTTTCAGGGTGTTTTTCAGGGATAGATGGGCGGCGGCCCCCTGGCCGACCGAATGGAGTCAGATGGGGGTCACCAAAGACCTTACATTCCTCAAACTTTTCCCCATTGTACTTGCCGTGCACCTATGGCCGCATGAATTAGCGAACTACACGGTGCTTTTTTGGTGCGACAACTTAGCCGTCGTGCACATCATAAACACCCTGTCCTCCCATTCTCCACGAGTTATGAAGCTAGTGAGGGCGTTTGTACTCACCTGTCTAAACTTTAATATCCTGTTCCAGGCCAGGCACATGTCCGGCATTGACAATGGTGTTGCCAACGCCCTCTCTCACTTCCATATGGAGCATTTCTGTCTGCTAGTGCCCCGAGCCAAGGCGAATCCAGAGCTGCTGCCGCCATCAGTGTGGAGCCTTGAGTCCTAGAACTATACTCCGCCGTGTAGGGATCACTGGCCCCTCGAACAAGGGTGGCTTACGACCTGGTGTTCCGCCAATTTCACAAATTCTGGCAGGTGCAAGGGTGGGAACTAGGATTCCCGATCCCCGAGCCACAAATGTTTTCATTTCGTCCTCCAGCTCAGGCGGAATGGGGCGGCACCAGGCACCATAGCCAGAAAATTGACGGCTTTGGGTTTCATGAGTAACCTAGCTGGGCACCCACCCCCAGACAGGGGTTTCTTCGCCAGGCACCTCTTAGAGAGCTGGGCCAAGGAGCGGGGACATACTCCTGATCAAAGGGCACCCATCACCCCCACCGTACTGTTGGACCTCTGCGGCGCCCTCCCTCATGTTTGTTTTGATAATTACAAAGTTTCTCTGTTTAGTACAGCATTTAAGGTAGCATTCTTCGTGGCCTTCTGCGTGAGTGAACTCGTGTCTGAGTCAGCCAGGGACAATACAGGTAGGGCACTTAACATCAAAGATGTTCACACTGGGCCAGTGGAGATGTCTTTACTGATCCGCCGCTCAAAAACCGACCAAAAAGGTAGAGAGCGAGTGGTTAGGCTTACCTGGTCCGGGAGAATGGATCTCTGTCACATTCACACAGTCGAGGCATACCTCGTCACACGCCCACAGGTCCCCAGCCCCCTTTTTAGACACGCAGGTGGGCAGCTGCTGACCAGGTACCAGTTTACATTTGTCATGTGGGCTGCCGTGGCGCAAATGGGATTGCCGATGGTGGAGTACGGAACCCATTCCTTCCAAATAGGGGCAGCCAGTTTTGCGGCAGCGGCAGGGTTGTCAGACCACGATATACGAACAGTGGGCCGATGGAGGTCGGGTGCTTTTCGGTCTTACATCCGCCGGTCCCCGCACCACGGCCAGCCCTGAATTTTCTTCTTGTTCTCAGGTGAACCCCCTCGGCGCCAGAAGCAAATCTGGATTGTGAGCCACAGCCTGGTGCGCTGGGCAGGCAAGGAGGCTGGTCAGACGAGATGGGAAACACAGCTGGGTCTGTCGGCATGCACAGAGATCCGCTGGCTGGACCGGGGCGGCATGAGATGGCACCACCTCTTGCCAACACTTAGTAGGCTTTACAGGAGGCAACCTCCCTACATCATCGTCCTGCATTTGGGCAAGAACAATCTACCCCAGGTTAAGGGCATACACCTTATTATGACTATCAAAAGGAACGTATGGGAGGTAAAAAGACTTTTGCCATCCACTCTCATTATATGGACAGATCTGGTGGAGTGGATCTCATGGGGAAAAGGGGTTCACCCTAGGAAGATATAGAAGGCACAGAAGAATATCAACAAGGATGTACGTCAGTGGCTAGTAAATTTGAGTGGAGATCGGATTTTTAGCTATGCCATGTCCCATAAATGGCCTGAGCTGTTCCGCCAAGATGGAGTACATTTGTCAGCTGAGGGGAACGAGCACTTCCTGAAGGCCCTGAAAGAAAAGTTTGATTGGGTTTTAGAGAGTTTTTAGGCTAAGTTTAGAGAGGTACTAGGAGGGTGGGGGCCGGGCTCGTGCGGGTAGACCCGGCAATCCCTTAGTGGCAGGGGTCCAGTACTGAGGTTTAAAGCATAGAGTCGAATTTGATAAAGTACAAGGCATCTCCTTAAGAGATGGGGAGGCCATACCCACCGGAAAAGCAGGGGTATGGCAACCGGTGGGGTGGAATCCCTGGGGGGGGCAGTGAGGGCAATAGGGACAGATATGGTCCCCCGCCTGTAAGCCCACTCCTCCTTACTCAACTCCAGAAGGAGTTTTGGTCCCCCTCGCACGCGGCAAGGGTCACAACGAGGGGGAGACGTTTTTTTTGGTTAGAGGGGTGGTAATCGATGGTACATCGAAACCACCCGAGTTGTTTGTGTTAAGATATGTTCAAGTACTGGACCCACATCGCTCTAGGCAATTTTCCCCACCTAATCATAATTATATAATTTGGTTTAATAAAGAGTGCGGCCGTTTAAACCCAATACTTGGTGTCCTGTCTCCTTCGGTGCATCAGCAAATGAATAGCAGTTCAAAGCTGCTTTTTCTGATCCAATTCAAAGTGTGTGAATTTGTCCGAGATGGTATTGGCTATGAATTGACATCACCATGAAATGACAGTGGTCACGATTTTCAGATATATTTAGTGGCAGCCCAGTTTGAGGCTTGATCACTGTGCCTTTGACCTTGGAAAATCATGCAGTTTTAAAGTGCTTTAAGCCAAGAAGTTGAGGCAGCCCAAACCAGTATTTGCATTGAAAAAGTCTTCACTGTACCCTATGCTACATTCACATTCGTGCTGTGAGATTGTCTTTCCCTGTAATTAAAAGCAATCCTCTCTCTTCCTTTTCTATCCCTCTCCCCCTCAAGTACACACAATTATGGAACTATCATGTAACAATTGAACTAGATTAACTACTTTTGATAGTGCAGGGAGAACACTACATCTATCTCTCACCAGGCAGACAAACTTTCTCACCAATCTTAAGTAACAGCAGAAATAATAAAATCTTTTTTTTCTTTTTTCTTTTTTTTAAAAGTGCAATTTAATTTGGTTTTTAGAACTGCTCCTTCCCTTGCCTTAGAAGATTAGCTTTCAAAGAGATGGTGAAATCATTGATGTACTCCTTTTCAAGTCAAAGGGGAAAAGAGGCCTCTAAAAACCAAACATTCGCTCTTTGGAGCATAGCAAGAAGAAAAGACGACAAGCAGGTTCCTAAATCATAGAACAAAGTATTGTGTTGGTAACAGCTTGCTAACACTGGATCACTTTTACAGCTTTTTATTGGAAAGAGTGAGCTTGTATCCATTACAAACAAAACTTCTTCCCTCCCGACCCTTACAAATCTTACCATTTGCACCCTCATCTCCACACAACCACGTGCACATAGAGTAGTTCAGAATAAAAAGACAACTGCATAATTTTGAACTCATAACATGAATCTTCCCATCTGGAGAATAATTCTTCACCCCATTTGGTGGGTTCTATTGTGCAGTAGAAGAACTTAACAAGATTGCTCTAGTTTTGAGAGATCACTGGTTCTACCACTATTCCTCACCTTGGCCCACGTTCTGGACAGCACTTGAGAACATGCTTACAGCCACTCCTATTCAAGAAAGCACTTAATACTATGCTTAATGCTGAGCAGGTGACTTAAGTCCTATTGACTTTCTTGGCTGCAATCTTGAAGCACAACTAATTGCTAAGGTTAAGGTGAGACCTTTGCGGTTGTGGCATTTTAAGGGCAAACATCTTCAAGAACATTTATCTCAAAAAATACCTCTGCCAGAGCTGTCATCAAAAATATTGTACAGAACAGACTCATATCAGCTGTGCCCTTGTCATGGACGGACCATTACCTCCTGCAGACCGCTTCTAGCGCACGTCTGCCCCCAGAAGGGTGTTGAGCCAATTCGGATGGTTCGCCCCCAGAGGACGATGGAACCAAAATGGTTCGGGAATGCTCTAGAGGAAATACCCTCTGGCCTTGACGACTGTCTCATCGATGACCTTGTTGTGCTGTGGAACACCTTGCTGACAGAGGCCATTGATCAGACGGCTCCTAGGTCCACTGCCCAGGCGGCAGCTCTTCAGACCTCCTTGGTTTTCCGAGGAGCTGCAGTTGTTGAAGCGAGATGGGCGGCAGATGGAGCGACGGTGGCATCGTTTGAGTGCTGAAGCAGATAAATTGTGGCATAGAGCCAGTTTACGAACCTATGTCATAGCTATGCATGCAGCAAAGAGGGAATTCTTTGCTGCTCTCATAGCATCCACAAACTTCCGTTCAGCAGAGCTGTTCCGGGTTGTGCGGGGGCTGGTCAGTCCGGCCTTCCCCAACCTTGGAGTGGAGTCATCTACTGCCCACTGTAACATGTTTGTGGATTATTTTGCGGACAAAATCGCTCATATTCACAACGATTTCAACGCAGCATTTATTACACTAGGGGAACCAGAGGTTTTGGAAGCCCCATCATATCCAGTTTTCTGGGATCAGTTTCAGTCAGCGACACCCGCCGATGCAGTGGATGTTCTTGGGGCGGTCAGGCCCACTTCATGTGAATTAGATCCTTGCCCATCTTGACAGGTTAAGATCTGCTGGGAGACAATGGGGCTGTTGCTGGCTGGGGTGGTCAACGCCTCCCTGCAGGAGGGCAGAGTGCCGGGCTGTCTCAAGGAGGCAGTGGTGTGGTCTCTGCTCGAGAAACCATCGCTTGACGTGGACTCCCCTGCCAGCTATCAGCCTGTCTCTAACCTTCCCTTTTTAGGGAAGGTTATTGAACAGGTAGTGGGTTGGCAGCTGTCAGAACATCTTGAGAGCATTCGTTTTCTTGATTCTTCTCAGTCTGGCTTTTGTCTGGGTTATGGCACCGAGACTGCGCTTGTGGCTTTGGTAGATGACCTGCACCAAGATATTTATCGTGGTTGTTCGACCCGCTGATTCTGTTAGATCTGTCGGCTGCGTTTGATAACGTTGATCATGAGATGTTGGTGACGCACCTGCGGGACTGTGCAGGAGTGGGCGGGGCTGTTCTTGAATGGTTCCACTCGTTCCTGACCGGAAGAACCCAGCAGTTGGTTCTCAGGGACTGTTTTTCATCATACCGAGACCTCTCGTGTAGCATTCCGCAACAATCTGTTCTGCCCCCTCCCCTGTTCAACATGTATATGCAGCCGCTCAGTGAGGTGATTAGGGGGTTTGGTGTATGGTGTCATAAATATGCTGATGACACCCAACTGTACCTCTCTTTTTCAACACACCCAGGCCCGGCAGTCTCTGTGCTTTCTTGGTGCCTGGCGGCTGTAGGGGATTGGATGAGGGCTAATCAACTGTGGCTGAATCCTGACAAGACGAAGGTGATGTTCGTGGGTGTCAGCCTCCGCCGCCAGCCTCAAAGCCCCCTTGCCCCTCGGAGACGCCAGGATGCAAATATGCGGCAGGAGCTGGTGGAGCCCCCTCCCCCGCCGGCAGTCAATATGGGGCCCGTAACCACGCCCCCCCCACAGCCCGATCAGATAAGCTCCCCGCCGTCGCAAGACGCACCCTTGGCCATGCCCCCGACGCTGCTGTGACGCTCAGAGCGTCTGCGGGCACGCACGGGGGCGGGGCTTCCCACATAAACGCCAGCGCCACGCTCAGAACGGCGCTGGTGATTGTTTGAGACCGGCCCCCTTGCGTTTAGTCTGGTGGTATTGTTGTGAAGTTGCCTGCCTAGTGTATTCCTGACCTCCGAGCTTGAGTGAACTCCTTCCAAGTGAATTCCCCTTGAAGTGCCTGCAGCGAATGACGAAGCAAGTGGTGAGTGCAAGGTGTGTGAGTGGCCCCCTCCCCCTCCGTCTCTGGTCCGGGTTAGACCCCCCCCTTGGGAGCACTGTGAACGAGTGACCCTGCCTCCTCCCTTGCAATCCTGGGTAAGGGCCCTCCCCCTACACGGGTTCACCCCTGCACCTCCTCCCTCACCTTCCCTTTGCCCTCTGAGAGCGTGGAATAGGGAGTGTGGGGGTATTGTGCGGCCTCTCGTGATCCTAGCGCCCTATGATGATAGTGGCCTGTTCTCTTTCATTAGAGGTAACGGCCAACACACTATCCTGACGGGAACAAGACCCCCTCGTTGTTGCCTTGCCAAGAGAGTCGCTGTTACCTATACCCAGTGTGTGAGAGATACGAGTGGTGACCCCTCTGTGTTTTCCCCCCTCCCCGGTGACAGATCACCAGCAACTGTTAGCCCCCCAAGTGTCCCTATACGAAGGGCGTTTGTTATGGATGTGGCCACCGAATTGAGCCGCTTGACTCAGGCGGTTCAATCCTTGGCCATGGAGTTGAAGGACGTCCAGGCCCAACAAGGGGTCCTAACGTCCACCGTCAACCAACTCCAGGGAGCCGCCGCTGCGGCACCCAGCGCTGCTGCACCCGTGGCAGCTGCAGCCCCAGTAGCACCCCCTCTCCCTGTAGGGGCCCTTGTGGCGGCAGGGCCTAGGGAACCTAAGGGACCCAAACTAGAGAAATTTATGGGGGAACGACGGGGTTTCCAGGCCTTCCTTGCCTTATATCGACTCACCTTCACTCTCCAGCCCCATACGTATTCCACAGATGCGTTAAAGGTGGCCTTCATTATAGGTAACTTGGGAGGCACCGCACTAGAGTGGGCTACGAACCTGCTGCGCAGCGATAGCCCCTTACTAGCAAACTATGCCGACTTCCTAAAGGAATTCACGTTTCTCTTTGACAACGCGCACCGTGCACGTGATGCCCAGACCGCAATCATGAACCTTCGCCAGGGACGCACCCCCGCTCTGGAGTACATTACACAGTTCCAGCAGCTGGCCTTAGAACTTCAGTGGCCAAATGATGTCTTGCGAGTGATGTTCAAGAAAGGGTTGTGTGAAGAGGTCAAGGACCAGTTGGCGTTCGTCGAGACACCGGTTGCCTGGGAAGCCCTCGCCAATCTGGTGCTTCAAATTGAAGATCACCTGGCCGAAAGAAAAATAGAGAGACGCCAGGAATCCCGATCGTACCAAGCGCGACCCACCTTCCCTCTCCCTTCGCCTCGTCTGGCGGAAGCCAGCCGGCTATCTGAACCCGAGCCCATGCAAGTCGGAGCATCCCGGGGGGCCTTGTCGAAGGAAGAACGAGACCGACGCCGTAACACCCGCGCTTGCTTTTATTGTGGGGACCCATCCCACTTTATCGGAGAATGCCCCGAGTTGCCCCCAGAGCGTAGGAGGATGGGAAACGCCAGAGGCCGGGATGGGCAGGGGCCATCTCAGTCGTAACTGCGCACTCCAAATCCCTGAATCAGACATCTAGGGGTTCTCATCTGAGGATTCCCGTCACCTTGAGGATCAATCCTCATCGGTCTATAGTATGCTGGGCCCTCATCGACTCAGGTGCTTCAGGGAACTGGCCGAACGGTGGCAACTCCCCATGCAGAAGAAGAGGATACCGGAGCCCATCCACACTATCGATGGGTCCCCTTTGGTCTCGGGGCCTATTACCTCGTGTACTGCCCCCTTGACCTGCACCATAGGGGACCATGGGGAACAAATCCTCTTTGATCTTGTGTGTACCCCCTTGTTTCAAGTGGTCTTAGGGAGCCCATGGCTCTGCCAACACAACCCCACGATCCACTGGGCTGAAAGGTAAGTACGTTTTGTGACTCCCTACTTCCTCCAGAAATGTCACCTCCCAAGGCCGGGGCAAGTGGCATTGGCCACCTCTGGGCCCGCCAGGGAACCCACGAACCTAGCGCTACCTAGGGAATACGAAGCCTTCTGGGATGTTTTCTGTAAGGTGCGGGCCACCGAACTGCCTCCACACCGGCCGTATGATTGCCCGATTGACCTGATGCCCGGAAAAGAACCACCATTTGGACGCATTTATGCCCTAGCCGAACCCGAATTAAAGGTATTGCGACAATATCTGGACGAAAACCTTCATCAAGGCTTCATCCGACCTTCCACGTCGCCTGCTGGTGCCCCTATATTCTTTGTCCCTAAGAAAGATGGGGGTCTTCGACCCTGTGTGGACTATCGAGGTTTGAACCAAATAACCATCAAAAACCGGTACCCTCTCCCCTTAATCCCGGAACTATTAGATCGTCTACAAGGAGCTCAAGTTTTCACCAAGTTGGACCTCAGAGGAGCATATAACTTGCTCCACATGCGCCCGGGAGACGAGTGGAAGACGGCGTTCCGTATCCGCTATGGGTTATTTGAATACCTTGTGATGCCCTTCGGCCTTGCTAACGCCCCGGCCGCCTTCCAGCACCTCATTAATGAGGTCTTCCGGGATATTCTTGACGTATATGTCATCGCTTACCTCAATGACATTTTGATCTATTCCCTTAATATGGACGACCACGTCAACCATGTGCGTGAAGTACTCAGAAGACTCAGAATCAATAAATTGTATTGCAAGAGAGAAAAGTGCTTCTTCCATCTCCGCTGCCTCAGCTTCTTAGGGTTTATCATAAGTCCCCTCGGAATTCGAATGGACCCGCAAAAGGTCGAAGCCCTAAATAAGTGGCCCCCGCCTAAGGCAGTAAAACCATTACAACGGTTCCTAGGGAGCGCAAACTATTACAGACAATATATCCCCAACTATGCGGAAATCACGGCCCCCTTGACCTTTTTGTTGAAGAAGAACCAACCCTACGAATGGACCCCAAAACAACAATACAGCTTCTCTTATCTGAACAAAGCTTTGATGACAGCTCCCTTGTTACAGCACCTGGACCCCAATAAGCCCTTTTTTGTAGAAGCAGATGCCTCTGGGAAGGCCATAGGAGCAGTGCTACTGGAAGAACATTAATCACCTGAACCCCTACTCCCTTGCGCCTATTATTCCAGACAACTGACCCCAGTCGAAAGGAATTATAATATTCTCGACCGGGAACTCTTGGCAATTAAGATCGCCTTTGAAGTGTGGCGTCACTACTTAGAAGGGGCTCGACACCCAGTGACCGTAGTGACGGATCACCGGAACCTGACCTTACTTCAGACCACCCAGATTGCTAATGCCTGTCACGCCCGCTGGGCCTTGTTTTTTGCAAGATTCTATTTTCACATTCGTTATCGGCCCGGGAAACTGCACCTACTAGCGGACGCCCTTTCGCGCTACCATGAAAACAGTCCACCTCTCCCTGTTAACCCCAAACCTATTCTAAGACCCCAGACATTTGCAGGCATGTACACGACGTTACAAGAAATTCAAGCAGCCGCCTTGCAAGAAATCCCCGAAGTCACCTCACCGGCAGTAGCAGCCCCCTTGCCGACAGGAGCACCTAATCAACTACACTTAATAAGAGTTCCTCCCTCCTGTCAACAAAACATATTGTGGGCCCATCACGATGCTCCCACAGCAGGACATCCCAGCATTGAACGAACTTCGCAGTTGATTCGTCGTTCCTTTTGGTGGCCCAGCCTGCGACATGATGTCGCCCGGTACGTAACTAGTTGTGGCACCTGCGCACGGACAAAAACACCTTGCCAAGCCCCGACAGGACTCCTTCAGTTGGCATCTCCCCCTTTAGGACCTTGGCAACGGATAGGCCTTGACTTCGTCGTGGACCTCCCCCCATCTCGGCAATATACCACGGTACTAGTCGTGGTGGATCACTTTACCAAACTAGCTCACTTTATCGCCTGCAAAGGACTACCATCAGCCAAGCGAACCGCGCTGCTCTTTATTTGACACATTTTGAAACTTCACGGTTGTCCACAGGAGATTATAAGCGACAGAGGATCCCAATTCACATCGTGCTTCTGGAAAGCCTTGTTTCAAGCCTTACAAGTAACACTTAAGCCCACCACTGCCTACCATCCCCAGGCAAATGGGCAGGTGGAAAGGGTAAACCAGAATATGGAGCAATATCTACGATGTTACATAAATTACCTCCAAGATGATTGGCACACATGGCTCCCACTTGCGGAGTTCGCATATAACAATGCACCTAACGCCTCGTTGGGAAACTCCCCCTTCTTCGTTACCTACGGCTTTCACCCATGAGGGGGGCCATCGAAACTCCAACCACAGCAGTACCAGCCGCAGGGGCACTTGTCCAACAGATCCGACATGCGCAAACAATTGCACGACAAGTATTACTGCAAGCCCGGCAACAACGTAAGGCTCAGGCCGACCGACGTCGACGCCCCGGACAGACGTTGCAACCAGGAGAGCTCGTCTGGATCGACCGGCGTTGATACCCTTCTTCTCGGCCATCCCCCAAGTGCGATCATCGTTATATTGGACCGTTCCCCATGCTACGACAACTAAATGATGTAACCTATACGGTGAAATTGCCTCCCCGCTCACGAATCCATCCCACCTTCCATGCGTCCCTTCTGAAAAAGGCCAGCATACACCCCGGAACTACCTCAATGGAACCCCCAGACCCCCTTGTTCAACCTGGGGGGATCCCGATTATGAGGTGAAGGCAATCTTGGATTCCAAGATTCGACGGGGTCGTCTGCATTACTTAATTGACTGGGCGGGGTTTGGGCCGTCAGATCGTTCCTGGGAACCGGCTAGCAATGTTACTGCCCCTCGCCTTCTTAGGCTGTTTCACCTTCGCACCCCTCGAAGCCTGGCCCCGGGGGGCGGCGGCTTCGACGGGGGGTATTGTCAGCCTCCGCCGCCAGCCCCGAAGCCCCCGTGCCCCTCGGAGACCCCAGGATGCAAACATGCGGCAGGAGCCGGTGGAGCCCCCTCCCCCGCCGGCTGTCAATATGGGGCCCATAGCCACGCCCCCCAGAGCCCAATCAGATAAGCTCCCCGCCGTCGCAAGACGCACCCTTGGCCACGCCCCCTACGCTGCTGCGACGCTCGGAGCGTCTGCAGGCATGCATGGGGGCGGGGCTTCCCACATAAACACCAGCGCCGCGCTCAGAACGGCGCTGGTGATTGTTTGAGACCGGCCCCCTTGCGTTTAGGCTGGTGGTATTGTTGTGAAGTTGCCTGCCTAGTGTATTCCTGACCTCTGAGCTTGAGTGAACTCCTTCCAAGTAAATTCTCCTTGAAGTGCCTGCAGCGAGTGACGAAGCAAGTGGTGAGTGCAAGGTGTGTGAGTGGCCCCCTCCCCCTCCATCCCTGGTCCGGGTTAGACCCCCCATTGGGAGCACTGTGAACGAGTGACCCTGCCTCCTCCCTTGCAAGCCTGGGTAAGGGCCCTCCCCCTACACGGGTTCACCCCTTCACCTCCTCCCTCACCTTCCCTTTGCCCTCTGAGAGCATGGAATAGGGAGTGTGGGGGTATTGTGTGGCCTCTCATGATCCTAGCGCCCTATGATGATAGTGGCCTGTTCTCTTTCATTAGAGGTAACGGCCAACACACTATCCTGACGGGCACAAGACCCCCTCGTTTTTGCCTTGCCTAGATAGTCGCTGTTATCTATACCCAGTGTGTGAGAGATACGAGTGGTGACCCCTCTGTGTTTTCCCCCCTCCCCGGTGACAGTGGGTAAGGTAATGGAATTGGCGGGCCCCATCATTGATGGGGTCTGTCCTCCATTGACCTCCCAGGTATGGAGTCTAGGGGTGTTCCTCGATGCGCAGCTCCGCCTGGATCTCCGCCTGGATCCTTGTGATGATGCCTGTGTTCCATTGTTGGGAGGTGGCAGTGGTGAGAGTCACCCCTTCTAGCCCACCCCCGGCTTGCGTGTCATGGATCTGGGGTCAGGGAGAAGGCCAGGCCCCTGTAACACCGTGGGGGCAGGCCCAGGCAAGAGTTGGGGCACCACTCCCTGCCCCCTCAGGGGGTGCCAGGCTCAGTGCAGCTGGGGAAGGCCCTTGGGTGTAACCTGCCCTGGCTGCAGCCATCTGCCTCATCAGGGCCTTGCAGACATCGCAGTGCTACTATATCAACAGGGCAACCACGCCCGTGCCAGCTGGGGGAGGGGCCTGCCTGCTGCTGAGTCCCAGAAGATCTATAGAATCCTGCGGGGGGGGGGATGTGTGCGTTGAGGGGGATGGTGAGGGGACCACCGGCTAGTCTGCAGGCTGTGGCTGGTTCTTCCTGCCTCCCTTTGCTTTGGCCATCACCATCTGGAACGAGGGAAGGGGAAGAGCAGGGGAGAAAAGGGTCAGGGATGCAGGGGAAGCTATGTGGGGAGATGTCATTGCACAGCCGTCCCAATTTCCCTGGGGTTGTAGTACCCTCCCGCGCAGCTACGCGGGCAGAAGGAGACTGGGCTGAGGCAGTGCCACTGAAGTTACTGCTCGGCCGGCCAGGCCACTGCCAGCAAGGGAGTGGGAAGGAGCAGAGGCAAGGAGTCCCTGCTGACTATGCCGCAACGGGCCTGGTTTGTGCTGGGGAGTCCTTGCCCGCAAGTGCTGAAAGAGTGTGCTCCCAAGCAAGGGAGTGGAAATGAAAGCATGTGCTGATGAGTAGAGAATGGAATCATGGCAGCATGATCTGGACACTTCCCTTCCTTCTCCAATCCTGAGAACACCCCTTAAAACACTTCTGTCATCAACGGCTATCTGGCCCATGAAGCTTATACTAATTTTCAAAGTGGTTGATGGTAAGGAAAAGGTTCTCCACCGCTGCATTACCCTTCAGGATCCCTATCTTCCTTTTGTACCTCAGAATGGTTTCATACATTATACTGGGTGTGTGATTCATGTAAGAGTCATGTTAGTATAATGCGTACTTGAAACCTAAAATCAGCAGCTCCGTGCTGGCTACTCACCTCTAATGCATGGTGGGAGCAGAGTGGTTTTTGAGCCCACCATGCAGAGCAAGCACCAGCATGCAGCTGTTGTGATGTGGGGTCAGCTGTTGCCATGCTTTCCCCGTTTGTCCTTGTCCACACACACTTACCTGGGTTCAGTGAAGCAGCAAGTGTTGGCAATAGGAGCAGCAGCAGGTCCCTGGAAGCCTCAGTGAGCTGTCACTGCTCTATCTGCCAGAGCTTCGCTTCAATAGAACATACGCCCATACTAAGTGGTACTTCTTGCACTAACCATTCAAAGGATCACGCTTAAGTCTGTTTTTCTCCTTCTATAAAGATTCAAAATTACATACATTTGAGTGTGTCTTAGGCTCTTAAGCACTAGATATCTTCCTTTACAATCACAGGATACACATTTTAAAACTAAGCAATTTTAATTTTAATTTGCCTCTAATTCAACTCCTTCTGAGCATTACAACTGAGAATTTACTCTTTAATAAACATATTCTTGAGCTGGTAACAGTAAAAGCCTCATTCAAACATCATTTCTTGCTCGAAATGTTACCCATACTACCAGACTTAGCAAAGCATCAACCACGAACATTTTGGTGATAGAAATTTCCTAATGCAAGCAGTCTTTATAGATTTCTGCTATTTCAACGCATGTCTCCAAGGACCATTTGAATCCATATTAATTTCCTTTCTGGCAGTTATGCGGTTGAGTATGAACTGCACTATTTCACTTTTAATCTGTCAGTAATTTAGTAATGTGTAAACTAATTATGCACAGATATTAATGTAATCGGTTTCAGGAGCTATAAAATCAATGAGTTTTTACAGACTGCATAAAGAAGAACTGCATTATTATAATCGTATGTCAGTTACCAATAATGTTATGGAATTAAAAAATGGAAATGTCATCTACATGTCATCTACATGTCAATATACACATATTCACCTAAGCCACTCAATAATGTATAGAACGTTTTTTTAAAAATACAGATACCATTTCTCAGAAAAGAATGATTCTCCTACCATCTCTGATCCCTCTCCACCCCAGCACAATATTGCTTCTTTTTAGGATAACTCTTGGATCACTGATTGCCACCATTATTTTTTTTTCCACTTAGAGGCAGGGTTACTGACCGATATTTTCAAGACTAGAATAAGTTTAAAAGTCAGAGACAGATAGACTCCTCCTTGCCCCACCCCCACCAGCAAGGGGCATAGCTGTGCCAGGGAATCCACTCCCTCCCCAGCCAATGTAGCTGCATCCCTGACCCTATAGCTTTGCCTGAAGGCATCTCCTGAAGGCCCAGACCCCAGGACAAAATTCCCCTTTGTCCTAATTTACAACCAATGGGTGGCCTTCCACAGAGAACCAGCAAGATCTTTGTTAAAGTGTATTGACTTTTAACACAATTATAAAATGCCATTCAAATATCTGTAGCAGCACTGAAACCACCAGCCCCGCCCCAGAGTGAAGTTGGCCTCTACCAACCCCTCACAGCTTGAGTGTACCACAAGGCTAGCGGGAAGATCTACTCTTGTGTGTCTCCTCTCCCAAAAGAAGAAGAGGCTCCATGAGACAACACACATGTGGCTGGGGAACTTCAGGGCCCCAGACCGAGGGGGAGGAGACTTAGCCATAGACTGGTGCCAATTTATGGCTGGAAACTACTGTTTAATTGTTTTTTATGACATATTAGATATATGCTATCATTCCAGAAAAACTTGGCTACCAACAACTTATTTGTGCTTAGCCCCCAAACACCCAAATTACCCAAGATTTTCAAAGGCATGAAGAAGTGAGATCAGCGCCTCTAAGGCTATGTGAAGAAATTTCGAAAGTCACAGTATCATATCAACAGCCTTGTATAGTCTTATAGAATTATGTGCTGTGGCTGTGTGGTTTTGGTATTGACAAAAACACCCCCAACAGTCTCTATTAGGAGAGACAGTCCCTCTTTGGGTGCTGAATCCCACTGTCCCTCTTTAGGGAAATATAGTTACTCTTTTAAGAAAAAGACCAGTCCTCAAGCACCTTTTTTCATTGCCTCCCAGGAAAAGTACTTATGAGGTCGGGGGGGGGGGGGGGGGGGGGGGGGGATGATGGTATAATGAGAAACCAAGTGGAATGATAAGCAGGACGCAGAAGAATGTCTTTTCTTCTTTATGCCCTTGGAATGTTGGGAGGGGTGCAACAATACAGTACCAGGGCAATTGTGCTAGACTGCCAGGGCAAACCCAGGAAACCTGAATTTCACTAGTTGGCCTACAGCGTCTGGGGCTGTGGATTCACCCTTTGTCAGGTCCCCTCTACACTGTATAGATCTGGAGTGGGGGAACCTCAGGCTGGGGAACCAAATGCAGCCCACAGCTAGTTTTTATTTGGCCCCTTTTCAGTTCCTGGGTCTAGCCCCATGGGACCAGTTCCTGCCGTCAGGCACTGAAAGTGTGATCTCAGGGAAAGGGAGCAGGGATGAGGTCAGGCACACTTGGAAAGGGGATGGAGCCATGGCAAAGATCCATGAGCTGGACCCTCCACTTCCTTCCTCCATCTGGAGTACACCTCTTAAGCACATCCACCCTCAACTTCTCTGTAGCCCTCAAAGCTTGTCCTAATTTTCAAAATGGCCCCTCGAGAGGGAAAAGGTTCCCCACCCCTGGTATAGATGATGGAGACAGCCATGTTCGAGCCCTCCCGCTTAGGGGAGACTAAAGAAGATGAACAAACTGGATAGATTAAGTTATACTAACAATCTGAATTCAAAACAAGTATATCCTATTCATTCTGTAGACAAGGAGCAAATTTCTGTAACAGTAGGCCACTGGGGCAAACAAACAGAGACCTTTTCATGAGTGTTAGACACAAACCCACCAAACAATTTCCCACTTCAACAAGTAAACAGTAACACAGTGAGCAACAACACACCTACTTAAGGTAAAAGCATTCACAAATAGGGTATGGATCCAAACAAAACCCACTAATTCACACCCGAGGGTATCATGCAGTAAGTACGTGTGATGCACATTTTAAAGCAGAAGCAACGCTTTTACGCTTCTGCATTAACTTCACAGACTAGCAGGCCACTGAAGTAAAGCAAACTCTCATGAGTAACCACTGAAGAGGATAACCCAGAAGTACACCCCAGTTACATTAAGCAGTTTCTCGAGAGGTGTGGGGGTTCTAAGAGAGGAGGCCACAGAGAGAAAGAGCAAGAAAAAAAACACACAAACATTTTCCTCCCTGCTGTATCACAGATTTGGGTACTTTTACCTTAAGAAAAGGTTTATCCTTCTTTCAAGGCCTGCACTGGAGAAGCTAGGACTTCCTGGAAGATCCATTTTGGCATCACGAGTGGACTGAGTTCTACTGCATTGCACAGCACCACATAGTGGCAGAAATACAGCACTGCAGTCTTTCATCTCCCATTCATACAAATGGGAACCTGCAAATAATAGGGATGTACAGAGGGGACTGTTTTTGTTTTCATTTTTGTGTTCAAGTTCTACTTACGCATGAGTTTTCACTTTCAATTTGATTTTGTTTGACATGATTTTCAATGAGCATCGCTTGGACATCTTGCATTTGTTTAAATAGCAGTTTTAATTTGCCGCTCTGACACTTTTCCATCCCCAAGCTGTAGCTGTTAACTGTTAAGTATGGCAACCATACGTCCCAGTTTGACCGGGACAGTCCTGGATTTCCTAGGATGTTCTGGCATCTCAGCCGGTTAGTGAAAATTGGGAGGGGGAAGTCCCAGGATCGGCCACAGTGCAGTAGTTGGCAGGGTGCCAGGCGCGCAGCTCCTGCGCCAGGAGCTGCCTGTGCAGGACGTTGTATCAACCCCTAGTCTAGGAGGCGACGAAACGAGTAGCTTACTAGAATTACCAGAGAAAGGGGCCGATTTGAATCCCCATGCAGACAGCTCCCAGCCAGCTGCTAAGGGAGCAGACGTATTTATGTGTTAGGTGAGCAGCACCCAGCAACTGCCTGCACAGGACTTTGGACTGGCCCCTTTCTCTAGTAATTCTGTGAACTTCTCTTCTTCTTCCTCTCCTCTCTTAAACAAGACTCAGCAGCTGGCAACGGGTGTCAGCTGAGGGCTCGCTTCCCAATGGAGGGGCTGTACTCAAGCTGGAGTAGAGCCAAGCAGCCCAGGGAGGTTGCAAACCAGAGCCTGGCAACAGCAGCATGGAGGAGCTGTCACTGTCACCTCCCACTGCGTGTGAGCAGCCTAGTTGCCACTAGCACTTGCTGCCTGTGTTCTTCTCACTGTCCTCCTCCTGAGGGGACAGGGAAGGAACAAGGAAGGGGTACCTAAGCCCAGGAACCAAGGGCTCTTTGTAAATGTCTGGGTTTTTAAATGAAATGCTACCATGCATGGCCACCCAGGAGCCACTCATCCGACTGCCCATCGGATGAGTGGTGTGGGGGGATGCATGTTCCCGTGAGCCACGCAGAACCGACTCATGACCACTTGTGGTACGTTGCAGAGAAATCCAGAGTACGTCATGCAAATCAAATCAAAAAGAGTCTGTGGCAACAGACACTCATGCATCTCCTGCCTGTATGAACTGGGGTGGCCATCCGTGCCAGCAGACCAGTGCGCTGCCCATAGGCACTGTGGGTGCGGGACACAGACTTTGTAAATCACATGAACTGGGGGAGCTCCAGGAACCCCAGCGCTCATGCCCAGGTCATGTCAATTACAGCAAGCTTCCCCCTCCCCCATGGTCCATGGTATAGGGAGTGTGAGGTGGCTGCCACAATAGCCACACTGGGAGCCACCTGTTAGAATCCCTTCCCATGCACTCCACCCGAGTAGCTGCTCCACAGCAGTGTCACTCAGCATCCATGCCATGCCCCAGTCTTGCTCATTTAAAAGCACCCTCTGCCCTGGGATGCAAGGTGGGGTCAGCCCACCCCGAAATACACACTACACAGCCCTCCTCCTCCCGCCCCCCCACCCCGCCCCGCCTTGAAACACAAACCCTTTTTACAAGATCTGCCTCGCNGGGGGGGGGGGGGCGGGGAGGAGGTGTCTATGTGCACCGTGGTCCATGTGTGGTGTGAGGGTGTAGATGGGCACACACCCATCTACACCCACGCACTCCATCCACCCCCGTGCATGGAGCAACCACCATTTTCACCAGTTCTTCTGTGCATGGGAGATGGGTGTAGATGGGTGTGTGTGCGTGGGAGCGTGCACGCACAATCCCCAACCACCACGAGATTTACATGGGCAGCACCCATACATGCCTGACTGCCGCCCATGTAAAAAGGACCACAGTGTCCCATATTTCCTTAACCCTAGTTATAAAGCCGCTCCCCAGTGCCTTCCCTAGTGTCCCAATTGGCTAGTGCCGAAAGTTCCTGGCAAGGGCAACATTAGCAAAAAGTCTGTCCCAGAGAATCTCATTGGCCATTTTCACACAAGACACTCTCCATCCATCATCCACCCACTATACATGTTACAGGGCACTCACAGAGCAACACGTCAGCCCTGCAACATGTATAGTGGGTGGGCAGTGGGTGGGTAGTGGGTGGAGAGTGTCTTGTATGAAAACACCCTGTGTCTGGGGCAGACACAGGGGCGGTGATCCCTGATTTGTTTCCAATGCCAATTCAATTGGCCAGCAGGGATGTCAATATTCCATGTCTCCTGCCTTCTCTCCTCCTCCACTTCTCTCCATCCTGCCTTCACCAGAGAGTTGTCATAAGCTACTTAACTGCTTTTCTGTCAACTTCAGCCTTGTAGCAGGCTGTTAGAGACTGTTTTGGAGACAAATGAAAACGAAGTTTCAACTGTGTTTTCTAGGGCTCAGAAACCATTTTTTTTCCTTATGAGTAAACTTACAATGTTGAGAACCAGGACCAAGATCTTGTGAGATCTTGGTGCAGGAATGAGTTCTCAGGCATTAAATAAAATGTATTGTACATGCACAAAATGGCAGCTGCCCTTAACTAAAATGGCAGCAATAACATCTGTTAAGACACGGACCCACTCCACGAGTGAATATTGGGGGCTGGTACCCCAATGTCCAAAAGACATCTTAAATTTAGGAGAATTGGTCTAATTTATTCAAAGGGTCCATGCGTGTCCACTGGGATCAGTCAGAGGACGTGATGCACTGCCAGCTAGCTGGAATTTCCCTCCCACGCCCCAACACAGAAAGGGGATACTCCGATTCAAATGAGGGAGATTTATTGACAAAGAACTAAGTATAATACATAAACAGTTCACCCATGGGCCAATTAGGATAATATAAGTCGTTTTCTATACCCTCCCACCAAGCAGAGTTGACATACACACACACACAATAATTTACAAAGCAAAACCCTCTGGTCTGGTTACCCTGGTGTAAGTGGACGTTGCAAGAGGGAGAGAGGGGGGAAAGGGAGAAAGAATGAATATTACCTATCCCGTCCTGTTGAAAAGGGACAGGTAACCCTGTAGATCCAGCGGGGTTCTAAGGGGGTGGAGGGAAGAAGTTTGGACAGACCAAAGGGGGGTAGTGGTCTGGGAGAAATCCTTGAGGCAAGCACGCACAGAGTAACCTGCTTGTATCTGTGTTCAAGAATGACCCAGTTTGCTCATGGGGGGAAGGACAGTTATAGAGTTTCTGAGAGGTGGGGCAAGGGGTCCCAAAGGCACTTCTTGCACAAAAGGGGTCCTAGAGGTGCTCAGGAATGCTAGGGCTGAAAAAGAAACCCTTGCATGATGTGTAGGGGGAAATAGAGTCTTGGAGGATTTCAATGGGAGGCATGGCAGGATGAACAAGAGGGCAAAAGGGAGTTTCTATAGACAGGGGAAGAAGGCTATTCTTAAACAGGTGTGGAGCTATCAGCCTAACGATCGATCTATGGCTTGTTCAGAGTTTTGGATGGCCATGGAGGGCTCATCTCAAAAGAGGGAGGCCACCCGTTTTTGACTGCTCCATTGTTTACCCAGGAGCCTCCCTTGCTTCATTCTCTTATTCCTCCCAACCAGACCCATTTTGCATGGGGATTTTTCTTTCTTTTTCCCCTTCTCTTCCCCTCAACCCTTTGGCTGTGTCTCGTGGGGTGCTGCCAAAGGAGGGCCTATGTTTTATGAGGGGGAAATGGTGTCGTTCCTAACACATCGGTTAAGGGCATTGGATTGCACTTGCATGAAATGGCCACTGGACCATTTTGTACATGTGCAAGATGACCACTCCCCTTAATCAAATGGTAGTGACGGTGTCGGTTAAGGGCAGCAGCCATTTTGTCTGTGCACAAAACAGTCTGGTGGTCATTTGCGCAATTGATTTTTTTTCTTAAACAGTCCCAGTTCTCGATTCGTCCAAGACTGTCTAACATTTTTAACGGCATGCAGTTATGGGACTTCCATATCTCTTCGCCAATTATTCTACTGCCTAACTGTCCTAGTGGTAAGAAAATTCTTCCTAAGTTTTAGCCTAAATCTTTTCTCCTTTAATGTAATTCAGTCCAGCAACCAAAGATCACAATACCCATGATTGTAGAAGGGCGCAATATGCACAACAGCGCTTAGTTTGGCCTATTGTATTTTATATTTCAGGCTGTCAATTTCCATCCACCATGTTAGAATGAACAACTAGCATTTCACACAGGTCAACAAGAACATCACATCTCATTTTAACCCATCATCACATTGTATATTTCAAACTGTCAGCCTTTAAACTGATTAGGAAAGAATAGCATTTCATACAGCCCTTTTAAAAAATAAAATAGTCTTATTTTCACAACTACTGTACGGTTCCTTGTAAACTGCATCATTAAAAATCTGGCATGCTTGAAAAATGTCACTCAGCACCATTCTAAGAAGAAAATTTTCACCTATGATGGACCCGTCCCAAATCGTAGGGTGCGGAACATGCATACGTCCACATACGGTGCTTGTAGTGCAATGCCTTCTGCAGACGAGCCAATTAGGCTGGGTTTCTGTCCCTTTATTTTTATAATTCCAGCTTTCTGACCAGAACATTTGATTTATTACACGTGTGGATTTTTTTACAGTCTCAAGTAATACTTCTCTTTAGGACACAAGGAACATCACATCTCGTTTAACTTACACAGGAGATGTTAGTACTATTTAATGGCATGTAAATATTTTATAAGGTAAGCTCAAATAACAGGAGATTATTTTTTTAATATACTTCAGGAAAAAAAAGGCTCACAAGTGGATTTTCTTTCTATTTTATTGCTCCATTCTATGTTATTGCTTCAGAAAGTAAACTGAGTTTTAAAAGGTGTTTAGAGTTTTCAGTACACTTTGTGACACTGTGCAGAATCAGAAAGCATACGTAAAACAATCAACATGTGAATTAATTCCAGAATTGGTGTAATGACAAGCACCCAAAATGAAATAAATCATGTTTTGGAGTCATAAGTGCCATGAGACGCTGTGGACTCTTTTCAAAATCCCACAAAAAACATAACCACAGTCCATGCAAAGAAACCCTATCACTATTATAATTTGTGCTGCAATTGTATGTAGAAGTCTTTAACTGTGGCCTTTTTTACAAGGACGTGCTCCCCCCCTCCCCCCAAGCTGGGTATGCAGGCAGGTGTGCAGTAGGGGGGGTATTTTCTGTGTGCATGCCATGATGGTGGGGGTGTGTGTGTGCCCATGCAAACAGTGTCGGTGGTGGGTGGGGGTGCATGAGAACTCCCGGCGCATAGCCACCTCCACCCATCACCCACCCACAGAACCATCTGACAAAATGGAGGCAGCTCCATGGGTGGAGATAGCTGTGCGCCCGTGGGAACCTCCACCCACCGCGGCCGCACACCCATCCTCCTACCCTCGCGGTCCATTTAAAAAGGGTCTAAGATCAGGGTCTGGTTTTGTTAGGCACCATATGCAAACACATCATAAGAGTCCGTTTCTTCTCTTAAGATCTCACAGTCTAAATAAGCAAGAAAAAGAAAGAGTTGGACAAGGGAGATATTACAATTCCCATTTTAAAGGTGAGGGAAACCGAGTCAATGAAATCTTTAATGGGACAGGTTACCTATATCCCACTAACCCTCAATGCATATTCGACTTCTAAGTAACTTCAAAACATTTGGTTGTATGTGAACTGACACAGGTGATACCACAGGATACTTTTTGCAGATATGGGGTATTTTCAGATGTTACGAGATCACAGTGAACCACGGTGAATACCCACCTGTGGTCACTGTGTCCTGAACGTCTGTTTGGCGGCCGCCAGATGTTCGCCACGGTCAATACCCGCAAGGGGTCAATTTGAACCATGCTTCCCGGGCTAGTCGGGAGAATGTCCCGGGAAGCGTGGTCAAAAAGATCCCCAGCGGGGACCAAAAAAAAGTAACGTCTGGCCGGTTGCCACGGCCCGGGATCCCCGGTGGGATCCCGGGCCACGGCTTATCCGGCCCGACGTGGCGGCCGCAGTGGCCCCGCCGTCCACCCGTCTCCCTGGAGGGCGGGTGGCAGGGTGCGTGGAGGGGGCGGGGCCGTGCGGCCACACGTTGCGCCGCATGGCCCCACCCCCTCCCAGATTCCCCACCGGGATCCCCCCGGCACGTCTGGTATGGCGTGATGGGGTGACCCCGGCGGGGAATGAATGGGTTGTTTTCAGTACGGGGCCAAGCGGCCCCATAACGTCTGAAAACACCCATTGTAACTGAAACCAAAGTGTAAATAAGCATGTGGATAAGTCTGAGCCAGTTGGTATAGTGTATCTGGACATTCAGAAGGCATTTGATAGGGTCCCTCATGAGAAACCCCTGAGGAAATTAAACAGCCATGGGATAAGAGGCAGTGTCCTATCATGGATTGGCAACTGGTTAAAACAGGGATTCTCTACCGGAGCACCAGAGTGCTGGGGCAATGTGTAAAAGTGCTCTCCCAAGCCAGTTGTCAGTAGTATTCCGGAGCACTTTGAAACAATCCTTCATCCATTAAAGTCAATGTGATCTGGGATTAATTGATTAATTATATAAATTTCCATTGAAATGAATTTAATTGAACTGCAGATTATGCAAAGTTATTCAAGGTAGTTAAAACCCAGGTGGTTTTTACTCGGGATAAAGAAGTTCCTGGGTGGGAACATAGTGGGAAACAAGGGCAGAAATGATTTCCCAAAGTGTAGGTGTTGTGGTACCAGCATGCATGAGGTATATTAAAAAAAACAACCTAGTTTTAACATTCAGAGTAGAGCTGCAGCAGGTAGCACATTTACTACTCAGGGGTAATAGTCTCATTTTTAGGCACCCAATGGTGTACCTGGCCCCACATCATGTGCCTGGTGCCGGAAAATGCAGGGATTACAGGGGCAGAATTCCCCTGTAGGATGCTGATCCTAGCACCCACAGCTCCCCAAGCAGACTCATCTTAACATCAGGCTGCTGGTCCTTCAGTCCTGGTCGCTGCTTCTTGCTCCTCTCCAGCTTGTGCACTGTTCAGCTGAGCTGGGGACTTCCACGCTCAGCTTTTTCTGAGGTGGGGAGCAAGAAGACCTCTTCCCAATTGCATGACCTCCCAGGCCCCCCCCCAAATCCCAGGGGGACCCAATATGGGTGTACGTGCAGGACCCATGTGCACCCCTGATACGGGTCCCCCTGGGAATGGGAGGAGGGGTGCACGCAGATGGGAAGAGGCCTCCTTACTCCTCCCTACTCAAAAAGCTGAGCAGGGAAGTCCACAGTTCAACTGAACAGCAAAGGCTAAGCATATTAATAAATGAACACAGAACAGAATGGTGCTACGCATCACAATGCTATACACACTAACAGTGAGCTCTACATATGCTGGTGATGATATACATTAGTGATGAATACTAAACACGTTGGTGCTGGACATAGCTATGTTTCTAGCCAGTGCTACTGGTCTTCTTCAGCAGCACATTTTACAATCCAGCAAACATTCCCAGCATTGGAGTTATACGGGAGTCAGGAAGTAAAGTGTATATGTGTGGTGGAGTGAGGGACCTCAGCTATTACTGAGAAGAAGGAGGCAGGGCCATAGTTTTAAAAGTTGTAGAACCACTGATCTAAGGAGTACTAGCGGGAGATATAGACAGCTCCACAGATACTAAGGGAACTTTATATATCAGGCTGTGTTGCAACTGATAATTTTATAATGGTGACCAATACACTATATTTATATGTAGTGCATAGTTAGTATGTGCATGTCTATAAAATAGCCTGTGTCTGTGACACACACAACCTATGAATATTTGTGTCTGTACATACACACAGACATTTACAAGACATTTGCAGACCCACCTCCATCCATCTCCACGCACAGAGCATCTGCCATTGGTGCCCGTTGTGGTGGAGTGGGTGAAGTATGGAAGTACACAAGCACCCTCCATCCACCTGCCACAGCGATCCCGTGGATGCCTCCCCCACCGCCCACCTGCCTGCATATGTGGGCGAGTCGGGAGGGGAGTCATCCATGCAAAAAGGGCTTAAATCATCAATCAGACTTTCAGTGTCTATATACCACAGGACATTTCTATCAACATCAAAAACTGAGGTTTTCAGTGTTCCCAAAAACTCTTCTGCTCCGCCCTTCCTAACTCCTGCTAACCTTTCCCACCCAGGATTATCCCCCACCTGTTATCTGTAAATTCCCAACTTACTGCAATCAAGCCAGGAACGTGTACCTGAGTTCTCGCATCCTCATGAATGTCGCATCCCTTGTCTCTCACTCTGTTCCCCCTTCACTGGCTCCCCTTCCCCTGTCTTTAGATTGTAAGCTCTCGGACAGGGACCGTGTCAATCTTTTTAAAGCACCAGGTACATTGCTTGTGCTATATAAATACTAATAAAATATTAATAATAATAATAATAATATATGCAAAATAATAGTTGGAAATAGTTTTAGAGACAATTGCTAATATGATATGGTTGGTTCACTGAGGAAGGCATCACAATATCCATGTCATTTACCAAGATCTCTGGCAAATGTCATAGCAGATGTTAAAGGGGGAGTGGAGGGGATAGAGAATGCAGAAAAACTATTTTCCTACACCTAATCTTTTGAGTCAGCTATATGAGAGCCAGTGCAGCCTCATGGATAAGATGTTGGACTTGGACCTGGAAGAAGATGGCTCAAATCCCATCTTATTCATGAACTCACTTGGTGGCCTTGGGTATCTCAGCTTCAGTTCTCTGTCTGTAAAATGGGAATAATAATGACCTACCTCACAGAGTTGTTGTGAGGCTGAACTAGGAAAGCATTGTTAAACACTAAAAGTGCTCTATAAAATAATAATAATAATATTGCTGTATACTTTCTTAAGTTTCAGGTGCTGTTTGTTTCTGTTCATGGNCCAATACACTATATTTATATGTAGTGCATAGTTAGTATGTGCATGTCTATAAAATAGCCTGTGTCTGTGACACACACAACCTATGAATATTTGTGTCTGTACATACACACAGACATTTACAAGACATTTGCAGACCCACCTCCATCCATCTCCACGCACAGAGCATCTGCCATTGGTGCCCGTTGTGGTGGAGTGGGTGAAGTATGGAAGTACACAAGCACCCTCCATCCACCTGCCACAGCGATCCCGTGGATGCCTCCCCCACCGCCCACCTGCCTGCATATGTGGGCGAGTCGGGAGGGGAGTCATCCATGCAAAAAGGGCTTAAATCATCAATCAGACTTTCAGTGTCTATATACCACAGGACATTTCTATCAACATCAAAAACTGAGGTTTTCAGTGTTCCCAAAAACTCTTCTGCTCCGCCCTTCCTAACTCCTGCTAACCTTTCCCACCCAGGATTATCCCCCACCTGTTATCTGTAAATTCCCAACTTACTGCAATCAAGCCAGGAACGTGTACCTGAGTTCTCGCATCCTCATGAATGTCGCATCCCTTGTCTCTCACTCTGTTCCCCCTTCACTGGCTCCCCTTCCCCTGTCTTTAGATTGTAAGCTCTCGGACAGGGACCGTGTCAATCTTTTTAAAGCACCAGGTACATTGCTTGTGCTATATAAATACTAATAAAATATTAATAATAATAATAATAATATATGCAAAATAATAGTTGGAAATAGTTTTAGAGACAATTGCTAATATGATATGGTTGGTTCACTGAGGAAGGCATCACAATATCCATGTCATTTACCAAGATCTCTGGCAAATGTCATAGCAGATGTTAAAGGGGGAGTGGAGGGGATAGAGAATGCAGAAAAACTATTTTCCTACACCTAATCTTTTGAGTCAGCTATATGAGAGCCAGTGCAGCCTCATGGATAAGATGTTGGACTTGGACCTGGAAGAAGATGGCTCAAATCCCATCTTATTCATGAACTCACTTGGTGGCCTTGGGTATCTCAGCTTCAGTTCTCTGTCTGTAAAATGGGAATAATAATGACCTACCTCACAGAGTTGTTGTGAGGCTGAACTAGGAAAGCATTGTTAAACACTAAAAGTGCTCTATAAAATAATAATAATAATATTGCTGTATACTTTCTTAAGTTTCAGGTGCTGTTTGTTTCTGTTCATGGCATCTGTATATGTGCGAGTGTCAATTCCTTGGTGCTCTGGAAGTTCCCAAAATTAAGGAGGTTAATCTCCACTGTGCTACCCAGACTACTAAGGTTTAGGGGGCAATATGTGTAGGCTCCTATGCATGGGCATAATTATAGTGGAGGACATGGGAGAAATACCCCACACAAATTTCTTTCCCCTACAGTTCCCAGGTCATGAATGCAGGACTTAAGTAGGTCAAGGCAATGATTAACATTTCAAAAAATCATTAACATTTCAAACATTTAATCCACTGAAGGAAAAACAATATTCAAGTTAGAAAGTAAATGCACATGAGATGGGGTTGTAGGAAAAGAGTTTACAGGAAGAAAGGCAGTTAATATTTTTAATATATATTCTCACTAGACGTGTGCACCAGGGACCCATGTCATTTTTGTTTTCATTTTTGTTATTTAAATCTGTCGTTTTCTTTTTCATAAATATCAAATTGTTGTTTTCATTTTTGCTTTTGTTTTTGTTTTCCATTGGTTTCAGTTAAAAACACATTTACAGCTTTACCTTTTTTGTTTTTCATTATATTTGGCTGAATCATGTAGGTATTATAGCCATGAATGTGTATGAATCTTTTCCTAAAATCACAACATTCAATTGCTTCCTAAATTGCTGTCCTTTATTTAATCTTTTTGAAGCATGGTACACATAGTGCCCTCCTTTGTGAGCAAAACCTCCCCATGTTACATCAGAATAGAAGAAGAAACAAAAATGTTATAGCCGGAAATATGTTTTTCAGTGTTTTCCCTGTATTTCAAAAACAAAATGTCATTTTTGTTTCTATTTTCATTATTATTATTTGTCATTTTTGTTATTGCAATAACGATTATGAAAATGATAATTTTCGTTATCGTTATTGTAATGACAAAAATGACATGCACACCCCTAATTCTCACCAGCAGAAACTGGTCATATATAAAAGATATCCTCTGAGCTACTTTGAGTGTCTTTAGATGGACCCAGGGATGGCCACTGGAGGACCTGCCCTGGGGGTGGTTAGCCTCCATTCTCCATGAGCAGCCCCACCTGTACCAGGTTTACATGGACCTGGCAGCTACCGCAGCTCACAATCCACCACCACAGCATCGCCTTCCCCAACACCACAGAGCTGCAGGTGGAACAGCTCTATGGCATTGCTGTAGCTCCATTCCTCCCCAGTCAGGAGCAGAGCTACAGCAGCCATCCACTGAGCAGAGAGATTGCATTTCCACCTCTGGACAGTGTCCTAGATTTGGGTGGCCCACTCCACTGATGGTGCTCTGGGATGTTAATCCAGAGCACCACAGGTGGGGCTGGAGTGGAGCAGGCAGCATCTGCTCTGCCTCTGCTCTGCCTGCACATTAGGTGGCATGCCTTTAGACAGACAGGCCACCCGGGTATGAGACAGAGCAGAGCCATGAGTGCCATCCATCTAAAAGCACCCATTGTCTCCATCTGTAACATTTGGGACCAACACTGCAACCACACTTTCTGTACACTATTAGGAGTTTAGCCTACATAGAAAGTAAGGTCAGCCCCTTTCCATGTTTCTGTACTTTTCCCCAGACCCAACAACACCAGCATAAGAAGATCTTGTAACTGAAGCTGACATTGGGAGAGAAAAGAATAAAAAGCACAACAGGGAGGTTTTGCAATTTTGGTTGACTATAACTCATTTTTAGCACACAAATTCCCTCTCTGAGCATAAACGAAGGGCACATAAAAGTTTTGGGAAGGGGGCCCTATTAAAAGCAGCAATGACATTAAACATGAGCAATGAATGAAAAGTATAATTTCAGAATCATAAAAACACATGGTTTCATTAGAGTGGTGTGTGAAGGTTCTCTCCTGTGTCTCAGAAGGCTTGGTATTGATCAGACTATGAAGCCGTGACAATAAAACTGTACTCTATTGACGGCAGCTGCAAGGTCTCCAAATATTATTTATTGAGGCAAGCTGAACAGCAAGCACTGCCCCAGTAATAAGTGGTAATTGCTGGGAAGTCAGGCATTTCACTCCCTATTGACCCCTGCATCCTGAAATTTCAATGGATTATATTTAAGTCTATTAGGATTGGCATTATCAAATTACATAAACCGCATTATAGAACAACCAACCTCAGTTTGGTTCATTGATTTTCGATTACACTGATCTTCCACACATTTCAGAAGTAGCTCCTATTACTGGAGATATGATATCGGTGTTGATCAGTATGGGAGAAGTGCAATTTCATAACAGTTAGTTAATTTGATGGTAGTGGGGGAAGGGGAGAGTGCTATCAATCTGAACACGTTTGGATACAAGATATCCTGTAAGCTGGAATGTTGGTGGTTTTGAAATCTGATGTTTAATATAAATGAATGTACCAAAAGTATTGCATTTAGCATTTGTGAAGACCTACAGTGTAACCAGTTTAAATCTAAATGACCTGAGCCACAGCTGAGGAATATACAGGTAGCTCCATTTTCCTTTTCCCAGAGAAAATAGCAAAAAGTTTCTTCTGAATAAAGTGAAAAAATATGCTGTAGAAGTGCAAAATAATGTCAGACAGTTCTTGAAGTGTAACATTAAATATATTAATAGTCACCAAAGTATCATAATGAACACACAGTTCTAAAACAAGATAATGTGAAACATAAACAGAGGAGTTTTATCTTTAGTGATGGGAAAACTTGCTGTTGACTATTTTCTTAAGCTGCAAATAAAATGGCATTGGTGATAACATCACTGGGGTCTAGTGCACGTTGCAGCAGCGGCATACCTATTTAAAGACAATGAAGGGTGATTCATTGCAAAAATTATCTTTTCAATTTACAGAGTGTTGGACTCTTAAGAACATAAGAAGTGCCATACTGAGTCAGACCAATGGTCCATCACCCCAGCATCTTGTCCTTTGACAGTGGCCAATCCCAATCGTATGGGAGAAGAACCAACAGTCACAATGGGCAATCCATTTCCCATTGTTCACTCCCAGCTCCCGACAGTAAGAAGTTCATCCTGTAAACTATTTTGTTAATAGCCATTAATGGACCTACTCTCCAAGAACTTATCCAGGCCTTTTTTAAACTCAGTCATATTACTGGCCTTGACAATGTCCTCTGGCAACGAATTCCATAAGTTAATTATGCGCTGAGTGAAAAAGTACTTCCTTTTATTTGTTTTAAATCTGCTGGCGACTAGTTTCATGGAGTGTCCCTTAGTTCTAGTACTATCTGAGAGGGTAAATATTAATAACCATTCCCTATCTACTCGTTCCACACCACCTAAGATTTTATAAATCTTTATCATGTCCCCTATCACTCAGTCTTCTCTAAGCTGAAGAGACCCAACTCATCAAGCTTCTCTTTATACAGAAGCCGTTCCATACTCTTTATCATTCTCGTTGTCCTTTGTACCTTTTCTAGTTCAGCTATGTCTTTTTTATTTATTTATTTATTTATTTAATAGATTTATACCCCGCCCCTCCTGCTAAAGCAGCCCGGGGCTGATTTTTGAGATGGAGCAACCAGAACTGCACACAATATTCCAGGTGCAGTCGCACCATTGATTTGTATAGAGGCATTATGACCTCCTCAAACATTCTGTTTGCTTTTTTGACTGCTGTTGCACACTGGTTGAGGATTTCAGTGTATTGTCCACAACCACCCCCAGACCCTTTCCCTGAGTGGTAACTCCTTGCTTAGTACCCAGCATTGTGTACTCATAGTCTGGGTTATTTTTCCCAATATGCATCACTTTGCACTTGTCCACATTAAATCCCATCTGCCATGTAAGAACATAAGAATTGCCATACTGGGTCGGACCAATGGTCCATCTAGCCAAACATCCTGTCTCTGACAGTGGCCAATCATAGTGGCTTGGGAGAAGCCCCCAACCAGGTCACAATGGGGGATCCATTCCCTGTTGTTTCCCCCCAGCTCCCGTCATGTTCCCTGATTCTGTCTGGCTAATAGCTGCTAATGGATCTATCTTCCAGAAACTTCTCCAAACTTCTTTTAAACTCAGCGATAGTACTGGCCCTTACCACAGCCTCTGGCAGTAGATTCCATAACCCAAATTATACACTGAGTGAAAAAATATTTTCTTTTATTTGTTTTAAACTTTCCACCCATGAGTCTCATGGAGTGTCCTCTAGTTCTAGTACTAGCTGAGAGGGTAAATAACTGCTCCTTGTTTATTAGTTCCACACCACTCATGATTTTATAGACCTCTATCATATCTCCTCTCAGTCATCTTTTCTCCAAACTGAAGAGCCCCAACCTACCAACCCTCTCCTCATATGGAAGCGCTTCCATGCCCTTTATCATTTTTGTTGCCCTTCTCTGTACCTTTTCTAGTTCAGCTATGTCTTTTTTGAGATGGGGCAACCAGAACTGCACACAGTATTCCAGGTCCGGTCACACCATTGATTTGCATAGAGGCATTATGACTGCCTCAGTTTTATTCTCTATCCTCTTCTGAATAATTCCTAACAGTCTGTTTGCTTTTTTGACTGCTGCCATGCACTGTCCTGTGGATTTCATTGTATTGTCCACAACCACCCCCAGATCCTTTTCCTGAGTGGTAACTCCTAGCTTAGTACCCAGCATCGTGTATGCATGGTTTGGATTATTTTCCCCTACGTGCATCACTTTGCACTTGTCCACATTAAATCTCATTTGCCATTTAGATGCCCAGGCACCCGGTATCATAAGATCCTATTGCAGTTCCTCACAATCTGCTCATGTTTTAGCTACCTTGAATAACTTGGTGTCATCTGCATATCATTAATGAATACATTAAACAGCACTGGTCCCAATACAGATCCTGGAGGCACACTTGAGGGTGGTCTGTAGATGCATAAAAAAATTTCTAAGAAGAGTTTCATAGAAGGGACCCATGTTCACTACAGTTCCCCCATTCGCAGCAATGGGGAAAATGCAGGGAACACGGGTCCCTGAGTCCACAAAACAAGAGGCTAAGAAGAGGTAGAGAAAAATTATAGGATAGTTTAAATGTGTGGTTGATGTACAATGAGGAGCATATAGCGATACACAGTGAAGGAACAAGAGTCTGTCAGGTACCTGGGTTAGGCTGCAACCAAGGTCTATGCAACCAAAATATGATCAAAGCTGAGAAGTCAATACCAAGTAGTGATGGGTCTTTCACCAAAAGTACCTGATAATAGCTCTATCAGATTAATCAAATATCTCGGTATTGGATCTTTTGCATTGGTTTTTATATCGGATTTTTAACACTTGTGGTTTTCCCCCTTGAAGTCAGTGGGGAAAACTGCAATGTTAAAAGTCAGATACCGAGAGAACCGATAACTGATTTGAGAACTGGTAGACAGATGTTCAATACCGATAAAACCAAGAACTAAGATTTTTCTGGAAGTCCCACCCCTAGTACCAAGGAAGAAATTAAAGCAGAGGTCGCAGAATAGTTGCAATTCAGGAGTCGAGAGCCACCAGTAAGAGCCACGAACATAAGAGCCACCAGTAACAAAATGTCAGGACCTGGAAAACCAGAGAAGAGCCACGGGCTGAATAGTTAGATGATCAGAACACAGATGAGAGTTGGATCTCTGTTTCTGATCAATGTTAGTAGTGCACACTGAGTTCCAGACAGCTGCCATGCTTATCAGGCAAATTTCCTGCTTCCTGTAAACATAGGATTGAAATGCCATACATTTTCCAAAAACATTCATATATATTGCGGTTGTCCATCCAACCCCTGCCTCTTGACTTTGACTCCCCTGCCAGCTATTGCTCCATCTCTAGCCAGCTATTGCTTTAATGTTTTATCTCTAATATTTCCTTTTTAGGGAAGGTTGCTGAATGGGTGGTTGCCTTACAGCTTCAGGAGCATCTTGATGCTATTGAATTTGTGGGCCCATGTCAATCAGGATTTTGTGCTGGTCATAGCACTGAAACTGCATTTGTGGCCTTAGTTGATGATACAGTTGATCATGGGGTGTTGTTGACATGGCTGTGGGATCTGGCAGGGGTTTGCAGAACTTCTCTTGAGTGGTTCTGCTCATTCCTGTCTCGGAGAACCCAGAGGACAGTGGCTCATCATCTCCTTGAGAGGTTCCTTGTGGGGTCCTTTAGGGTTCCATCTTGTCTCCACTCCTGTTCAATGTGTATCCGAGGCTCCTAGGTGAGGTAAGGTAGAACAAAGATACCAGCGCTCTCTCTCTCTCTCTTTTTCATCTGACCCAGGTGCTTACCCAGTGCCTGGCTGCTGTGGGGCACTGGTTGCTGGTAAGCCAATTGAAACTGAATCCAGACAAAGTGATGATGATTAGTTGGCCTTGTGAGACGGGAGATATAGGTACCTCTGTTATTGATGTGGACCAGACTCCTTGAGTCACTAAGGTTCACAGCCCTAGGGTGCTTTTGGATCCACTGGTGCACTTGGAATGCCGAGTGTTTGTGTTTGTCTTTTTGGCCAATGACCGCAAATAAAATAATTTGATTTGATTTTGAATGCCAGGTTGCAGTGGTGACCAGGAGTTAGAAGACTGCAAACTTTTTCATCAGATTTGAAATTGGCCACTGTTGTCCATGCCTTCATAACCTCAAAGCTAGACTACTGCAGTGCGATCTATGTAGGACTGCCCTTGATAACTGTTCAGAAGCTGCAGGTGGTGCAGAATACTGTGGCCCTGTCTTCTGTCAAGGGCAGGTTGGGGAATTAGGGTCCAAACAGTCCTGAATAAAGAGGGTAAAAAAACAGGAACTGGTGTGTTTTTTACCCAAATATTTGTTTTTTTCCCCTTGACAAAATCTAAATTCCATACATTTAACCAGCTTTAGGCTTAAACTTAATAATAAATTGGGCTGCCATAAGATTAAAAAACAACAACAAAGAACACCTTAATGAGGTTTACACATGTCCTTTCTCAGTATTAACATGTCTAGATGTCAACACCCCTCCCACAATACTTGACAATATGATAAATAGTAATGTTGGGACATAGGGTTATACTATTAATATATTTCTTAGCCTGGACTATTTTGCTAATACATTAAACTTTATGATGAATGAACTTAACACACTCTTTTGTGATCATGGCTTCAAAATAAGCAAGATGTCAAGAAAGCCACAGTGTATAGAATTACTGTTTGAGAATAAATCTCTCTCTGTGTGTAGCAAATGTAGCTAGCTGTCTTTAACGCTGCACTGGAGTTAAAAAAATAGGTTATAAGCAGTCATTCTAATGATGGCAGTATTATAACATTTCTCTCCCTCCTCGATGTAGCTAATAATTAACACTGAATGTCATAGAGAAATGTGTCACACTGTGGCCTCTCGAGTTTTGTTTCACTCTTTTCTGACATTTCAAAACCATGATGTTCTAAAATAAGGTTGTTACGTTGATGACTGGAAGAATATGCTACATTAGGAAGGGTGCTGATTTGCAATACGTAACCTGAAGACATTTGATACCAGATCTGTCTCTAGAAACCTTACATACTTTTTAATTGCTCTAACCCTATCAATCAAAACTTGAAATTAATTATGCGATGAGCACTAACAAATGGAATTATGTAAGACCTTAGTGAACCAAATACTAAAGACTATCAAATAAGAGGAATGCATTTTGTCATCAAGGACATGACACAAAATTCTACCATCTGAAGTCTGTTTCTCTAACAATGGCCCTTTTTACACAGACACTCTAACACCGATAAAATGGGTGTTACATTTTATTATACATGGTACAGGGCAACACTGCAGCCCTGCAACATGGGCCCTTTTCACACGAGATGCCTCCACCCAGTTTTGCTGGGTAGAGGCATCTGTATAAACACCACTTGCAGTGGGTGTAGGTGCATGAAGGTTGCTCCCGCAGAACACCCATCTCCACCCACCCACAGAGCAACAGGCAGTGGAGTCTGCTGCTCCGTGGTTGGGTGGTGGGTGGAGATGGGTGTTGCGTGGGAGCATGCCCGCACCTACACCCACTGCAAGTGGTGTTTACACAGATGCCTCCACCCATCGAAACTGGGTGGAGGCATTTTGTGTGAAAAGGGCCTATGTTGCAGGGCTGCAGTGTTCCCCTGTACCATGTATAATAAAATGTAATACCCATTTTAATCGGTGTTAGAGTGTCTGTGTAAAAAGGGCCAACATGTCTTGGTTTGGCAGATAAGAAGTTCAACATAAAGGCAGAAAAAGTGTTTGTATTCGGTCAGATGTGTGCAATACGTTTTCGTTATTATGATAATGAAAACAAAAAAATTGATTTTATATTTTGCTATTGTAATAACGAAAATGAATAATAATAATGAAAACAAAAATGAATATGAATGTTAGTTTTTGAAATAGTAGAAAAACTGAAAAACATATTTCCGGCTATAACTTTTAGTTTCTTATTCAATTATGATGAAACTTGGAGAGATTGTACCCCAAACAGAGGGCACTGTGGGTAGTTTCAGATGTCACAAGATCACAGTCAACCACACTGACTCACACACAAACCCCCAGCGTGGCCAAAGAGCCCTGAATGTCTGTTCAGTGGCATCCAGATAGTCACCCCAGTCAAGCACCGGTAGGGGCCAAAGCCAACCACGGTTCTGGACCTTGGGACGGGACAAGGTCCAGAACCGTGGTCAATGCAATTACGACTGGGAAATGGCCAAAAGGAATGTCTGAACGGCAACCGCCAGGCGGGATCACACAGAACAATCCCCAGCTATGGCAAATGAACGCAGCGTCGCTGCCAGGCAATGACCAGCAAACGGAACAAGGATGGATATTTAAAGGGCACACAGCAGCAGTAGAATGAGGCAGTGAGACAACGGAAAACAGGAAGAGACACGAGATGGCGATGGAGCACAAGGAAGAACAGTAGAAGCAGGACCCACAGGGGGACACCCAACAGGGGATGGAGGCTCTCTGCAAATGGGTAAGGATACCACAATGGGTGGGGGGACAGCCGGGAGGGGTGCAAGGGCAGCTGACAGCCACGGAGGGAGGGCGGGAGGTGGGGACAGGAACAGATAATGCACAGCACCCAACCCTCCATGTCCATTGAACAGACCACTAAAAGAGCCCGAGGGACGGAACCCCCACAGGACACCAGCAGGAAGGAGGAGGAGGACGAGGAGGAGGCAGCGGCACCGGAGCTGGAGGGACCAGCAGGGAAACGGAGGTACCAGTAGGGATGGGCAAATGCAGTGCGGCGGTTCGGAGTTCGGCCCGAACTCGGCCTGTTCGGACGACCAAACCTGAACCCAAACAAACCGAACCGAACTCAATTCTGAACATCTAAATGACCGAACAGTTTGGTCAGTTCAGATTGCGTTCGGGTAAGTTCAGGTGGCAAAAACGTGTAACTGGAAGGAAAAACGTGACAGGGAGGGGGAGTCAGCTGAGGAGCAGACTTCCAGGCACCAGGGGTGGAGAGGCTTGGAGTAGCAGCCAGCCTGCCGAATTACCATCCTTTTTCGCCGCAGACCACTGGCTTCGCAGTCTGTGATTGGCCACGGGCTAGGCTGCATGGAGCCAATGGGACTTGCGGTGAGGCGGGCGCAGCAAGAAACAAAACTGATTGCCTCACCCCTTCTCAACACCTTCTGAGCTAGTCACTGTTCCTGAAGAGCAGGCGTTTCAGAAGGCTCCCTCTCCCAGCAGTTTTGTTCTCCTCAGTCGATTGCAATCCTCCTCCTATTTCACCCATCCAACTCATCTACCTCCATATTATCATTTATTTAGCTTAGATTAGATAGATTTAGGTGTTATTTTTTGTTTTTACCCCTCCCTGTGTTCAATCTTCCTTCCTCCCTCCCCACTCCATTCAATCCATTCCCTCTCTCTCTTATTCCATCCCTGATTCCCTTCCCCTGTTTTAAGTTTTGGATTTATTTGGAGTAGGATTATTTATTATTAGATTGATTTTCATTTCAGTTTTGTACCCCTCCCTGTGTTCTTTGTGTTTCTCCCTGTGTAATATTGTATATATAGATAGATAGTTATTATAGATAGTTACTAGATAGATATACATAGTAGTTAGCTTAGTTATAGAGCTAGAGATACAGTGTGTTTGTAGGACAAGGCCTTTGTAGTTAATTATTAGGATATTCCATTTAGTTCAATAGGTTTTAGAATAGTTAATGGCAGTTAGATTTGGTGTAGAGATAGATAGATAGATAGATAGATAGATAGATAGATAGATAGATAGATAGAATATTAGATTAAGAATTTAAATTAAAAAATTGTTTTTTAAAATATTTGTGCATTCTTTTGGAGGGAGAAATGGAGAAGGGAAGGAGAGGCCGGTCTGCTGCCCATAGGGGAAGCAATGGGGCACGTGCCAGAGGCAGCAGGGGCTGTGCCATGGGAGTGGCAGCAGGCAGAAGCAGTAGCCCGAGAACATCACCACACCCCAAACTCAACAGGTCTGCTTTAGGGCCCCAGGTTTCATTGTCTCAGTGTCGCCTCCTGGCAGTGCCTTCCTCCACTGCCACGCAGGGCACTGGAAGGCCTGCAGTACATGAGGCTGCGTCTGTCGCTGCTGGTGCTGGAGCAGGTGCTGCTTCCGATGTTCCTACAGAGCCACCAATGTCCCTCACTGTCAAGGTGATCCCCAGCAGTCCAGAGCTGGTGGATCCCACCCCGGCTGCTGGATGCAGGGCCCGATCCCCAGGCAATGTCAGTAGGGAGAGGAGTAATAGCACCAGCACTAGAAATTATAGAGGGGGGGACAGGGAGAGTGCCAGCAGCATGGCGGGCATGGGCAGTCTAGCCTCAGGGTCCCAGTCCTCCTCTTCATGGGACATCATCGTGATCACGGACAACAGTGAGTCAGAGGCAGACACTAGTGCTGCAGAGGAGATGTCTGCAGCTGAGGCAATGGCTGAGCCTCCTCCCAGAGCTGTGTTGCCAGAGCCACCAAGTTCTCCCTCTCCCAGCAGCGCTGGCAGCAGTGCATCACCCGGGGCAGGCCAGAAGGCAGGAGGGGGGGGGGAATCCTCAGTCTGGGATCATTTCAAGCAGGTGTGGGCAGATGATCCCAGAGACGTGCAGTGCACTGTGTGCAAAAAGGTGGTAAAGCGTGGGTAGGTGCTCAGCAACCTGGGGACAATGGCAATGGCAAGGCACCTAAGGTCATGCCACAGTGCTCTGCTGCTCAGCGGTAAGTCAGGGGAAGTGGATGCAAGCAGGTTCCCAACTGCAGCGGCCAGACGCCCAACTCCTTCAGTGGACAAGCGTCCTGCACCAGCACCGACCGCTGCCTCTAGCAGCAGGAACAGTATTCCTCCTTCTAGGGGACAGAACAGCAGCAGGAGACTCTCCAGTAGTGCCGTCAGTCCAGCATGGAGGAACTGGGGTGGGGGGAATCTGTCAAGGCCATCGGCAGGGTGCCATGTCACTGACTTCAAAGAGAAAGTGAAGCGCCTGTTGGCCGAGATGATTGCCCTGAATGGGCGGCCCTTGTCAATTGTGGAGAACAAGGGCTTCCAGCAGTTGATTGGGTTCCTGGTCCCCAACTTTAAGCTGCCTTCCCACTCCACCCTGAGTCAGACTGTGGTGCCACACCTCTACAGGGCTTAGAAAGACCCGTTGAGGGATCATCTGGCAGGGGCTGGCGGGGCCATGGTCCACTTCACCAATGATCTGTGGTTGCCAGAAATGCCCAGCACGCCTACCTGGCAGTGACTGCACACTCGTGGCAGGACCCAGAGGCAGCACTTGGCAGTGGCAGGAGGGGTCCTGAAGCAGGGTATAGTTGGGACCTGCTTCAGGCACAAGTCATGGATAGCTCCCACACCTCGAGAAACCTCGAGGCAGCCCTGGCCACCATGGTAAGGGAGTGGGTCACGCCAGGCGCGGCCTTCACCAAGGGGTGTGTGGTCATGGACAACACGGCAAATATACTCAAGACAGTTCATGACAGGGGCTTCACGGGATGCTCTGGGCTTGAGGGAGAAGGGGATTGGGCCAGGCATCCTTAGCTCCCTGGTCGACTGTGGGAGGAAGCTGGTGGGGTTCTTCAACTGGACCGTGAAGGGTAGCGAGCTCCTCCAGGAAAAGCAGGCCGAACAAGGGTCCCCGGTGCACACGCTCATCCAGGTTGTTTCCACCAGGTGGAATTCCACCTTCCTGATGCTTGAATGTCTTCTTGAGCAGAAAGCCACCCTGCATCAGGTGGAACTGGAAACAGACATCAAGGCACCTCCAGGGTACAACAGGGAGGAATAGGAGATGATTGCTCAGACAGTCTTCATTCTGAGACCGTTCCTGGCTGTGATGAAGACTGTAAGAAGCTCCATCATCACCCTCAGCCAGGTGACCCCGCTAGTCCATAGTCTCCAGAGGAGCCTGGACGAGATTATCGGGGGGGCGGGGTTGTGACCTTCCGTGCAGGAAGCTCTCTGATGAGGTGCTTGACTTGGCATGGAAGCTGAAAGCAGGGCTGAGTGCATGCTTTGATGAGCTCCTGCACTGGGAGGAATATGTCCTGGCAGCCATGCTGGACCCCAGGATCAAGGGCAGCATGGCACATGAGACAGCTGTCTATGGCCTCCGGAAGGGTATGCTGGTGCAGAAGGTCTGGCAGGCAGAGCGGGCCATGCAGCATGATGCCTCTGGGGATGGTGGGAGTGGGAGCAGCGACCCCTTCAACCCCTGCCCCCATCCCTAGTGGTAGCAGCAGCACCAGCAGTAGCATGAGCAGCAGCAGCAGGACCCCTACTAGTGCCAGCAGCTCCTCCTGTGTGCAGGCCACTCTGGGGAGCATGGAGCCCAGCACAAAAGGGCAAGCAGCATGACTGAGGGCAGTGGGGCAGGTGGTGCCCACCCAGAGCTACCAGAGGGAGTATGATGGTGCCTCAGCAGCAGTGGAGACCTACCTGGAGGAGGAGCCATGCATTGATCCCAGCAGCGATCCCTTGGCCTACTGGGC
>QEPC01009479.1:758530-772065 GCA_003113815.1 Sphenodon punctatus | reverse complement strand
TGCTACATTTGGCCTTCCAGTGACCTGACAGAAGACCACGTTTTAGCCACCCGAACACAACCGAACGCGATTCGAACTGAACGAACTGTTCGGCCATTTCGTTGTTCGGTGTTCGGATATGTTCGGTATGTTCGTCATTTCGTCATTCGGTGTTCGGTTCCGTTCGGTATGTTCGCGTTCATGTTCGTGTTCACGTTCGGTTGTCCGAACAGGCCGAGTTCAGGCCGAAACCGAACTACTGAACCGCGTTCGCCCATCCCTATACAATAAGGTTCTCTCCCACCTGGGTGTTGAGGCCTTCTTGCTAGGCCTATCCCTCTCTGAAGCCTGGAGGTAAAGTTGCTCCTGAAGGACCATTGGTAGAGCCTGGCTGGGCTTCCCAGCCCCTGGGCAGCTGCTCTCCCAGGAGGTCTGCTTCCTTCAGCTGCCTCCTACAACTACCAAATTCCTCTTCTTAACTCAGCCTTTATATAGGCCTCTACAGCAAGTCCTCCAATACATTCAAAGGGCCAGTGCTTTATTTTCAGATTAACCCTAGCATGTCCAATGCTAACTTGTTTCTGGTCTCTATTTTGTGGTTTCTGTTGGCTCTGTAGCCATTTTGTGGCACCACGCTGCCACACAGAGCAAGCCAGATGCATCACGGTGATCAGAATGGCCCTCTTATTTGAATAATCCCTACCTCTGACCTCTAAATGCACTTCACAAGTGCAATCTTCACTGAAGTAAATAGTGCTTGCTCTGGTGGTGTGTTTTGAGAATTTATTTATTTTTTACTTATTTTGATACATTTGTATCCCACCCATCTTGCCCATGGAAACTCAGGGTGGCTAACAGTCATTCAACAATAAAATACAACAAATAAAACAATTAATAAATATATAAAAACATAACATAAAATCTATACTGTGCAGAAAAACAGCCCCTCTAAATTTAATGTCCTCTAATTTAAGACTCTGCCTTCAGGCACAGTAGAAACCTGTTATATGAATCCTTCCTTATACCAGACATAAATTCACTGCAATTCTCAAATAGGACTGAAATGAGAATTAAAAAAAAAAAATCTCACAAGAAATTCTTGCGAGATCATACACCAGAATCGAGATCTTGACAAAATCTTGGTCCCAGTGTGAGATGTTGCAAGATTTATCACAAAATGATTAAAAAAAACCTGTTTGGACATCCCAGGACACCCCAGGACACAGGTTAGCATACCTCCCCCCCCAGGCGTTGACCTCATGTCCGGTGACTGCTCGCTGCTCCCCATCTCCGCACTGCATTCTGCAGAGACCTGAGCTTGCTCACTGCCTCCCCTGCCATGCTGTACTCTGCAGATCTTAGATGTCTGGGACCCAACATTAAATTATCTGAGTGGGGAGGGGAGCAGGAAAGCCTCTTCCCACTGTATGCAACACTGTAATTGGTCCCTGTTTCCACTGGGAACAGGGGTGTGCTGCCTGGATATAAGGCTGCTTTTAAATGAGGGGTGCTGAAGCGCCTCCTCAACGCCGCATTAAAGCAAAGCCGCTGGAAGTGACGTTCTCCCCGTTGCCGCCACCGCCGGTGGCTGGTGACACGGGACTTTGGAGCGGCGCGTTCTTAAGACTTCAATGATCAGGTTTAAGAACTCACTGCTCCAAAGCCCCGTGTCTCCAGCCACCGCCGCCGGCAACGGGGAGAACGTCACTTCCAGCGGCTTTGCTTTAATGCAGCGTTGAGGAGGCGTTTCAGCGCCCCTCGTTTAAAAGCAGCATCAGTCTCCCTGAAAATGGGGACCGATTAGAGTGTGGCAGAGAGCTGGGAAAAGACTTCCCTGCTCCCCTCCCCACTCAGATAACTTACTGTCGGGTCCCAGGAAACCAAGCTCTGAAGAGTAGTGTGGCCAGGGAGGCACTGAGCAATAGGGTGGCCATACCTCCCCTTTAAAAGTGGACTATTATGAAAAAATACATGGTGCAGGGGTGTACTGGAACCAATGCAGCCCTGCAACATGTATTTTTCATGTGTCATCTTTTAAAGGGTTGGTATGGCCACCCTACTGAGCAAGCTCAGCTCTCTGCAGAATGCAGCCTGGAGGCAAGGAGCAGTGAGTAGCCACTGAACTTGAGGCTAGCAACCCTGTAGCAAATACTTTTTTTTCTTGATATTTTCTTGGGTTTTTTGAGAATCTGGCCTATTTCTTGGAACCTCTCTTACAAGACACTCCCAAATCTGAACAAAACTCATTCCTTAAGGCAGGAGTGGGAAACCTTTTTCTTCCCATGGGCCACTTTTAAAATTAGTACAACTCCACATTGGAGTGGACATGGGTGTGTTAAAGGAGTACGCTCACTATAGGGGAAAGAAGAGGAGAGTCACGGATCTATGGGTTCTTTAAAATATGAAGGTGGCCCGTTTTGCCAAAGTTTCCCCCAATTTGGTACAGGGACCACTGTCAGGTTAGAAAGTGAATGGATCCTGGGCACCAGATGTTGGCATGTGATAGATCCCAACTGAGGTGGCAGCTATCCTGGGGTGTGATTTGGGGAAATCTCCAAGTCACAGCCCACGCTAGCCACTGCCACAGTTGGAAACTGGCTGCTTGTTCAAGAGTAAAGTGGGCTTTCATGTCTGAAATCCCTCTTCACCCAACCCAGTTGGGGTTCCCCTCTGGTGCTGGGTGCCATGGTAGCTGTCACTGGCCACTAGGCTGTCCTTCGGGGGGCGGGGGGGAGGTGACCTGCTGCATGCAGCACTGTGGTAGGGATGGGTGGCCACATGTCTGCCCAGCTCCCCGCTCTCCCCGCAACCAGGCCCCTATCATATCAATTCAGTGGCCTGGCCACATTCTGACCTTAGTGCTGGTCCGACCCTGGAGGAGTTAAGTTCATGGTAGCATTTCAGCACCATCACATTGGAAGACACTGTTTGTCATTGCTCCGTTTCTTATCCTGGGGTCCCTATCCTCATAATCTCTCTATTCCTGTGAGTTTATTCATTAAATGCTTGTGGCTTGGGACTGGATCCATGGGTCAGATCCAGGAGCTGGAAAGGGGCCAAATAAAAATTGCTGTTGGCCAGATTTGGCCCATAGGTCAAAGGTAGGGCTGAACCAAATAATACTTTCTGGTATTCTGACCGATTTTCAAAGTTCTGAATAGTCAGTCCAAGTACTCGGAGGCAATTCAGTGTTCTTGCTGAAGCTTTTGTCTTCAGAGACCAAAGCACAGAACGTTAGAAAACTTCAGAAACTTCTAACTTCTTTTTTTTTTAATTTTCAAAGTTTATTTTTATTTTTAAATTTCAGTTTCCTTGTACATACATTTATACAACAATAAGGTAGCAAAAGAATAACAACATCCCTTTTGGTACAAATGTCATCATTATCCCATCTGACTATGTTCACTTTGAAGGTTTCTTTTTGGTAAGGCTCTTCTCCACTTCCTTCTAGCAACTGTCCAATTCTTTCTTATGTCTGTTCAGATGAAAGCCTGTCCTGAATATAAACGATTCCTTTGTTGCCTCAGGAATCAAAAAGTGTCCTGTATTCTCCTTCCTCCAGTTCCTCTCCTTCTAACACCTTAATGATTGGGACCCAAGTTCTCTCAAAGTCTTGGGCTTTGTCATGCAAACTGTGGTGTAGCTTCTCCATTGTAAAAATGTATCACAACCTATTAACCCACTCTGCCATGGTGATCTCCTCAGCTCCTTTCCAGTGTTTGGCAATTACATTTAACGCAGCTAAAAACATTACCTTACAAGACCCTTGGTAAGACTGTTTATTTCTTATTTCCGGGTATAGACCCAACAATGCCATCTCCGGTTTAAATTGGATTAGCTCCCCCGCTACCTTATTTACCATTTTCCATACCCTGCCCCAAAAGACCTGCACCCTGCTGCAGTCCCACCAGCAGTGTCTGTAATCTCCTCTTTCCCCACAACCACTACAACACAGACCTTTCTCATTGGGGGATCCATGACTGAGTCTTGTCGGGGTCAGATAAAATCTTAGAACCAACTTAATCTGTGTTTCCTTCACCTCTAGTGAGTGCGCACATGTATTCATGTGCTTCCAGATCTTTTTCTTTTCTTGTTCCCCTATTCCAATGTTTAGGTCTCTACTCCAGTTTCCTAAGTATGCTATTGAGTTGTCATATAACAGATTCTTAAGTTCCTTATAGATCTTCCCTACTCTCCCTGCTGTTTTTGTCTGCTTGAAAAGTATTTCCTCTAGTTTGAAAGGCTCCCTACTAAAGCTTTCTTTGTTTTGTGGACATGTCCCAAAATGTTGTAGTTGTAGGTATTGAAAGGGGTCCACCGTAGCTTGAAGTATTTCTTCCAGCCTTTTGTATGTCACAAACTTCCCCCCCTTGAGCAATTGCTGCATTCTGTTCGTACCCTTTAATTTAAGCAAGTTTCTCAAAGCAGGGGCCAGGTGCTGTTCTCTGGCTTGCATAGGATCTAATGTTGTGTATGGAGAGAAACCACTGTCATTCTCAGCTTTTTTTGTATTTTAGCCCAATATTTTATGAGCTTACCCACAAATGGATGTTCCCCTCTATGTTCTCTCCTGATGCAGCCTCTGTCCACTATAAGGTCTTTCAGGGAATCAACCTGTAATAGCTCTCTTTCTAGGCTTACACTTTCTAGGCTTACACTTCTGACTCTCTGTACCAGTCAGGCAACGCGTTTAGGGATGCCGCCATATGATAAAGTTTCAGTTCTGGTAAGTTGATCCCTCCCCTTTCCTGAGGTCGTCTTAGAGCTATTTTTTTTATTCTTGACTTCTTCCCATTCCAAATTATTTCCCTCGTCAATAGATCATTCATCCTATAAAAGGAGTTTGGGGCATGAATAGGTAAGGTCATAAATCCGTACAGGATCTTTGGTAATATAATCATCTTATACAGATTGACCTTTCCCAGCCAGGATACCATTAAGTTTTTCCACGGTTTAACCTCTTCCCTTAACTTTTGGATTAGTGGGATGAAATTGGTAGCATATAGATCCTTTAAGTTTTTGGTGATTGTGACTCCCAGATACTTGAGTCCCGATTTTGCAATAGGAAATGGGGATATTTCATTTAGTTTCTCTTCATTCTCTCTACTATGGCCATAGATCAGAGCAAAGGATTTTTCTTTGTTGATTTTATACCCCGAGATCTCCCCAAACTGATTAATTACTTTGAGGAGTTCTGACAGAGATTTCTCAGGTTCTGCTAAGTAAATGAGCAGATCATCTGCGTATAATGCGTCTCTGTATGTTTGTCAATCTGAATTCCTGCAATCTTGCTGTTTTGCCTTATCACACTCGCAAGCACTTCCAATACCAAATTAAAGAGCAGAGGTGATAGCGGGCACCCCTGTCTGGTTCCTCTCTGAATCTGGATGTATTCAGAAAAATTACCATTAATCATTAGTCTTGATTGCGGGTTTTTGTAAATTGCCCTTATCCAGCTCAGAAAGTTACCCTCGAATCCCATTTTTTCTAATACCATGAACAGACAATCTGGTTCTACAAAATCAAAGGCCTTCTCCGCGTCTGCAGAGATGATCATGGCAGGGGTCTTTTGGTTCTGTAGTGCATATATTATATTAATGGTCCTCCTGATATTATCCTTTCCCTGCCTTCCAGGTATGAATCCTGACTGATTTTTATGAATTAGCTCCCCCGATAGCACCCTAAGCCTAGTGGCGAGGATTTTGGAGAGCAATTTAAAGTCAGAATTTAGTAGAGAGATAGGCCGGTAGCTGCCACATTGATCTGCCTGCCTTCCTGGCTTATGTATTAGAGTAATCACAGCCTTATAAAAGTCCTGAGGCATCTCTTTATCTCTCAGTATATTGTTAAATACCTCTGTAAGGTAAGGTGTCAAAGTTGGCGCAAAGGCCTTATAGAATTCATTAGGGAATCCATCGGGTTCTCCGCCTTTGTTCCTTTTTGCGCCTTTGTTCCTTTTTGAGGATACTATCGCATCCTTCACTTCTTGCTCTGAAATTGGTACATTCAGGAAAGAGCCCTGTGCTTCATTTAGTTTAGGTAGCTGAATGTTTGCTAAAAAGGAAGCAATTTTTGACTTCTCTGGTGTCTGTGTGCTGTAAATGCCCTTGTAGAATTCCACGAAGGCCTCCTGAATGTGTGGATTTTCTGTACCCCTCACACCTTTGGCATTTTGGAACGCCTGACTATATGCCTTCCTTTGTTTACTTTTAACCAACCTCGCTAAAGTCCTGCCCGCTTTATTGTTTGTCTCATAGAAGTGGCATCTGAAGTTCTGCAATATTAATAATTTCTTTGTTCTTTATTATCTCTTGTTTTAAAAGAGGGGAGGGAGCCACTTTGTTTTGGGTCTCTAGTTTCTGTAGCTTTGCATAAGTTTCTTTCACTAGCTTCCTCCTGTCTTTCAGAATTTTTGCTTGTAGGGCAATTAGTCTTCCCCTGATTACCACTTTGGCAGCCTCCCAAAGAGTTGCCGGATATTGGACTGAATTGGTATTCAGCTCAAAGTATTCCTCTAATTCTCTCTGTATCTGCTTTCTGTTTGAATCTTTGTTAATTATATTCCTATTCATCTGCCAATTAACATTCCTATTAATGCCCCTTCCTCCATTCCTAAAGGTAGGGTGTTTTCAGACGTGACGAGATCACAGTGAACCACGCTGAATACCTACATGTGGTCACTGTGCCCTGCACGTCTGTTCAGCAGCCGCCAGATGTTCGCCACGCTGAATGCCCACATGGGGTCAATTTCAACCACGCTTCCGGGGCTCCCGGAGTGAAAATCCCCAGAAGTGTGATGAAAGTGATTCCCAGCCAGAACCAAAAAAGAGGAACATCTGGCTAGTGATCACGGCCGGAATCCCTGGCTGGATTCTGGGCCGTGGTCAAACTGGCCCAACGCTGCGGCAGCATTGGCCTCACCGCCCTCCCGTCTCCCCAGAGGGCGGGTGGCGAGGGAGCGTGGAGGGGCCGGGACCGTGCGGCCGCACATTGCGCCACGCGACCCCGCCCCCTCCCTGATTCCCCACCAGGATCCCCGGCATGTCTGTTTGCCGTGCCTGGGTGATCCCAGCTGGGAATCTCTGGGTTGTTTTCGGGACAGGGCGAAGCCGCCCCGTCACGTCTGAAAACACCCGTAGTTACCACCGCATTGTGGTCAGACAGAACAGTTGGAATGATAATACATTTCTGACATCTGTGTACTTCTGTTTTATATGTTAGTACATAGTCTAATCGAGTATAGCTGTTATATTTGGCTGAATAAAATGTGTAATCATGTTCTGACCCATTAACCTGCCTCCACAGATCTGTCCACCCGAATGTTTCTAATAGTTTTGCAATTTTTTTCTGCTCTGCTCTAGGTTCTTTTCGCCTGGAGTGATCCCATTGTGTTAGGATGATATTGAGATCCCCCTGTATAATTACCCAGCCTTTTGCCACCTCTGCCACCTTTTTAAGAAATGTTTCAAAGTATTCAAGTCTCCCCTCATTGGGAGCATATAAGTTGACAAGTGTCATCAGTTTCCCTTCTAAGCTTCCTATCACACATAGGAATCTGCCCTCCTTATCAGTAATAATTTTTTCTGTTACAAAAGCTCGGTTTTTACTAAAACCAATAATAACTCCTGCTTTCTTTGTCTTCACACAGGAAGAGAATAATTCTCCCATTTTTGCATTGGCAAATCTTTTCACATCTTTACACAGAAGATGTCTCCTGCAAAAAGAATATTCCTGCTCCCTGCTCTTCTATAAGATTCCTTACTCTTTTTCTCTTTTGTGGGGAGTTAAGCCCTCTCACATTCAATGTTAGTGTCTTAACTTCCTCCATCATATCCTTTTAATACAATCAGTTCTCCATCACTAACCATCTTGTCCATACCCCTCCTCTTTATGAAATCTGCCTTCAATTCTTCCCTTATATATCCCATATTCTGTGGAACTATCAGTAGCCTCATTGTGTATTCTCTATGTACCTTTAATTCTTTTTCCCCTTTTCCTCCCTCCTGCTTATGTTCTTCCTTTGTCCCTTTTCCCTTTGTTCCTGTACTTTCCCCATCCTCCCTCTGCTCCTCCCCCTTCCCTAACCCCTTTACCTGCCACCCCATTCTGTGGCCCAATTCCCTTCTTGTACACCTCCTCTGAGGATCTGCTGGGACCCTCATTCGTCTGATTCTGGCACACATCCGTGTGTCCCTCCCCGCTCACTCCCCCCAGCTCTTTGCATTCTTTGTAACTTCTTATCCTCACCAAAGTGAGGTCATTTATATTAACCAGCTTAACATTTAGGTAATTTTACCCTCTTAAAAAACATCAACTTTTATAACATTTTTGACAAGTATAAACCAAGATGCCTCTAGTCACATTTTCCCAATTGTTTACTCGTTTACCCGTTCACTCCTCCGAATACACTTCTGCTTGAGAATCTGACCCTGCACTTTGGCTGATTACAGCACTTCTGCCTGCCTCCCTGTGACTGCTGGGATGGCTATCACATACGCTTCCAAATCCTCTGTGCATGTGAAGATCTTCCTGCTCCCTTTGTGCATAATCATCATTTTTGCGGGAAAGATTAACTGTGCTTTCAAATTTCTTTCTATTAGGGTCCCAAAGTATTTGTTCCACTTCACTCTTTTCTTGATGGTCTCTGCAGCATAGTCAGGGAAAATCTTCACTGTGTGCTGCTGGTATGTTAGGCTCCTCTTAAGTCTGGCTTTCCTTAAAATCTCCTCTTTCATTTGAAATGTAGCAAATTTAACTATTATAGTGCGTGGCAAGTCGTTGTCCTTTTGCCTAGGGCCCCCCGTTCTGTGGGCCCTGTCAATTTCAGCCTTGTGCAGGGCTGCATCTTCTGGGAAGTTTTCCTTCAACATTCCCCTTATTAAATCATGGATGTTTTCTGTCCCGTTTGTCTCCTTTATCCCATTTATGCGAAGGTTTCCTCTACGAGATCTATTCTCTAGATCTTCACATTTATTCTGGAGAAAGTCGGTCTCCTTTCGCAGCTTATCTAGCTGATCTGTCACTGTACTAGAATGGTCTTCTAAGGAGAAGATTCTACCCTCAGCCATCTCTATCCTCCTTTCCACTCTTTCAAGTTTTTTATTCCCTTCCTCCACTGAAAGCTGGATCTTCCTCATCTCTGCTTTCAGTTCTTTTCTAATTTCCAGCAGTAGCTTATGCAGGGATCTTTGATCACCTTCCCCCCGGTCTGACTCCGATGAGGCCTGCTCCTCCTCTGATTCGCGCTCTGCCAGCACCGCCGCCATTTTCCTCCCACTTCCCCCGCTCTCCGGTTCACCAGGCCCTGCACTGGGCTTCTTCTGGCAGAAGCGTTACAGCGTGTTGTTCTGTGAGATTTTTTGTTTGTTTTTGCTCTTCCCTGCCATCGGAGTGCTATCTCGGGTTTTTCTCTTTTTTAAAACTTATATGCCAGTATGTTTTAGAGCTGGGGGTGCGGAGCTCAGACTGATCTCAGCTAGCCGCTCTGACACATGTGCAGATCCCCCCAGAAACTTCTAACTTCGGTGCCACTGTGGCACCTCAGCAGGTGTTGTCATGTGCAGCAGCTGCATCCAGGGGGCTGGGGGCAACAGTTGGCAACCTCTTGGTATGAATTGGTGTGCACTAGTAACTTAGGGAGACCAGGGATACAGGTCAGGGGAACTCCTGGAGCCAGGCAGAGATTGTCCTGTGGGTGGCTCATGGTGCTGCTGTCTGACTGCCAAGCTGAGCAAACCACACACACCAGCTGGCCTGGCAGAATCACATTATATGAATTATTAATTATTATTATTATTTAAAAACAATCTAGTATGCTGCCCCTGCCTGGAGGCAGCGAGAGAACCCTTGGTAAAAGAAGACAATTTGAATCAACCACACAGACTGCAAGCAACTGCGATCCTACACACCAAAAGCCATCCACCAGCCCAGCACACACCATGTTGGTTCTTCACACACACACATATCCCAGTGCACCCTGGCATAGAGGGAACTTAACTCCTGGAGCCAGGCAGAGAGAGCCCTCTGGGCAGCTCATGGTGCTGCTGTCTGACTGCCAAGCAAACCAAGCAGGAGTAGCCAGCAAGCAATGTTCCCCAAATGGAAACAATTTTTCTTTTTAAAAAAGCATGGCATGCAAACCCCCCATGCTCCAGTGAGGAAAGGTCATCGCATACACATTTCACCAGTGCTCCATTCTCTGCACTGGCTGCCTATTGTCTTCTGGACTCAATTCAAGGTGTTAGTAATGACCTTTAAAGCCCTAAATGGTCTGGGCCCCACCTACTTGCAGGACTGCCTCTTCCTCGGGCCGTGGTACGACCCTTGCGGTCGGTCGGGGATGCCCGACTCAAAGTCCCGGGTGACAACGATGGGGAGGGTGTTCTCAGTGGCCGCACCCAGGCTGTGGAATTCTCTCCCAACAGAGGCTTGCTTGGCCCCAGACCTCCCCTCCTTTCGGAGACATTGTAAGACATGGCTGTTCTGCCAGGCCTGTGGGAAGGAGATGGATAGGGGGGCGGGATTTGACTTGATTTCCGCTCTTTTTGTATTTTTTGGTTTTAATATTTTTTTAGCTGGTATTTTGTTATTGTTGGTTTTATTGGAATAATTGTTGTACGCTGCCCTGAGCTGCTATTGTGCAGGAGGGTACAGGATAAAATATCCTGAAATAAATAAATAAACAAAAAAAACCACAAATAAATAAATAAACTGGCCCTATGCACAGACAGGCCAAGCCAAACCATGTCATGCTATGCCAGGAGCCCCACCCCTACCCCCGTCCAGTCCAGCAGTTAGCAGTGTAGTTAGCAGTGTAGATTTTTAAGATAATGGGATGGCTTTGGGAGGTGTGTGCCAGTTTTGTTTTTTGGCACTTACCTTTCTAGTCACTGCAGCCTTGTACCAATCAAACTAGACAACTGGCTTGGCCAGTCACTCGATTTAAAATCTGCCTTATCCCATGACTCAGCTGTTCCCTTCTATCCCCCCTCCTACAAAATATGGCACTGTTTCCAGAAGCTTCTGGGAGCTTCTCCAGCCAGGCTCAGGTGCGCAGGTGCTTCCAAAGTTTTCTGAAGTTTTACAAAGAACGGTCGCACTTTTCTGAACTTCGGAAATGGCCTTTTTGGGTCAAAGACCCCAAAATTCAGCAATTTCTGAATAATTCCAAAGACTTTGTTTCAACCCTAATCAAAGATTCCCTACCCCATTCCTAAGGTGCTGGGAAAAGGGTGTTTCTATTGCATTGCCTCATGGAAAATGTTAGATGTGTGTATCTGCTGGGCCTTATAGAGAGCATTAATGTAACCAAGCAGTAACCTTTAATTTGAGGTAATAATTTCATAAGCATGTTAGGTTTCAGATTCTGTTTCTTTTCTCTAAAATGCTTTCATGAAATTAACTAAGGAGCTGCAATTTCAATTCACCTTTATGAAACTCAATTGATATTATTTTTCCTAGAATAATCTACATTTGCCAGGGTTGCTCTTTTTTCCCTATCAAATTCAGAATGATATACTGCAGTTATGCAGTGAAATGTGAAAGATATGTATGCCAAAATGTATTTGAAAACACTGTTACCTTGTACCTTCTCTCCCGCCTTATTCAATGTTTACCTTTAATAGCCAGTAATTTAATTTTGAAAGATGTTTCTGAGGTTTGCTTCCAGACTGGAAGATGAAACACACTTTCTTTTTAAGATTTTACATTGGGTCTCGACTCTCAATTAATATGAAATGTCCCTGAAAATACTACTTATTCTTTGATCTTAGTTATACAAGAATATACATTCTTACTTGTTCTATCTCATTTTTATAGCTGTGTATATTTCTGTAATATCAACTATTTCTAGATCCTTGACCAATGCAGTGCTTATTTGGTTTTGATTCTTACTCCTCACCCCACCCCAAGGTAATTATTTTTCTTTAAATTTCATCATGTGCACTGTAGGTTTACAGTCTTAGAATAGAAAGAAAACTATCCTTATCCCAAATTATGGTTACATTTTCCTTTTTCTAAGTGGTGAGTCCCGGTGTTTCCACATCAAACATTAGAAGGGGATCCATATCTCCATGTTGCACAGGGATCCAGCCCTGGCACTGCAACTGTTTAAACCTAAAAGTTAGGGACATGACCAGAAAGCTGATAAGAAAGCAGCTCCCCTCTTGACAGACCCATAGTCCTGAACCTGCAGTGAGCAGGTACCTAGCCACACTTCTTCAGAGTCTGACTATAGTGATGGTGTGGAAGGGAGTAGACGAGAGAGTAGAGATAAAACAGGAAGGAGTCTCCACTGGGCTGTTCCATTAGTGGAGACAGCTATACAAGATGGGCCTTAGCTCCTTCCTGCGGAAGGGAGTAAAAGAGAGAGTAGAGATGAAACAGGAAGGAGTCTTCACTAGGCTGTTCCATTAGTGGAAACAGCTACGCAAGATGGGTCTTAGCCCCTTCCCACATACATAGATGTACCCCTGATAAAAAAACAACACTGTGGGTACAATCCTGCAGCCCTCACAAACTGCCTACACAAGGCGTAATGAAAGACTGCAGGCACTCAGGTGCACACACACCCTGCTGGCACAACAAGCCACGTGGGGAATGGCATGCCCCATCCAATGCAAGTCCTTGATTCCGCACACTCCACAGCGCCATGCCTGATTCATCCCCCGGGCTGTGGTGTGTGTGGCTGGGGGTTGCAGCAGTGTGGGTCATACCGGTGCACACATGAGCACCCGCATGCGCTCCTGAGCACCTGCTGCCCAGAATGCACTGTAAGCTGGCAGCAGGATTGCACCCATTGGGTTTTGAGATGTGCACTATGAAAAAGGCTAATATAGGCCAAAATGTTAAAACCCAAACTGTTGGTGCTGTATTTATTAGAGCCTTGAGAACCTAATCCAAAGCCCATTGAAATCAACTAAAAAGCTCCCATATAGATTTCTGTGGGCTGTGGAACAAGGTCCAAATTAGGGATGGGCGAACGCGGTTTAGAAGTTCAGATTTCGGACCGTACTCAGTCTGTTCGGATGTCCGAACGGAACTCTCAAATGACCGAACACTGCGGTCATGTTCGGATGAGTTCGGATGAGTTCGGGGGTGGGAAAAATGTATTTTCAGGGCCAAACATTCGGTTTTGGTTTTGTTTCAGTTTCGGTATCAATAGCTCTATTTTTTAATGTTCGGCCAAGTTCGGCCAAACAGAACTCGGCTGAACCAAACCATCGAACCCGAAATTGGGTTTCAAACCAAACGACCAAACGTCCAAACATCCGAACCGCATTCTTTTTCCCATCCCTAGTCCAAATAGCAGTCTAACCATTTAAGGGGTGTCGTGACAGGGTCAGAACAGAAGCGACTAAGGAAAATATTTATTTATTTATATTTCTATGTCACCCTTCCCACAGAGGTTCAGTGCAGCATACAAAATAAAAACAAATTATTTTTGTTTTGCCCTCTTCCCTTGCTGCTCGGGATCTTGCGTCGTTCTTCACCTCCAAGATTGACAAGATCCGTCGGGATATTGCCTCCCGCCCCCCTCCGCCCCCCGCTCCCCTCCC
>QEPC01009479.1:726297-748972 GCA_003113815.1 Sphenodon punctatus | reverse complement strand
CCAAAGGTAGGCGATCCCTGGGTGGGGAGGTAGGGTGATCCCTGGGGTGGGGTGTGTGTTAAAACACCCCCACCCCAGGGATCACCCTAGTACCTGCTGGTGCAGGCTCCGGGTCGCCGGCAGCGTCCCGGAGACCATACTAGTAGGGACTTAGGGTAAAAAAATTTTTTTTTAAATCCAGGCTGGGCAGGGTGGGTGGTGGGGGTGCCCTCTCTTCCACCCGCACAGTCTGGGAGGGGCAGGGGGGAGGTATTTTTTTTTTCCCCATTGATTTCAATGGGGACAGTTCCCCATTGAAATCAATGCAATAAATCTGGCACCGGTAATCTGGTTTTAATCCCGTAATCCGTTTTTTTGTAAACTGGTAACCGGTAAAACCGGTAACCAGTATTTTGCCTGCTGTCCCACCCCTAGAAACAATATATAGTCTTCCAGACATGGAAATCTCCACTGAGAGGAGAATAAAGCTACTGGAATTATAAGAAGTTGCTGGTACCATATATTACATCAATTGACTTTGGATGACTGCTTAAATCTAAACAGGTGATTTTATTTCTATCAGATGAGTGATTTCTTTAATAAAGTAACTGAAAAAAAATGCTGGAACTAGTTTTTTTAAAAAAGAAAATTGCTTATGTGCAGAAATGATTTTAACTTTCTAGACTGCAAATGGTAGGAGTCTTAAGGAGAATTTCTCCTGCAACAAATTACATTCCAAAAATTGCTGCAGGAAAAGCACACAGACTGTTGTGAGCTGGGCTGCATCGAGAAGCTCTTAATTTAAACATATTTGCCCTATTCAAGTGATTCAGCATGCAATTAAAGTCTATCACATACTAAAAATTAGCTACAGATCAACATTTGTTACAAGGGTGACTCACTGGGCTTTAGCCTGTTTGATATTCTGGTTGACTCTAATTGTTCGAGGGCAGAATCCAGATCAATAAGAAAACACTTTTCCCCCCCTTTCCCCCCAGCGGTAATGATATGGGACATTTCAGTGTTTCTTCCTTGCCAAGTGCAATGGAAGAAATTGCTATTCAAAGTAAGAGCATTCCAAGATAGATGTTCTCAGAATACAGTATTTTTTTAAAAAAAAAACCAACAGCAAACCTGTCGAATCTTCTTTCAATTTTTTGGGGGTCCACCATGTTCGGCAGACCACCATGGCATGAATTGCCACTAATATGTCATTTCCCTTTCCTGTTATCACAGTATAAAAGACCTTAGCTCTGACCTTTCTATCAAAACATCCTTTGTTTAGAATGAAAGCTATTCACTGTTCAGTCCCTTATCTATAGAGCTTAGCGAGTGGATCAAATCCAAAGAGCAGCATTGGTTTACTTTGTATTAAATGAGCTCAGTTAAAAAGTTTCAATTTTGGCAGAAAGGTGCATTAATCACAAGGAAAAGAACAGATCTCATTTTTCACAGCTTCTGGTTTACTTTCAATACAGTTACACAGTGAGGCTTTTGTTCCGTAAAAGTAGTACTGTATTTAAATACAGTAAATATAACAAAATTACCTTCTTAAAATTACACTAGAGTTCCTACAGTACAGGATGCCCATAATGACCTCAGTGTTGCATGACTAACTTTACTGCTTCAAAAAGGTTCTAAATTAGCTTGGACAGATGGGTTTTATCCAGAGGAAATCAATGAGTTTTTGTGAGTCTGACTTAATTTTTATGCAGCCAGCACTTTGAGATGAAATTAAAATATATATGAAAAACATATTAATGTTTCCCTTGGGTTCATAGTTGTTTGTACATTTACAAGGTGTTAAAGAGATGATTTAAAAACTAGCTATATAAGGGATCAATGCAAGGAGATGATGATTTATGGCCCTTCATGAAATTTTTGACACTTTTTGGTCTAACGTCTTATGTGTTTTGAACCACTAATTATCTTTTAATTCATAAGGGTTTGGTGGTATTTTATAACTGCAATATAATATATAGGCCTGTATCACATGGGAAAAACACACACACACACACACACACACACACACACACTTTACAGGTTGTGCTGAGCAGGTAACAGTTATAAATAAAGATGTTCCAAACCAGTTATAAAAAAAAACAACCAACCACTTGAGCACAGTCTCCCCAAATGGGGTGTTACCAACCTGCCAGCACAACCAAGCAGGTATTTGAGCAGTCGTTCGGCACAGAGACCTAACATCTGGGCAGTTTTGAATCAAACAGCATGAGTAGCTTACCTGGTTCAGCAGGAACCAGGGAAAAAAAAATGGCTGGTCTGTATCAGTGCTGTTTCTATGCAGCATCGCAGTCAATTGTATTTGCCCAGCTTCAGGAGTTGGCTGCCTACTTGCTTATGATGTCCTAGCTCCATTGGAAATAGCTTTTCCAATGGAGCTCAGCAGAATATATCCTGGGAAAATGGCTAAGTAAAGCTCAGTAGCAGATGCTACTGAGGTCCCAGAGCTCTAGTACATTGATAGCAGAGCAGTGTGCTTAACTCTCACAACCTTCAAAACTTACTTTCTCAGTCTTCAGATTTCATCCTGTCACCTCTAATAGGCCAGTATTCATCAGCAGAAATATTTCAAAACAAAACTGAAAAAACATTCGTTTTTGAAACAGGTGGTGTAATGCAGAGTTGAAATAACAATGTATTTGTAAATACATGTGTAGCAGGGCAGGCTATTAGGGAGCCTGATCCATTACGAATGCGAGCACCAGCCACAGTAACACAACTGGCTGGACTAGTAAGGGGCTTATTAGGTCTAATGGAGCAGGGCGTGGCAAGTGCCAGCAGATTGAGCTGGGGCTCATTCAAGGAAAGATCAAGGAGGAGGCAGGAGGGGGAAGCTCTGTCTCCAAAGTCTCCAGAGGTGAGACCCAGTGTGGGCCCTGCCTCTGAACTGGCTTCAGGAAGGACTGTACCTGGCCAACAGAGCATTGAGCAGCAGAGGCTTGGGGGGGAAACCCTGCTCAGGTGCTAGGGAGCCCAGGAGTGGGGCCTAGAGAGAGAGAAGAACTAGCAGGGCCAGGCTACAGGTCCCTTGTGTGACCCAGGGGCAGGGTGAGAATTCCAGGAGGGAGGGCCCAGCTGGCCAGCTGGGAAAGCAAGGTAATGTAGGCCTTGGACTGTTCTGTCTCCGTGAGGAGAACCTGTACCACCTCATCAGTGGTGAGAACTGGACCCTCAGGCAGCCTGAGCAGGCATGGGACTACCCATTGGCTGGGCACTAATTCCCCAAGGTGACACCTGTGTGACCAGCAGCAGGGACGTCCCCAAGAGAAGAGATTACCTCTTTAGAACACTACACTGCTACAGTGTAAATACAATTCAAATTCTAGGATCAAAAAGGCTTTGATTTTGAGAGGAGTTAAGGCTCTTACAAATTCACCTAGGCTCCAAAAAGCATGGACATTGTAAGTTAAGTCTCCCACCTTAACTTGTGTGCCATTTAAGCTGTAAAAACATTGTATAGTCAGTGTTGCATAGTGTGCTCGCTTACAATTTAGGCTCCATGCACCCACACTTTGCCTTGGTCTTTCAGCCGCAATCTTCTTCCTCTATAGGTTGGAGGCAACACTGAAACTGGGGACAGCAAGCTCCTCCCCAGTATTATGGACTCGATCCCAGTCTCCACTGTAGCCACAGTTCCCCTCTCAGGCAGCAGCTTAAGTACATCTGCTTACTATGCAGGTAATTAATGGCAAGCAAGCATTTATCCTAGTATATCATGCATCATTGTAGCACTATGCTGTATTGGAAAGGGACTTAACTATCTGTGGGCTGTGGGTCCTGATTGAGGATTGGTTGTCATCTGATTTTTCCTCAGGTACAGCCCTCATAAGGGGAGCAAGCAACCCATCCCATACCCATCAATGTTGTTCGCCCCATATACAGTGCACACTCCACTCAGTACTTGGATATCCTGTTGTCCAAAACCCACTAAAAGCACATACGAAAAACCTATATAAACTTGGTCCCACCCCTGGCTGTCCACCAAACTTTGTTTCTGAACACACATCACCCATCTCGCACCTGTAAAAATATTGTTCCCTATGCCCCTCTGGCTGCCACGCGGCCGTGTCTGTGGAGTCCGTGGATACACATCACCCATCTCTCAGGCTTATTTATTTATTTATTTATTTTATTTTACCAATTTATACCTTGCATCCTCCTGCTAATAGTATCTCAGGCCGGCTAACAAATACAATTAAAAATATAAAATATAATAATACAAATATAATAAATATAATCTAAATATAAAACAACAATATAAAATCCATGTAATGGGACGCCAACAAATACCAACCCCCGCCCCCTCCCTAACCCCCAATATCCCACCCCATAACATTTTCCTCACCAAAAGTCTGGCAGAACAGCCAGGTCTTACATTGTTGTCAAAAGGAGGAGAGGTCTGGAGTCACACGGGCCTCTTCCGGGAGGGAATTCCAAAGCCTCGGTGTGGCCACCGAGAACGCCCTCTCTATAGTCGTCCCCTGGGATAGCCGAGGGACTTATTTATTTGTTTCTAAAACTTAAATGCCGCTTCCTCCTGCCTCGGGCATCTTGGGGTGACTCACAGCATTTAAAAACACATTAAGATACACAATAAACAACAATTAAAACAATAAATTAAAACCCATCCTGACCCACCCTAACTCAACCCATCCACTGCTCCTTCCTTGAGAAAGGCCTGACGGAACAGCCAGTTCTTACAGTGTCTGTGGAAAGAGGGGAGGTCAGTAATCAAGCGAACCTCCAACAGGAGGGAGTTCAACAGCTGCAGTGCAGCTATGGAGAATGCCCTCTTCATGGTGGACACCTGGGAAACCCGGGGGACACCAAGGAGGATGCCCCCGGCCGACCACAGGGGCCGATCCAGGACCCAGAGAGTGAGGCGGTCCCGCAGGTAGGTGGGGCCCAAGCCATATAGGGTTTTATAGGTAAGCACCAACACCTTGAAGTGGGCCTGGAAGACTATAGGCAGCCGTGCAAAGAACAGAGCACTGGTGTAATGTGCTTATGGTGACCCATCCCTATGAGGAGACAGATCGCTGCATTCTGCACCAGATGTAGCCTCCAAAACATCACCATGGGTAGTCCCATGTAGAGCATGTTACAATAGTCCAGTCTTGAGGTTATGAAAGTATAAATAATAGTGGCCATGTCAGAGTCTGAGACTTACGGCCAAAGCCACCGTACCAGACATAACTGGAGCATATTACACCTGTGCTCTGAGCTCTGCACTGGTTGCCGATAGCGTGTCGAGCCAGGTTCAAGGTTTTGGTGTTGATCTATAAAGCCCTTCACGGTCTGGGCCCCTCATACCTCAGGGACCGCCTCACCCTCCGTGCCCCAGACCGGCTCCTTCGGTCTGCTGGGGGTGCCTTCTTGGAGGTCCCCCGTGTTAAGCGGGGGGCCACAATGGAGAGGGCATTCTCGGTGGCTGCGCCGTGCCTTTGGAACTCCCTTCCAGAGGAAGCTCGGCTGGCCCCCAGCCTGTTAACATTCCGGTGAATTTGCAAAACCTGGCTGTTCACCCGGGCCTTTGGGGAGGGTGGGGTAAGATTTTTTTTTAGCCCCCCACCTTATTTATTTATTGTTTATTTATTAGCCCTGTTTTAACTGATTGTATGCTTATTGATTGAGCGTTTCAGTTCATGGTGGAGTGGGTGGTCAAGTGGAGGGCATCTGGGGGCGAGGTCAGGAAATACTTGTATGATTTCCTGTTCATTGCCCGTCCGGGGACATCAGAGTGTCATGATTTAATGGAGATATTTGGGAATGTTGCAGAGGAACTAGGTATTCCATTGGCCTCAGAAAAAACGGAGGGGCCGGTAATGACTCTGACATACTTGGGCATTGAGATGGACACTCTCCAGGGTGTGTCACGACTTCCCCAGGCCAAGCTAGTATCGCTTAGGGAGAAGCTGGAGGCATCCTTGGCAGCTTCAAAGATCACAGTGAGGGAGTTGCAATCATTGGTAGGTAGCCTGAGCTTTGCATGCCAGGTGGTGGCACCGGGCAGGGCCTTTTTGTCACGGCTTTACGGGAAGCTCAGAGGGGAATTGAAGCCGCATTACCACATAAGATTGAGTCTGGATATGAAAGAGGATTTGCAGACATGGGCAGAATTTTTGGAGGGATATAAAGGGACAAGTTTCTGGAGAGAGGACCTCTTGCTGGAAGCCGAGCTGCAGGTCCATTCAGATGTGGCTGGGGGGTACGGTTTTGGCATCATCTTTCACCAACGGTGGTGCATGGCCCCGTGGCCCCAGGAGTGGCAAGAGAATGGGGTGTCTAGGGATTTTACCTTTCTAGAACTGTTCCCGTTAGTGGTAGCGGTTTTGCTCTGGTGGGAGGAGTTAGTGAATAGCGCCGTAGTTTTCTGGTGTGACAACATGGCAGTTGTCCATGTGCTTAACTCCATGCCATCACATTCCCCAAGGGTGATGAAGCTAGTTAAGGCATTTGTACGGGAGTGCTTGCTGCACAACATTTTGTTTGTGGCCAAGCATGTGCCGGGAGTGAACAACAGTGCAGCCGATGACCTTTCTCGCTTCCAGATGGAGCGATTTCGTTCCTTGGTCCTGGGAGTCAGAGCAACACCAGACCCTCCCCCGCAGGCACTGTAGAGCCTTGGATCTTAGAACTGTACAGGATTACCCAGGGATCCTTGGCGGTGCAGATGCGGGCTGCCTATCAGAGGGCATTCAAGGAGTTCCAGCAGTTTAGGTGACGACAAGGTTGGGCATTGCGGTTCCCCATCCCTGAAGGGCAGATGTTGAAGTTTGCCATGACCCTTAGGAGGGCAGGCGTGGCGGTGGGTACCATCACGGGGAAACTATCTGTGCTAGGATTTGTCAGTCACTTGGCGGGGCAGCACCCTCCGGATCAGGGTTTCTTTGCATGTAGAATGCTGCAAGGTTGGGCTAGGGAGACCCCGAGGGAGCCGGACACCAGGAAGCCTATTACCCCCTGGTTGTTGGTAAGATTGTGTTTCTCCCTCCTGGCCGTGTGCTTTAACAGTTTGGAAGTAGCTTTGTTTGGGGCCTTATTTAAACTAGCGTTCTTTTGGGCATTTCGGATTAGTGAGTTGGTGGCGGAATCGGCAAGGGATACCAGTAATAAGGCACTGTCCATCGATGATGTTCAAGAGAGGGGAAGTATGCTTTGGGTACGACTGAGGCGGTCCAAAACCAATCAGCAGGGCAGAGGTTGAGTGTTCCGCCTGAATCAGGCTGGGGCGCCTGAACTTTGCCCAGTAGGGGCATACCGGGGATATATGGGGGTTCAACCTGAAGTGGGTGGGCCGCTGTTTCAGCATATGAATGGTAGTTTAGTTACTCGTCAGCAATTTATGGGAGTGCTTAGAAGGGTGTTGGGTTATTTAGGATTATCACCATTAGATTATGTGTCCCATTCATTTAGGATTGGAGCAGCTTTGTTTACGGCTCAGGCTGGTTGTTCAGAACAGCAAGTTAGAGAGGTAGAACGTTGGAAGTCCTGGGCTTACAAGTTGTACGTGCGCAGTTTCTCACAATAATGTGTTTGATGTTATGCACCCAGGCCCCGGGCGGCATCACAATAGAAGTTCTATTCGGATTATTGGCCACAGCCTTGTACGATGGGTGGGGAAGGCTGCCTCACAGTCCTCCTGGGGAAGCCAGCTGGGGATGTCTGCATGAGCAGTAATTCGTTGGATGGGATGCAGCGGAATGCGGTGGCACCAACTCCCCATCTGCAGGGTCAACACGCGAGGGACCACACCAGATGTGGTGGTAATCCATCTGGGTGAAAACGATTTACCTGAGAGCAAAGGTTTAGGTTTAATTGCTAAAGTTAAATTGGATATTATGGAGCTGGAGAAAATCTTCCCCGGGGTGGTGGTAGTGTGGACGGACTGGGTAGCGCAATTGCGCTGGGACAAGGCTGTCCACCCTAGGAAAGTGGATAGAGCTTGGCGGAAGGTCAACAGGGAAATCGGGAGGTGGATCACCCTCCGGCGTGGTGACCGAGTGTCCCATGTGGGGACCACGCACAGAACCCCGGAGAACTTTCGGGGTGATGGGGTTCACCTATCGCAGGCTGGGAATTATTGTTATTTGGCAACGTCGAAGGCCAAGTTAATAGAGGTTGTATGTTAAGTGGGATTCAGCAGGGTGGGGACCCGGACCGTCCACTGGAAGTGGTGGCAGTCCCTTTGTGGCAGGGGTCCAGTGCTGTAGCAACTTTGTAAGAATAAGTAGTGAAAGAGGCATCTCCCTAAGAGATGTGGGGGGAACACCTGGGGCATAGGCTGGGCGCGGCCAGCAACAGGGTTAACCTCCCAAGGTGAATTACTGGCAAAGGTGGGAAGGGATATGAGCGGTGCCCAAGCTGGCGGTAACTTAAATTATTGGCTCGGTCCGGAAGGACTTCGGCCCCTCCGGAGGCGGCCGTTAGCCAATGCCAGAGGGGAGATGTTTGAGTTAGGTAGTTAAAGGGGGGTTATGGAGGGTACATCCAAGCCTCCCCTTTTTTGGGGTTGTTACGTACCCAATTATAGAAGTTGGTACTGGACCTGAATTGCCTGAAGGCAATTACCCCCACCATGCCTAATTCCAATTTGAATAAAGAGTGCAGCCTTTCAAACCCAACATGGTTGTCCTTGTTTCATTTCGGATGCGCCGACAAATGTGAAACTATACATTTGTACTGCTTACATGGTGCACAAGTTAAGGGAAAAGTCTTAACTTACAATTTCCATGCATTTTGGAGTACAAATGAGTCTTAACTCTTTCCTTTAAACTGAAAAGTTTTTGATCCTAGAATTTCCCTGATTTTTGAAAGGGGAATACACTAAATTTCCAATCCTACAACTGAGGAGTCCTGGCTCCCTGCCTCCCCTCCATGAGCCCCTACTCCCCTCCCATTGAACCTAGGAGACCTGGCTCCCAGACTACCAGCTCTAACCTTCTTTCCCCTCCCAATGAACACATGAATCCTGGCTACCAACCACAGTCCCCCCTAGCTCACCAGTTCCCCTGCTCTAACCCACTTGCCCCATCTCCCCTCCCATTGAACTCAGGAGTCCTGCCTCCCATCCTCCCTCATTCCCACTCTCCAAAGGGGATAGAGACCCTCCGCTATCCTAATTAGTAAATTTTTCCCCTCTTGTTACTCAGCTCAGGTAACTATTTTAAGTTGGGCCAAAACCAGCAGTAATGTTTGATGAATCAAGGAGGTCTGTTCCACTAACAGTTCCAGGGTAGAGTTGCCTGTTACCGAATCCAGCTTGCCTTGGCTGCCAGACTGCAGCACTGCACTAGGAGTCAAGATCTCAGATAGAACCTGCGTCTGTGCCACAGCTGCCAACGTAGAACTCTCCACGAATGACACGAATTTTTCTTTAATTTCATTAGCGGCGCAGATATTGGGATTACCATTGAACCAGATTACCTCAGCAGTTGATACTGCGAAAAGGGCCGGGGTAGTTAATGAGGGAGGAGGAAATATTCAGGATAGTGTTAACAGTCCTTCATTGGAAGTGGGTTCGGGTGGTGGTTACGGAGAAGAGGGGCTGCAAGTAAACCAAGGCATCAACTGGTTCTCTGTAGGGAGGCTATAGCTTTTACTGTCTCTCCGACAGCAGCTGGGCTGATGTCTCCTTGGGAGTCTGAGAGGCAAATAGCCATGCATTTATCTTATTTGGCCCAGATCCCTTTAGTACCCAAAGATATCCGTCTTATACGGGTAATGCATAGGGGACCACGAGATTATCATTGTGTTGTTTCATTTCGGAAGATCTTCCATATTAAAATGATTCTTAAGAATGTGCCCCGTTTCAGGGAGCATGGGATCAGATTGTCCAGGATTTTTGTAAGAGCTAGAGATAACCAAGGGAGAAGGGAGGATAGAGAGGAGGTAAACACCAAGGGAACGATTACTGGCCTCTTTCCCTCTTCCCCAAATCACTCTAATTTGATTCCTTCGGGAATTAAGCGGCGGACTTTTTTTAAAAAGGGGCCTTCTGAGATCACTAGGGGAGCTTTGCCCCCCTTGCAGGAAGAGATAGGTTCATCCCCGCAGGGGGATAAGGTATATCCATGCTCTGAGGAGCAGAGTTTATCCTCCGGATTGGCGGATGAGGGAGAAGGGATGGGCGGAAGTTAGATCTGAAGCTAGGGAGGGACCAGGGGGTAGTGGTAGTGGGAATCCCCCAGTGTGGGAAGTATCTCCAGTAGTTCTGGTAGCTTCTGGGAGGGGTAATGGGAGCTTTCTTTCCATTGATGGAAGTCAGGACCCAGGAGTTGTTTATGAGGGGAACCCGGGAGTTGGGGATGGAGCCTTAACATCTGCTCGGTGGGAGGCTGACAGGGGCTTAGATCCTACTGAGGATGGGCATACAATGAGTGTAACATGTATACCCTCAACTGCTTTTGAACAGCCTTTACAGATGGACCTCAGTTTGGCAAACCCTAGACAGTCGATGCTGCAGGTTCAGACTAAATTTTTGTTTGGTGAGGGGCTGCAGGATGAAGTTGGAGAAGTTTTTACATTTAAGGGGGATCTGGTGGGAAATTCACCTATGGTGGCCCAGACAGATAAACAACCGGTTATAGACCTGAGAGGGGCTACTCAGGTCATTCCCCCATTTTCCTCCTTTAAGGAAGAGGCAATTGAGCAGGTAGGCATGGATTGAAGGTTGACTGGGGTCAGAGTTCTTTCCTGGAACATTGCTGGTTGGAAGACTAAGGCTACAGATAGTGAGTTCCTGACAATTTTGCAGGCAAACCAGATTGTGTGCCTTCAGGAGACCTGGACTTTGGACCCGATCTCTTTAGTAGGATATGATGTTTTTGATCTGCCTGCTCGTGCAATGGAAGGGAGAGGCCGTCCGAGTGGAGGCTGTGTGTGTTTTGTTTCCTCCTCCCTGGGTGTGGCCTATGCTCCCCTCCCTGCGACGCAGTCCCTTTTCTGTGGGACTATGATCTTTTTCCCCAGAAAGACTCTGGCCATAATAAATGTTTATATCCCACCTAGCCCCTCACCATATTACTCGGAGGGCTGTTGGCAGGAATTGCAGGAACTGATTGAGTCAGTGGGGGATTTGTATCCGGAGGCAGATATTTTGTTGACAGGGGACTATAATGCACGCCTGGGAGAGTCAGACTAAGCTGTGGCACTGAGAGGGGGGCCATGGGAGAATGAGGCGGCTTCACCCTACCCAGACAGGAGCTCCAAAGATCTGAGAATCAATGGGAGTGGACTCCTCCTAGCAGGATTGTTGGCAGGGACAGGTCTGGCAGTACTAAATGGTAGGATCTGGCCTGACTGTCCAGCTGAATTGACATACATCTTCCCGCGGGGGGGGGGGGGAGGAGTGTGATTGATTTGATTATTGTATCGGGGGGGCTTTATTTATCTTTTTTGTATTTGGAAGTGCTTTTTTATACCCATAGTGACCATATGCCAGTTAAAATGGTCCTGGCAAGGGCTGGGTTACTGGATGAGGAGGTCGAAAGGGTAGGACGTCCAGTTGCTGAGGGTGATTGTTTAAACCCTAGGGTAAAGTGGAGTAGTGAATGGGAGGCGAGGGCAGAGGCACTTATTACCTCTCCGGAAGAAGCGAGTTGGTTACAGGGGCTGATAGAGGCCCAGGATGTGGAAGAGCTTCTGGTTGGGTATAGTTTAATATTACGGGGCTTGCAGCCCAGCGTAAGGCCTGCTAGGAGCAATATTAACCCTCGGGGTGGATTTAGATCATCTTTATGGTTTGACCAAGAGTGTGCTCGGGCTAGAATGGAAGTGAGAATGCTCTACAGAAAGATCAGGAGAGGGTCTTTACCCATAGGGTTCGGATATTTTTGTGTATGGGCAAGGTATAAAAAATTACTAATTCATAAAAAGCGGATATATTATTATAAACGCTGGGAAGACATTGAAAGGGCAGCCAGAAGTCAGGATAACACTAACTTCTGGAAAATGCTATATAATTGTGGGAAGGTTCAGCCAGGCCCTACCCCTAGGATTCCCTCAGAATGATGGAGGGCTTATTTTAGCTCTTTGTATGCTAATGACCCGGCACCATGGGTTCCTTTGGGGGCTCTGAATGATCTCCCATGTTGGGTTGAAGTGACAACTAGTGAAATTGAGGAGATAATTGATGGGCTGAAAGGAGGGAAGGGAGCAGGGCCTGATGGTCTGCCCCTGGAACTCTTCAAAACTAACAGGAGGTGGTGGGCAAAAGTCCTGGATTTGATTTTTACAGGCATCAATTTAACAGGAGAGATTCCAACTTCTTGGACCCAGGCAGAAATTGTCCCCATCTTTAAAAAGGGTTCACCCCTGGAAGCCCAGAACTATAGGGCAATTAGTTTACTAAGTGTGGCCGGAAAAATGTATGCTCGATATCTACTGAAGCGCCTCAATGAATGGTTAGAGCAGGAAGACCTTTTAAGGGAAGAGCAGAATGGGTTCAGGGCTGGGTGGTCTACGCTTGACCACTGCTTTGTGCTCCAACATCTGGTTGGGAAATTTATGCATACCTCAGGCCTTTATGCTGCATTTGTAGACCTGCATGCAGCATTTGATCTGGTCTCTAGGAACAGGCTCTGGGGGAATTATCCTCTATGCAGGTGGACCCCAGGCTGCTGGGCCTCATTCGAAGGCTGTACAGGAATACCTCCCTCCAAGTCAGGGTGGACTCTGAGGGGACACTCTCAGGAGTAATACCAACCAGTCGTGGGGTGAATCAGGGATGTGTGCTTGCCCCTACCCTTTTTAACATCTACCTGAACGACCTAATTCCGTCTGTGACATCGTCAGATAATCACCCTCCCAGGCTTGGGGTAACGGAGGTGGTGATTCTGCTCTATGCAGATGATGCCATTCTGCTGGCCAGGTCCCGGGTTGGTTTGAACAGACAGTTATAGGCATTGCACGACTATTGCACCCAGAATTTTCTGGAGGTAAATCATGCGAAAACCAAAGTCATGGTCTTTTAAACTAAACGGAAGAGTCACAAGTGGTTGCTAGGTGGGCATGAGATTGAACAGGTTGTTTCTTATAAGTATTTGGGGTTGATTTTTCAGGCTAATGGTGGATGGATGATACATGGGAATAATACAATTTGCCAAGCAACTGTGTTAGGGAAGGCCCTCTGTCGATATTTCAGATCTAATGGGGGGTATCTAATTCTTCCTGCCCTGGAAGTATACAGGGCTAAATGTCTATCACAGTTATTATATGGTGCCCAATTTTGGGCCCGGGGCAAATTTGTTAGGCTAGAGGCTACTCAGACTAAGTTTTTGAGATCCCTTTTAGCTCTTCCCAAATATGCCCCGTCTTATGCTGCCACTTGAGGTCCGGATTTGGACTATGAGTTTATGTTATTGGTTGAAATTGTACTATGGCAGTACTGCACCATTAGCGCAGAAGGCATTTAAAGATGTACGCAATGGCTGGGTAAAGCTAGTAGAAGAAAAGCTTAACCAAATAGGGCTTTCCACAGCTGCATTGGCCAGCTGTGGTTTAAGTGCAGGGAAGGTAATTATTAAACAATGATTGAAGGATATTAGTGCACAGCAGGAAATGGCTTTATTTCGATCTAAGTCTACATTGACAGACTTCTTAGACTTGTATCAGTATCAGGTGCTCCCCACCCCTTACCTTCAGTTTCATATTCCTCATTCAGCCCGTAGATGTTTGACCTTAGCACGGATGAATGTCTTCCCTACAGCTACCACTGAAGGTCAGATCTTGGGGTTACATCCATCTATGTGTTATTGTGTCTGTGCTGGGGAGGATGGTCCAATTGAGATGCTGGAACATGTCCTTCTCCACTGTCCTAGGTGGAGTGAGGCTCGAGCCAAAGGGCTGGGTTCTATCCCTGCTAGTTTTGTTAATTCTGTTAACCCAGCCAGGTGGCACACATTATTGTTGGGTAAAGCGGGCTCTTTTAGAATGAGATATTGTTTGTTACTGTTGGTTGCTGTGTATTATATATGTTGTCATCTTTTGTTATGGCAAATGCTAAACAATAAAATCATACTACTACTACTGCTCAGCTCAGGATCTCATTCAAATTACCTCTTCACGGCACATCTCTTCCTCCCTCCCCACACTCCAGAATTAATGGACACTTTAACAATATGTCATGTCACTGAGCTAGAGATGTAACTTTCTTCTTGGATTCTTACTTTTCTTTATGAGAATCAGGGTTCTCGACTCATTCTTGCAAATGAGAAGAAAATTGCTCTGATTCTCTCTGAGAAAAGCAAGAATCTTGCCCTCCCCCACACTTAAAAAAAAATATATTTTACTCACCTGGTTGCCTCTCTCTGAGTCCGGGGCTGCTCTGGGACTTCTCTCCGCCTTCTCCACTTCTCTGAAGGGGCAGGTGAGGTGGTGAGTTTGCTGAGGAGGCGGCCACGGTGTCTGCTTTGATTCTCATTTCAGCCCTGCACTGAACTTTGCCAGAATTCAGCTAGCTTTTTATCTTGATCCACATCCATCCTCACATAACTGGCCAGCCTGCCTGATGAACCTGTGGCAGACGTCTGCTCATGTTTGACATTATCTTAAGAACCTCACTCTCTCCATGGATAGCATAGGAAACTGACAATATAATAAGGAAACAAATACACAATGTATTTTCAAAATTCAAACTCAGGAATGGACTAGAATACACCCTCAAATTTCCTGAAACCTCTGCACCTCCTGACAAATAAACACACTTTTCTGCCTCAAGAGAAACCAGTTGCAAAGCCCAGAAAAAAACCAGTTCTGCCTCCAATTTTCAACCTCATGTAACTCAGTCATTTCTCTATGGATTTGTCTTAAATTGGGAAAGCCTCTATACCTCACCAAGGTGATCCACTCTCCCAAATTTCAGTGATAGGATAAATTGTCTTGATCTTATAATGAGTAGAATGTTCATGACTTTAACAAAGACTGCAAGCCACCTTAACTATAAAGACACTCCTGAAGCTCTATAATTGTTTCCAGAGTCCCTGGCTGTTTTCATTACTTTTTGTAAGGGCCGGGATTCAAACAAGGACTTATGGGACCCTGGGGTTGATGCTCATCTCTGCAGCAGCATATCAGGGGTTTGGGCCAGGGGTCCTGCCTATTAGGCTTTCTCTTCTAGCGCTCTGCCACTGGGTGGTGCTGACCATTTAGTATCTGACCATAGCAAAAGGGTTCTGTTGGAATTCCCTACTCAGTGAGTTTCCAACTGGCTGCTGCTCATATAAGAGCCACATTACAGGAACAGGAAGGAAATCAAGCCAGTGTGAAGCATAGTGGATAAAGTGCTAGACTTGGACCGGGGAAGCCAGAGTTAAAATCCTGTCCTAACCATGAATTTACTGGATGACCTTAGGCAAGTCACAACCTTTCAGGTTCAGTTCCCCATGTGTAAAATGGCAATGTGTATGTGTCCTTGTATTTTCCTCACCTTTGTCCATCTTAGATTGTAGGCTCACTGGGCAGGGAGTGGGACCTGTCTCCAAATCTATGTCTGTAAAGTGTATTATTACGCTGGCTCCCACTCTCCTGCTGTTTCGGCGTATATGTAAGACCTGGCTGTTCCGTCAGGCTTTTGGCGAGGGGTAGGGGTGGGGTGGGGGCGGGGATGGGGGCTTTCCCCACATATTGTATTTTAAATTGTTTTAAAATTTTATATTGTTTTAAATGTATGTTGTTCACCGCCCTGGGCTGCCCTGTGGGCAGGAGGGGCAGGATATAAAGTTTAAATAAATAAATAAATAAATTATTATTATTATTATAATAAATATTTATATAGCACCAGTCACGTACTTGGCGCCGTACAGAACGTAGAAATGGATGCAGTCCCTGCCCTAACTAGTCGTGCTACATAAATTATTACTAGTAATAGTTGTGTACCTCAACCTCACTTTCTCATTTTAGCCTGTACCCGTCTCCTTTGTCCCTGAACCTGCTCATTTGCCTGTCTACCTAGTCTGTCAGTGTCCACAACCTGAGCTCCTTTTCCATCCACACCCCACATTGGACTGTCCTTCTAGCACTGACTTCTTGGCTTGCCTCTTCACTTTCTGGACTATTCTTGGGATTTGTTGTTCACCCTGACCCGACTCTTGGTTTGTGTGTTTAACTGACTCTGGATTTTGTTCTTGGATTATTTAGTTCCAGTCCTTTCATTTGTATGCAACCACTGCTGTGATGTGTGATGTATTCTGGCCATCAAGAGTTTCTTCACTGAAGTCATCATTGTCACAAGATGCATGCACAAATACACTAGGAAAAATATTTGAGGGGACTGGCACATGTCCATCAATACTTTTGTCAGTGATATATCTGGCATATGTTGCATCATGTCTTTCCAAGGTGGCATAGCTAACACAATGACCAAGATGATTCAGTTCCTCTATAAGTTTCTTGCAACGTGTCAGATGGTACACAGCTTCAGCTAACAGAATATGTTTAGGGGTTGTTTGTTGCCCATTACAATAAAGAAAGATAGAAAATACCTTGAAAAATAGACTTTACTTTCCTATACCAGTCAGAAGATGATTCTCTTCCTTCCCTTAGAGTGTAATTGAAGAAATTTTGCCAACTCTCTGGTAGAACCATATTTTCAAGGGCAGACTGCAGTTGATTCATATCACACATTGAATCTTCCAATTGAAAATCTGTCTGTGATCAGGATTCTCATAGAATTATCGATGCAGTAACAAGTACATCCTTTTCTACATCTTCTCGCAATTTGTCAACTATATCTGATGGCTTCACTGCAGTTTTAAAAATCATCACTGGCTTATCATCACTGACTTATTTCTGTTGTTTGCTCTGGGATATGAAAATGGAATATCCTCACCATAATGTTCAATGAGCATTGATTTCAAGGTCTTCCTGTTAATGTTAATTGCTCGGTCTTTGCCAATTTAATTAAGATGTTCACATAATGTACTTAATGTAAAGGCTTCTGTTGATAGTTTTTCATCAATCTGTGCTATTAGTGGTTGAAACTTTTCACTGTACTCATGTTTATTTCTTCCAACAGCATTGCCTGTCCTGGAAATGCTTCTGTTAAAGTACTCTCTCCTGCATGGATCATGGTATAAAACATCAGCAGCAAATATATCTTCAGAAGTATGATATGTGGAAATACAAATGAAAACATCATCTTGTTGTTCACAGCTTATTCTAATCAATCTTTCAGCCATTGACTTCTCACATATTCTGTAGACTTTTTCACTCTTATTCTTGTACCTTCTTTGACAAAATATGCAAAGCTTCATGTCACATTTGCCTGAAGTCTTGTGTGTTTGCATGTTTGATGCCTTTGAAGTATGTAGGTGTTCAATCTCTTCTAGTGAAGCCATTTGTTGATGTTCATCCTCTTCAACATGTTTCAGCAGCTGAATATTATCTCACCAGTGTATGATGCACAGCAATTTCTGTGATATTTTATGTCATGCGCATTGTTGCAAATATCTTCATAATGTGTTGATTTTCTTCTTCCAGTTGCCTGTATAATTTTTGCAACACTTGCCTCATTTGGTTTTTGCTAGGGATGGGCGAATGCGGTTCGGTAGTTCGGTGTTCGGCCCAAACTCGGCCTGTTCGGACTACCGAACGTGAACATGAACCTGAACGTGAACATACCGAATGGAACCGAACACCGAACGGCAAAATGGCGAACATACCGAACATATCCAAACACCGAACAACGAAATGGCTGAACAGTTCGTTCAGTTCGGATCACGTTCGGTTGTGTTCGGGTGGCTAAAACGTGGTCTTCTGTCAGTTCACTGGAAGGCCAAATGTAGCAGGGAGGGGGAAGTCATTTGACTCAGCTAGGAGCAGACTTCCAGGCACCAGGGGTGGAGGGTGGAGAGTGGCTTGGAGTAGCAGCCAGCCTGATGAATCACCATCTCTTTTCGCCTCAGACCACTGGCTTGGCAGTCTATGATTGGCCACGGGCTAGGCTGCACGGAGCCAATGGGGCTGATTTGAGGCGGGCGCAGCAAGAAACAAAACTGTCTGCCTCCCCCCTTCCCAATACCTTCTGAGCTAGTCACTGTTCCTGAGCAGCAGGCGTTTCAGAAGGCTCCCTCACCCAGCATTTTCCAGCTCCCCAATCCATTGCCATCCTCCTCCTATTTCACCCATCCAACCCATCTACCCCCATATTCTCATTTATTTACATTAGCTTTGATAGATTTAGTTGTTATTTTTTGTTTTTATCCCTCCCTGTGTTCAATCTTCAATCTTCCTCCTTCCCTCCCCCCTCCATTGAATATTCCCTCCCCATTCCCTTCCCCTGTTTTTTTGATTCATTAGAGTAGTAGTATATTAATTTATAGATTGATTTAGGTTTCATTTCAGTTTTGTACCCCTCCTTGTCTTGTTTGTGATTGCCCCCCAACCCCCATCCCATATATTCATAGGTAGATAGATAGGATTAGGTCGATACATTTTTGTTTTGACATAGTAGGAGTAGTTTAGTTTAAGGTTTACAGATAGAGTTTACTGTTTTCTGTGATTCAGCTTTAGGGTTTGTTGGAGTTATTCATAGCATTTAGAATACATTTATTAGTTAGGTAGTTAGTTAGTTATTAGTGTAGATATAGAGATATAAATATTTGATAAAAAAATTCAATAAAATTTTTTTAAAAAATTATATATTAAAAAACATTGTTTTTTTCGGGAGAAATGGAGAAGGGAAGGAGAGGCCGATCTGCTGCCCGTAGGGGAGGCAATGGGGCACGTCCCAGAGGCCGTGCACGAGGAGCGGCAGCAGGCAGCAGCAGTAGCCAGAGGCAGAGCGCCTCACCCCCTCCCAAAATCAGGAGGCCTGCTTTAGGGGCCCAGGGTGCTCTGCAACGTCTCCTGGCAGTGCCCTCCACTGACACTCAGGGCACTGGAAGGCCTGCAGGACTTGAGGCTCAGGCTGCTGCATCTGTGTCTGCTGTGCGTGGTGATGGAGCAGGAGCTGGGGCTGCTTCTTCTACCGATGTTCCTCCAGGGCCACCAATGTCCCCCACAGTCGAGGAAATCCCCAGTAGCCCAGAGCTGGTGGATCCCACCCCGGCTGCTAGAGGCAGGGCCCGATCCCCGGGCAATGCCAGTACTAGGGACTGGGAGAGGAGGAGTGGCAGCAGCAGCAGCTGCAGCAGCACTAGCAGCCACAGAGGGGGGCACAGGGAGAGTGCCAGCAGCATGGCGGGCACGGGCAGTCTACCCTCTGGGTCCCAGTACTCCCCTTCACGGGACATCGCCGTGATCACCGGGGACAGTGAGGAAGAGGCAGCAGTCAGTGACACTAGTGCCGCAGAGGATATCTATGTCCATGAGGCAATGTTTGACCCTCCTCCTCCCAGAGCTGCATCACCACCAGTTCAACAAAGTTCTCCCTCTCCCAGCAGCACTGTCAGCAGCGCATCCACCGGGGCAGGCAAGAAGGCAGCAGGAGGGGGGGGGGAATCCTCTGTCTGGGATCTTTTTAAGCAGGTGAGGGCAGATGATCCCAGAGAGGTGCAGTGCATGCTGTGCCAAAAGGTGGTGAAGTGTGCACAGGTGCTTGCCAACCTTGGCACAACTGCAATGACCATGAGGATTCTGGGGCCCCATCATTCCACTCACTCTGTGATATGATTCCACCACTCTGAAAAGCAGCCACTCCAGCCCAGCACCCGCAGTTAGGGTTCAGGGGCCAAGTTATTGGCAGGGAGGGCTGTGGCCAATACATACAAGCTGCCACCCTAGCCCCGGGACCCACCGGGATGGGTCTGGGGCCGTCATCCATCTCACAATCTGATGTCGTTCCACCGCAATCATAAGCAGCCACTCCAGCCCTGGCACCCACCATCTGGGTGCAGGGGACAAGTTACTGGCAGGGAGGGCTGTGGACAACACGTAAAAGCTGCCACCCTAGCCTCGGGACCCACCAGGATGGGTCTGGGGCTGTCATCCATCTCACAATCTGATGTCGCTCCATCGCTCAAAGAAGCAGCTACTCCAGCCCCGGCACCCGCCGTCTGGGTAAAGAGGCCAAGTTACTGGCAGGGAGGGCTGTGGACAACACATACAAGCTGCCACCCTAGCCTTGGGACCCACCGGGATGGGTCTTGGGCCATCATCCATCTCACAATCTGATGTTGTTCCACCGCAATCATAAGCAGCCACTCCAGCCCTGGCACCCACAGACTGGGTGCAGAGGCCAAGTTACTGGCAGGGAGAGCTGTGGCCAACATATACAAGCTGCCACCCTAGCCTCGGGACCCACCGGGATGGGTCTGGGGCCGTCATCCATCTCATAATCTGATGTCGTTCCACCACAATCATAAGCAGCCACTCCAGCCACAGCACTCACCGTCTGGGCGCAGGGGCCAAGTAACTGGCAGGGAGGGCTGTGGCCAACACATGCAAGCTGCCACCCTAGCCTCAGGACCAACCGGGATGGGTCTGGGGCCGTTATCCATCTCACAATCTGATGTCATTGCACTGCAATCATAAGCAGCCACTCCAGCACCGGCACCCGCAGTCTGGGTGCAGAGGCCAAGTTACTGGCAGGGAGGACTGTGGCCAACATATACAAGCTGCCACCCTAGCCTCAGGACCCACCGGGATGGGTCTGGGGCCATAATCCATCTCACAATCTGATGTCGGTCCACCGCTCAGAGAAGCAGCCACTCCAGCCCCGGCACCCGCCGTCTGGGTGCAGGGGCCAAATTACTGGCAGGGAGGGCTGTGGCCAACACATACAAGCTGCCACCCTAGCCTCGGGACCCACCGGGATGGGCCTGGGGCCATCACCCATCTCACAGTCTGATGTCGTTGCACCACAATCATAAGCAGCCACTCCAGCCCGGGCACCCTCAGTCTGGGTGCAGGGGCCAATATACTGGCAGGGAGAGCTGTGGCCAACACATACAAGCTGCCACTCTAGCCTCGGGACCCACTAGGATGGGTCTGGGGCCATAATCCATCTCACAATCTGATGTCATTCCACCACAATCATAAGCAGCCACTCCAGCCCTGGCACCCGCAGTCTGGGTGCAGGACCCAATTTACTGGCAGGGAGAGCTGTGGCCAACACATGCAAGCTACCACCACAGCCTCGGGACCCACCTGGATGGGTCTGGGGCCATAATCCATCTCACAATCTGATATCGTTCCACCGCAGTCATAAGCAGCCACTCCAGCCCTGACACCCACAGTCTGGGTGCAGGGGCCAATTTACTGGCAGGGAGAGCTGTGGCCAACACATACAAGCTGCCACTCTAGCCTCGGAACCCACCAGGATGGGTCTGGGGCTGTCATCCATCTCACAATCTGATGTCATTCCACCGCAATCATGAGCAGCCACTCCAGCCCCAGCACCCTCAATCTGGGTGCAGGGGCCAAGTTACTGGCAGGGAGGGCTGTGGCCAACACATACAAGCTGCCACCCTAACCTCGGGACCCACCGGGATGGGTCTGGGGCCGTCATCCATCTCACAATCTGATGTCGCTCCACTGCTCAAAGAAGCAGCTACTCCAGCCCCGGCACCCGCCGTCTGGGTGCAGGGGACAATTTACTGGCAGGGAGAGCTGTGGCCAACACATACAAGCTACCACCCCAGCCTCGGGACCCACCTGGATGGGTCTGGGGCCATAATCCATCTCACAATCTGATATCATTCCACCGCAGTCATAAGCAGCCACTCCAGCCCTGGCACCCACAGTCTGGGTGCAGGGGCCAATTTACTGGCAGGGAGAGCTGTGGCCAACACATACAAGCTGCCACTCTAGCCTCGGAGTGGGTCTGGGACCGTCATCCATCTCACAATCTGATGTAATTCCACTGCAATCATAAGCAATCACTCCAGCCCTGGCACCCGCAATCTGGGTGCAGGGGCCAAGTTACTGGCAGGGAAGGCTGTGGCCAACACATACAAGCTGCCACCCTAACCTCGGGACCCACCGGGATGGGTCTGGGGCCATCATGCATCTCACAATCTGATGTCGCTCCACTGCTCAAAGAAGCAACTACTCCAGCCCCGGCACCTGCCGTCTGGGTGCAGGGGCCAAGATACTGGCAGGGAGGGCTGTGGACAACACATACAAGCTGCCACCCTAGCCTCGAGACCCACAGGGATGGGTCTGGGGCTGTCAACCATCTCACAATCTGATGTCATTCCACCACAATCATAAGCAGCCACTCCGGCCCCGGCACCCACCACGATGAGTATGGAGCCTCCCATGTCAAGGTGCCTGTCTTCCCACCCAGGTTGCCTAGCTAAAAGCCTGGAAATGCCTGTTCAATGTGTGCTGCTGCTGCTACTTCCAATGCTTCCTCTGGTCACTGTTCCCTGGTCTTTGTGCCCGAGCAATCCAATGGTTTCTGCTGCTGCTCCTTCCAATACTGCCTCTGCTCTGTTTCCTGGGGTCTGTGCCTCAGCAATCTAATGGGTGCTGCTGCTGCTCCTACCAATTATGCCTCTGCTCTGCTCACTCACTGTTCCACGGGCTCTGTGCAAGAGCAATCCAATGGGTGCTACTGGGCGGCCACGTGATTCACCACTGGGCAAGACTTGACCAATTCTCAGAATAGCTTGTTCAGATCTAGAGAGTATGTTGCAGTGAAGCCTGCAATGTCCAGCCAAGCAGGGGTGCCAGATACTGAGCCCTGGCCGGACCTCTGCCGCTCCCCCAACCATGCCAGGCAGCCTGGGTC
>QEPC01009479.1:698241-721271 GCA_003113815.1 Sphenodon punctatus | reverse complement strand
TGCAAATCCTGCCATCCCAGGGGTGCTAGGGGATGCTAGATAGTGCAACTAGAAAGCTGCCCCTGACCCCTTGCTGGCACGTGCAAATCCTGCCATCCCAGGGGTGCTAGGGGATGCTAGATAGTGCAACTTGAAAGCCGCCCCTGGCTGGCACACTCTAACTAAAAAACGAATACAGCCTTTCTTGTGTTTTTTTTAAAAAGGTTTACAAACCTGGCAGGAATCTCAGTAGAGTCCCCCGCTTCCTCCTCGTCTGAGGAGGAAGACAGTGCCACGGGAGGTGCAGGGGCAGCAGCCACCACCGGTTCCTCCTCCTCCTCCACTGGCAAATGTGCCCCCAGCCGGAGGATGCGGCCACCAGGAAAAGTTTTCTTCATTTTTTTTTTTCACAAAACCCACACAGTCCACACCAACAGTCACCCACAACACACACCAACCCACCCAAACACACAATAGAGCCAAAACCAACACAGTCGCAACCAAAACACATGAACAAGCAGCCACCAACACAAACACACCCCCTCTCGCCTCACTCGCACACCACCCACGAATTTCCAGTTTCCGCCGCAATTTCTGGCTTCCCGCGATCTCGCGATATTTCTGGCCAAATGGCCGAGCAGCCGAATGCGAACGCGCGATCCACCTGAACACCGAATGACTGAACACGAACGCATGACCCGACCGCGAACGAACTGAACGGCCAAACACGAACACGCGTTCCACCCGAATGGCCGAACACTAACACGTGAACCGAACGCCGCTGAACCGAACGGCTGAACACGAACCGCGATCTGTTTGCCCATGCCTAGTTTTTGCACAGATGTTTGCTGTCCTTCTGGCACAGGGCACATAACTTTACATCAAAAGTTTTCGCAGTTTGAATGAAATTGTTGCTGCAGAGGAAGCCATGCTGTCTTGCTTGAGACCTGAATCACAAAAGACAAAGACAGGTATCAGTCAGTGGATCCTAATATGGGGGAAACGTATCTCATACATTTGTATTCCCCACCACCAACCCCTTGTTAGGGGGGAGGGCGAGACTATGGGACCTAGGTTTGCATCTGTATTTGGATGGATGAGGGAGATACTGTATCTGAGCCCCAAAATAGCATGCGTGCCTCCAGTCTGCCAGCCTCCCAAATTTCCCAACAGAATGTGGGGGGAAATAAAAGGCAAACTTGTATAATGTGAAAACCAATGTGATTTATTTATCAAAGAGTGGGGGGGAAAGGAAGAAATCAAGATAGTAATTCACAGTGCAATCCTTTGCAAAGTTACTCTGACCTAAGTTCATTAAAATCAATGGGCTTAGGCTGGAGTAACTGCATAGGATTGCACTGTCAAACACATAATATTGCTCATATCAATTACTAGAATATTCTTACTAGAAGAATATTTTGGTGAATTAAATGTCCTTGCAAATGTCCTTTCAGTTTTAAACTTTGCCTGTACTTATATGATTGCTAGGTATTTCACTTCTGTGCCATTAAAATACTGTCACAGGCCTCAACTTTTGTTTAAATTTTCTTTCAAGGCTCTATCATCATTATTTCCCAAAATATTGGCCTCAGAAGTGGGGATGGGAATGTTTTTAGCTGCCATTTTTAATTAGGGCAGCCATCTTGAAATCAGATCACATGGTAAATTGACAACGTCACTTTCCCAAGTCTATGGGACACATACAACATGAATCAGGAAAGAACAGCTCCAGTAAAAAAAATTCCCATGGCTTCTGGATTTACACCTGCTTTTAATTTTCTTGGCATGGTCCTGATTCTGCTGCCATTTTGTCTGATCAATGACTTGACTCTTGACACTATTTTGAAATTCATCACTTTGGTAATTCAGCATTTTGAATAATTCAGTACTCAGTATTTGGTACCTGGTTCACTTCAGTCCTTTGCTCTCTTTGGGTGCTTTCTGAAGATACAAACTTGGAGGGAATGTACAGCCTTTGAGTCTACATGATTCCCCAAGATATAAACAACACTCAACTTCAGTCTCATGGGCAGGGTGGAAGTGCGAGTCATTGCCAGCAAACATAAACCACTTTCAGACTCCCCCGGCCTCCCTCCCATGCATAATGTGGCTGCAGGGGGGAATGCACAGCCAGAATATGCTCGGGGATCAGCCGGTCTGAGAGCGCCCCCCATTCCGCGCAGCTTTGCGAGAAGGAAATCAAACTGCATCCATGCGCATGCCTGTCAGAAAAGCCACACCGGGCGGGGATCTTTCATACTGGCCAATCCCCATGCATATTATGGCTGCGCATCCCCTCCCACACACACACAGCCAGAACACGCGAGGGGGAAGAAGGTCTGAAAGTGGCCATACTCTGAAATGTGTATGTTTTAGACTTCTGAGACGGAAGCTGCACATTACACTTACCTCTTGGGGAATCCTATGTTGCCAAAGGCTGTGGTAGGTAGGTAGGTTTTATTAGCTTGTTTGACCATAGGCCATAACAAGATTTAACAAATACAATAATAAACATAATTTACTTTAACACAAAATGTAAAACATAACCAAGGTATACACCAAGTTATCCATCCCTGCAAAGGGAAAATACATAGCAAGCAATATTAAAAGTTTTCCCGATACATTAAAATATATTATCTTACCCTTCACAGGGTGTATGGCGACAACATTTAGCCCCTGCAATTGTGGACAACCGTTAAAAAAAATATTGCCTTACCCTTCCCGGGGTGTATGGCGGCAATATTTGTCCCCTGAATTGACACGTCAATATCCTTTTACAGGATATTGCCCTGCCTTTCCCGGGGTTAACTTTCTAATAGAGATGTATTATTAACCCTAGGCCATAACAAAATAAGCACCAGAATAAAGTAAGTGCGAGGTTGCAAAATTACAATAAGCAGCCAGAGGAGATATACACTGCATGGTCTATAAGCAGAACTATGAATTCCCTCATGCTGACAATTCACTCTGATGTTTAAAGAGGATAACATTTACGCAAAATGTTGCCATTGCATATGAGTGGGGGGAATCATTCCCATCCAATAAATGGATTATTTTGGAATCATCGCTCTGCCCTTCACCCATCTTATCAACATAGGAACCAATATATTTATCCCTCAAATAGCCAAATGCCGGGCATTGTAAGATTATATGTTTAGCTGTTTCTGGAACCGCTAAGTCGCAGTAAGTGCACAAGCGGTCGGCCTTCGGGATTTCCCGAAGTCTGCCCTCCAAAAATGCTGAGGGGAAAATAATGCAGCGCATTAGCGTAAGCGCTCTCCTGTGACAGCAGGAGGTCTAATTGATTAAGTAAGGTGGAGGAAAGTTAAGTGACCCAAGATGGCAATAGTCTGGGGCAGTCCTTTGTGCTGAGAGCAAAGAGCTCTCCTTCTGTAATTCTTGGTCAATAATTCTTAATGATATTAATTTCATAGCAGCCAAATGACCTATAGGAAGTAGGGCCACCTTTGAGAAACCCAATTTAAATGGTTCATTCTCCGCAACACATTCCCATTGATCAAGGCTAGTTGAAACAGGAATGAAGGACAAGAGAGTGTCCGAAACAGAGGGAAAAACTGCCACTTTCAGCCATAGCTTTAAAAAAGTCTTCAATGCCAAAGATTTAATTGTTGGCAAGCCTGATTCTGCCCTTAGTATGGCCAAGGGGACCCCATTTGAGACTTCCAGGATTGAGTGCAAAAAGGAACTCTGGGGCCCCTCCAGATGGTCTAAAAAAGAGGTTCCCCAGACTGCTCGCACATACAATGATTGTGGAATCACTTTTGCACTAAACAGTCTTAGGGCTGGCCCAACAAGCATTCCGCCCTGATTATAAAAGAAGCTGGAAATTGAACCCATGGTTTTCCAAGCCTGGGCCAAATCCGCTCTAAAATGGGAGGACCAACTCCCAGAGGCTGGAAAAAACACTCCTAAATCCAAAGGCTGTGCATTCCCTCCCAGTTTACATTTCAGAAAGTGCCCTTTGTGTCAGAGGCCAGGATTTTAATTGGTGATCTGAGACCATGGGGGTAGGGGTGACTATCTCTGAAACACTATACTCTGGTTTTGGCCTCTACCCTTGCCTATTAGGCCCTGTTCCAGCACTCTGTTAGTATAATGGGATTTTCCAGTCACCGGGAACTGACTGGGTCCTGCTCTAATAAGAACTGCCTGGCAGGAAGAGCAAGTCAGGCAGAACAATGCCTAGACCCAGTGTCTGTTTGGGCCTCAGCCGTGCTGTCTCTTAAGACCTTGGACTTGTCAACCTGTATCATAGCTCTGTCTTTAGCCTGCCTGGATAGCTGTTTCTTTCCTGCCCACCTGGTTCCAGCCTGTGTTCCCAGTCTTGCTCCCCTTTTAGCCCTTTCTGACCATATTAGCTTATCTCTTTAGGATAGACCCCCCCTGGCTCATTCCTAGTATCCACTCTCTAGCTTGGTTAGTTGGTGTCAGGGATCACAGGCTAGGGCATGGAGAGTGGGTTCAGGATGGGGTCCCAGGAAAACTTAGTAAGAGAGTTGATGCAGGATTGGTGTCCAAGGGTCATGGTGGAGATCAGCACATGGACCATGGGGGCAGGCACAGATGAATCAGGACAAGGCATGACTAGATGGATGAGACAAGGCAGGTCTGGACTGGATGAAAGAGACGAGGCAGGGTGGATGAGATGAGGCAGAACTGACACAGGGTGGAGTGGCTTCCCTGGCCAGTCACATAAGGGGATCACTGGGCAGTTGAATAGGGGCTCATCCCACAGACACTGGGCCCCCATTGAAGCAGAAGCCGACCCCAGTATCCTCAGACTCACCAATGGGTTCTGATTGTCTGGGTTCTAGTCTGAACGGAGTGTCAGAAGGGCCAACCTCCACCCAGCCGAAAGGGACATGCTAGGTTCAGGGAGTGCAGAGCTAATCCAAGGTATGAGGAGACATGAGGAGGAGGAACAGAAAGTAGAAATAAGAAGACAAGATAGGGACCGAAGTGAGTGATGATCTGCCCTGCTTCCTGTGGCTACTGACTGGCCTTATATACAAGCCAGCAGCCAAACAGGAAACCGGGGGCATGGATAGATTGAGAAGGAGGGGAATCTGAGGAGAGGTGCGTTTTGACACCAGGACTGGAGAACATCTAGTCAATACTAGGCCCTGGTCAGCAGGAACCAGTGGCACTGCAGAGCCAGCTACTGCGCCCAGGACTCCCAAGGTGCTGGTTGAAGTCTGGGTCCTTACAATTGGTTTGGCTAGACTGCACATTTAAGCCCTTGGCCCATACCTTGACAGTGTTGCTTGGACCTGATGTGTATTGGCGTTACCATTTTCATCCAACAGGTGGGGGAAACAGTTCATTAGAAGAGAATCCTTCCCTTTGTGTTATATAATTAGCACAAGGAAGGGCTGTAGCATGGTGAGCTGGATTACCTTAGCTGCATGTGCCCCAAGAGGCCTCTGGACTCTGCTGATGAGGGAGTGGGGAGCAGGGCTTGGGATTCCCTCTCAGTGTGGGGAGGAGTTAATGTGCCCTTTGGCAGTGCTGCAGGAAATCACCACAGGCTGTTAGACATGTGACTCCTCCCACAAGTGAATATTGGGGGCTGGTACCCCAATATCCAAATGACCTCTTAAATTTAGGGGAAATTAGCCAAATTAATTCAAGTGTGAGGTCACTCGTGTCAAAAGAATTAGTCTGAGACATGGCACGCTACTCCCAGTTGTGGGGGGGGTACCCCTTCCCAAAGTACCAGACAGGAAACGAGGTGCTTCAAGAAAAAGGGGTTCTTTATTACAATGCTACAATGAGGGAGAAAGGAAACACACCCACCCACACCACCCAATATAATACAAAGACAAGCCTCTAGTTTGGCTGGCTCAGTAATATAAGCGGTGACTGGGAAAGTGAAAGTAACTAGGTGGGGGTGGGGGGAGAGAGAGAGAGATGGGGTCACTGGGTGGCAAAAACCCCAAAGGAAAGCAGTTACCTATCCTGGCTGTTGCAAGGGGAAAGTGGCTCCATAGATCCTGCAATGTTCGTGTGTGTGTGTGTGTGTGTGTGTGTTTGTGTGTGTGTGTGTGAAGATGACAGACTGAGGGGAGGGGTCTTGGAGTAATCCTTAAGATTGTTTCTTCTTATTATTATTATTATTATTATTAATTATTATTATTATTATCAAAGATTTATATAGCACCGACAATGTACCTGGCACTTTTCAAAGTAATTGAATAGACACAGTACCTGCCCTAGGGCTTACAATCTGAGAGATGGGTGTAGGGGGAGACGAAGGAAGGGGAAGAGAGGGAGAGATAAGGAGTGTAACATTCCCGAGGATGCGAGGTCCCAGGTGCATGCGCTTGGCTTGGTTACATCAAGAATGATGGCTTGTTGGTCCATGTGGTGAGGATATGAGTACACAAACCTTAGGTAACAAATTGTACTGGATGGAGGGTATCAGCAGGAGTTAGGTGAGGGGAGCGAGAAGTCAGGGAGGACAGAGAAGAAGAGGTGGGTCTTGAGGAGGGATTTGAAGGAATGAAGGGAGAGGGAGAGATGGATGTGGGCAGGGAGGGAGTTCCAGACGTGGAGGGCAGCTAGGGAGAAGGGACAAAGGTGGTTAGGGAGCAGGGGAGGCATGCGATGATGAACAAAGGGAGAGAGGAGGAGCAGAGTTCACGGACTGGAGTACGGGGGGAAATTAGCGCAGAGAGGTAGGGGGAGCAAGGTTGTGAAGAGCTTTATAGGTAAAGAAGAAGAAGAAGAAGAAATTTATTTGTGTAGCCGTTGGCTATTACAAAATATAAAATAAAATGTAACAAATTCCGTACCATAAAAAATACTTAAAACAAATACAAAAACAATTTCCAATTGGGTTAAATACATCTCAATTACACCTTATTTAGAGCCCACTTTAAGAAATTCCCCTACTCCCCAACCCCAACATCTACCACCTTGGCATATCTATATACACGATGCTAGTGGTCATGCCTCCACGTTCTCATTGTGATTTATACCTACGGGCCATTGTCAGCCTTAAATAGGCCATTTGTCTGGACACCAAGGAATCTAATGGATTTAGCAACAGCCTCAAGGTGGGAATGGGGTCATTTACCAACAGCCGAAAAGGGAGAGAGTCCTGTAGTCTCTTCCTGGGGACTACCAATGCAGGACAGTGAAGAAGTACGTGAACAAGTGAAGCGACCTCCTGGGAATCACATAAAGCACAAAACCTTTCAGCTCTAGATAAACCCGCATATCAGCCTTGGAGTATTTTGGGAGAAAAAGCACCACAGCTCAGCCGGGTAAAAGCCTGTCTAGTGGGGACATCACCCCAGACAAATAAGTAGTTGGATCTCAGGGGTAAAAAAGACGGAGGAAAGTAGTACTGAACAGCACTTTGGTCCCTTAATCGGGCCTCCTCCAGCTGAATCTCTTGGTCCACCACCCTTTTAACTATTAAGGATTTGGCCGCCTCATACCCTACCTTCAGCAAAAGATCACATGAGAAACCCAACTTTTGAATTTCCTCAACCATCCCAAGGTTCCATGAATTTAGTAAATTATGTGTTACTGATAATGTAAACAAGGAGCCATCATTCCCTGTGAACAAGTACTTTTGAAGCCAATAATTTAGCATCGCAAGCAGTGCTGTCTGTCTGAGCATGCCACAGTGAGCTTCCGCTCTTAATATTACCTGAGGGGTGCCCCTAGGTAAACCCAGAATTTTCCTCAAAAACCCGTTCTGAATCACTTCCAGCCTATTCAAGTATGTCGGGCCGCAGGCAGAAATCGTGTACGTGATTTGAGGAATCACTTTTGCCCTAAATAGATGCAGGGCTGGGTGTACTAATTTCCTTCCCGGCCCCAAGTAAAACCCAACTATAGCAGCTATAGTGCGATTGGTCTGTGCCCTCACTGCTTCAAAATGGGCCCTCCATGCACCGGTGTTGGAGAAAATCACCCCCAGGTACTTATAAGCTGTAACTTGCTCGATTTGTGAACCGCCCATTTTCCAGCGGTGCTTCCTATGACGGCTGGGGTGCCCCACAACCAGTACCTTAGATTTTTCATGATTTATCACAAGGCTCTCATTTTGGCAATAGGTTCCAAACTGATCCATCACCCTACGTCACCCAACAATAGATTGAGACACCAATACGGCATCGTCTGCATACAGAAGGGCAGGGACAGATCTATTCCCCACAACCGGCGCATGCGAGTCTATTTTATTTAGGTAGGCAATCACATCATTCAAGAAGAGGTTAAACAGCATAGGGGCCAAAATACATCCCTGCCTCACCCCTGAAGCAACCGGAACTCTGGGGGTCAATCCTCCAGGTGTTGAGCAACGGACCTGGAGGGAATTATTTGTATGGAGCTTCGATATTAAGAAGAGGAGGCGGGGATTGATCGAGGTCTTTTGCAGTTTATACCATGGGCGAGTTCTAGAAACTGAGTCAAATGCCATATGGAGGTCAACAAAGCAGAAAAAAAGATCCTGCTGTCGGTCCAGGGTTTTCTTAATGAACGCAACCAGGACCAGTACATGGTCCATTGTAGATTTGCCCTTTTGGAAACCCACATGTTCTATCTCCAACATGTGTGTGGAGTCCATCCACTTTTGGAGTTTTGATAGCAGGAAGCAGGCATACAGTTTCCCCACCACACTTAACAGGCTGATGGGGCGATAGTTTCTGGGGGAAGCTGGAACCCCATTCTTGAAGATGGGACACACAATACTGGTTAGCCATGAGGCTGGAATCTCACCAGACTCATTGATAGCAGTGAAAAGGGGGGTCAAGATGCCCGCCCACCACTCAGGGGCACACTTCAGACATTCCGACGGGATATAGTCCTCTCCTGGAGCCTTACCAGCCTTAAGTTGGCAAATTAGATCCTGAATTTCCTCCACAGAGACAGGCAGCCACTGTGGGAAGCAGTTCTCTGTATGGAGAGAAACAGCAAGGCAACTAGGAGAAGAAAGAGAAAAAATATCTGTGAAGTATTGAACCCACTGTGCTGAGGGGATGTGAAAAGTTGTGGTGGCTTTTCCACTTAGCCCAGCAGAACGGATCAGTCCCCAAAATTCCCGAGAGTCCCCCTTATCCACTGCTCTCAGAAGTCTGTCCCATCTTTTGTGCTGGAAATCCCGCTTCTTATGGGACAATAACTGCCTGTACCTCGATCTACTCTGTTGGAGCAGAATACGACGGTCCTTCGTGGGGTTTGAACAGACTGCCCGCGCTACTCTCCACAGCGAGGATCTCTCAATTCTACAGTCTTTATAGATCCACCCCTGGCTGAAATTACTATGGTGCAAGGGACTAACCTCTGAGAGGATCGGGGCCAATTTCCTCACCAAATCCTCATAATATGAAATACTATCGCTACCCATACCCTCTATAACTGCTTTGCATACCTCTGCTCCCAGATATGAAATGAAAGTCATCAGGTGGGCTTCTACCTCCTTTGTCCATTTGACTCGAGACGCGGTTGCTCCTGAGTACAGTTCAACTTCAACTGCTTTTCCCTTCCCCAAAAGGGGAACCTCTAAATCCTTCCTAATTGACAATATCAATGGAAAGTGATCTGACTCCACTCTTGGGCTAATCTTTAATGACTGAATATTTTGGATAAAACCTTTAGAGGCCAGGAAATAATCTATTACACTGGAACCGGCGTATGAATGGTGAGTGAAATTTCCCATCCAGTCGCCTCGCACACGATCATTTAGCAAAGCTAAGGCAAAAGTGTCACAGAATTTAAACAAAAACCTTGACTCAGGGCTAACCACCCTGTCTCGAGAGGATCTTGTTGCCAATTCCATAGAGTCCGAGGACTCGTCCAGCTGTGTCCCGGTCGATACTGCCTCTAAATTACACGTCCTAATGTTGAAATCACCTCCGACAATTAGAGTAGCCATAGGATACAGTTTCTTGGCCTCATCAAACATGTCAGTGGCTATATCCCAAAATTTATCAGGGAAAAATGTCAACGATGTCGGGGGTAGATATATGTTACCAATTAGTAAACCATAACCCAAGGGGAAAGTACAATAATAAATTACTAAATTAGATTTTAAAAAATTCACTCGTTTCACTTTAATCCGAAGTTTTTTGGCAACTAACAAAGCCAAGCCTCTGCTGGGTCTACCAGAGGAGGCAGATGAAGTAGCATGAGTACAATAAACATCGAAACCTCCATAATTAAAATCATACATACTCCAAGTTTCTTGTAACAGTAAAATATCTAAGCCTACAATAAAGGCATTAAAATTCCTGTCCAACTGGCAGGAGTTCCACCCCGCAATGTTCCAAGAAGCAATCGCTAAGCCAACAGGAACATCCAGTGGCAGTCATGCCTCCTCCCCGGAGGTCAAGGGGTAGACCATCACTGAACTCCCCAGGGGGCTGACCCCCCAGTCTAGGGGATGAGTGGGCCACTAGAACAGAGTCCTGTCCACCAGACTGATCCTGCAAACAATGGAACAAGCTGTCCCCCCCAGAGAGCCCCTTAGGAACCTCAGAGTGGAGGGTCCCCCCAACCACTGGGTCTATCCATGAGCCACCTCCCACACATGACAAGGATCTCAAGGTTCCTCTCCTGGGTGCTGTAGTCACCGGTGAGACTGGAAGAGGCACATTTATACATTGGGGTGCCACAAGGGGTGACACTCCTTGCCTCTCATGTTTCAAGGGAGAGACTCTATGATGTTTCAGGTCCCTCAGTTGTTCTAAAAGGGATATTAAATTACCCTGGGACAATACTGCTGAGGGAGCCTTCTCCACTCTAGCACATAAGGCTGAATTTTTCGTGGCTAGTGGGGCAGGAGGAAGATTGTTTGGCAAATCTACCTTCATTTCTGTTGAATTCAGGCCGTTTCCCCTAGGGGGTTAAGTAAAGACTAGGAGCTTGTGCAGGATTCATTCAGGAAGCGGAGCCAGTGAAGAGAGGAGAGGAGGGGCTGCATCTGGTCGAAGCAACGGGTGGAGTGGATGACCCTAGCAGCAGAGTTTTGGATGGAGATAAGGTTAGAAAGGTGAGAGCAGGGGAGGCCAGTGAGAAGGAGGTTCAGTAATCGAGGTGCGAGATGACCAGGGCATGAACAACGGTTTTGGCAGAGGAGATAGAGAGAAAAGGGTGAATCTTAGCAATGTTATGGAGGGAGAAGTGACAGGATTTGGCAACAGAGTCGATGTAGGGTTTAAAAGAAAGGGGTAAGTCAAAGATGAAGCCTAAGATACAGGCTTCGGGAATGGGAAGGATGGTGACCCCATCGATGAGGATAGACAGGGAAGAGGGAGATGAAGGGTGAGGGGGGGAGATAAGAAGTTCAGTTTCAGACATGTTGAGTTGAGTTGATCTTGAGACATCCAGGTAGAGATGTCAGAGAGACAGCTGGTGAGGTGAGCTTGAATAGATGGAGAAAGAGAGGCAGTAGAGAGATAGAGTTGAGTGTCATCAGTGAAGAGGTGATATTGGAAGCCATGGGAGGCAATGAGTTTTCCTAGGGACAGGGTATAGAGAAGAGGAGAGGGCCAAGGACAGAGCCTTGGGGAACACCAACCAAGAGTGAAAGGGAGGATGAGGTGGAGTTGACAAGAGACACATTGAAGCAGCGGTCAAAGAGGTAGGAGGAGAACCAGCCGAGGATGGAGCCACGGCAGCTAAGGGAGTGAAGTGAATCCAGCAAGAGTGAGTGATCAACAGTATCAAAGGCAGTAGAGAAGTCAAGGAGGACAAGAATGGAGTAGAATCGATTAGATTTAGCCACAAGAAGATCGTTGGTGATCTTAGCGAGAGCAGTTTCAGTAGAGAGAAGGGGGCAAAAGACAGATTGGAGGGGGTCAAGGAAGGAGTTGGTGGAGAGGAAGTCAAGGCAGCAGGAGTAGACAGCACGTTTAAGAAGCTTGGAAGCAAAAGGAAGAAGTGAGACAGGACGGTAGCTAGAAAGGTTCGAGGGGATCAAGAATGGACTTTTTGTGGACAGGAGAGACAGTGGCATGCTTGAAGGCAGATGGAAAGGAGCCAGTAGAGGTCGATGATGTGCAGGAGGGAAGGGGCAACAGTGGGAACAATGGCGGTCAGGAGGTGGGAGGGGATGGGGTCAAGGGGTCAAGTGGAAGGGTTGGAGGAGGAGGAGAGCAGGGAGAGATTTCCTCAAGGGAGGTGGGAGGGAAGGAGGACAGGCGAGAAGGAGGGGGAGGAGGGAGAGGGTAGGGAGTAGGAAGAGAAGAGGAGTGGGAAGTGATGTCGAGGTGGATCTTGTCTATCTTGGAGGTGAAGAAGGAAGCAAGATCCTGAACAGAAAGGGAAGAGGGAGGAGGAGGACGGGTGGGGTGGGGTTGAGCAGGGAGTCAAAGGTGGAGAATAGGTGGTGAGGGTCCAAAGAACATGACTCAATGCAGGAGGTGTAGTAATTCTGTCTAGCGAGGGAGACAGCAGAACTAAGAGAGGAGAGACAGAATTTGAAGTGAAGAAAGTCAGCATGAGAGTGGGATTTGCGCCAAAGGCATTCAGTAGCAAGGGTGCAGGAGTGGAGGTGGCAGATAATGGGGTTGAACCAAGGACGGGGGTTGGGGGAGTGGGCAGGGCAGGGCAGGACAGGGCAGGAAGAGAGGGGGGCAAGGGAGTCAAGGGTGGTATTGAAAGCAAAAATGGCAGAGTCAGGGGAGGAGGAGGAGGAGAAGACTGAGGGGAGGAGGGGGGAGAGAGAGGAGGCAAAGTCCAGGGAGTTAATGGCCTGCAGGACATGGAAAGGGCTTGGAGAAGGGGAAGAGGAAGGGGGACAGTGGGAGACATTGAAAGAGGCAAGGAAGTGGTCAGAGATGGGACGAGGGTCGAAGGAGAATATCAGAGACACAGTAGTTCCTAGAGAAGATGAAGTCAAGAGAATGGCCGTTAGCGTGGGTGGGGGAGTTGGTCCAAAGGTGGAGGTTGAAGGAGGAGGCTAGTGAATAGGGATGGGCGAACAGATTGCGATTTGGGTTCGGCCATTCGGTTCGGTCCGGTCCGGTTCGGTTCGGTTTGGTTCGCACTTTCAGTTCGGCAGTTTGGGTTGGTTGCCGTGTTCGGGTTCGGCCGTTTGGGTCTGTCATGTTCCGTTCGGTTCGGCTGTTCAGAAAAAGGCTCTGTGAGAGGAATGATGGCCCCAGATGCATGACGGTGGGTCCTGGGGCTAGAGTGGCAGCTTCTGGATATGGGGACAGCCCTTCCTGCCTGTAACTTTGCCCCAGAACCCTGACAGCGGGTCCTGGGGCTGCAGAGGCTGTTTTTGGTGCGGTGGAATGACATTGCCTCTGTGTGAGGAATGATGGCCCCGACCCATGACGGTGGGTCCTGGGGCTAGAGTGGCAGCTTCTAGACAAATATTGGCCACAGCCCTCCCTGCCAGTAACATAGACCCCAGAACCCTGAAGTGGCTGTTTCTTTTTTTATCTATCTATCTATCTATCTATCTATCTATCTATCTATCTATCTATTACATAGGGGAAAACACAAAGAGCACGGGGAGGGGTACAAAACTGAAATGAAAATCATTCTAATAATAATCCTACTCTAAATAAATCCAAAACGTAAAACAGGGGAAAGGAATAATCGGGGATGGAATAAGAGGGCGAAGGAAAGGATTCAATGGAGTGGGGAGGGAGGAAGGAAGATTGAACACGAGGAACACAGGGAGGGGTAAAAACAAAAAATAACACCTAAATCTATCTAAGCTAAGCTTAATAAATGATAATATGGAGGTAAATGGGTTGGATGGGTGAAATAGGAAGAGGATGGCAATGGATTAGGAATAGGAAGGAACAAAAACTGCTGAGAGAGAGGGAGCCTTCTGAAACGCCTGCTCTTCAGGAACAGTGACTAGCTCAGAAGGTGTTGGGAAGGGGGGAGGCAATCAGTTTTGTTTTTTGCTGTGCTCGCCTCACCGCAAGCCCCATTGGCTCCGTGCAGCCTATCCAGTGTTCTGAGGCAAGAAGGGATGGTGATTGGGCAGGCTGGCTGCTACTCCAATCCTCTCCACCGCTGGTGCCTGGAAGTCTTCTCCTCAGCTGACTCCTCTTCCCTGTCACGTTTTGCCTTCCAGTGACACCACGTTTTAGACACCCGAACTCACCCGAACGCGATCTGAACTGACTGAACTGTTTGGTCATTTCAGCGTTTGGAATCTAGTTCGGTTCGGTCAGTTCGTGTTTGGATTAGTGTTCATGTTCGGGTTCGGTTGTCTGAACAGGCTGAGTTTGGATCGAACTCTAAACTTCCAAACCGCGTTTGCCCATACCTACTAGTGAGAGGAAGCGAGAGATGGAGAACTGGGAAGGGACATCAATGTGAATGTTGACGTCACCGAGGATGAGAGTGAGGGTATCGTCGGAGAGGAAGAAAGTGAGCCAGGACTCAAATTTAGAGACAAAGGAGGAGAGAGAGCCAGGGGGGCGGTAGATGACAGCGACACGGAGATGGAGTGGGGAGAAGAGGCACACAGAGTGAGCCTCAATGGAAGGGAAGGAGATAGAGGGGGGAGGAGAAAGTAGTTGGAATTGACAGGAGTTAGTGAGGAGGAGGCCCACACCACCACACCGGCCTTTGGGGCCTGGCTGGTGAGAAAAGGAGAGACCCCTAAAGGAGAGGGTAGCTGGGGTGACAGAGTCAGAGGGGGAGATCCAAGTTTCAGTAAGGGCAAGGAGCTGGAGGGAGTGGGAGAGGAAGAGATCATGGATTTAGGTAGCTTTATTGACAGAGGAGAGACAGTTCCAAAGGGAGCAGGAGAATGGGAGATGAGCAGGGGGAAGGCAGGGAATGGGGATAAGATTGGGAGAAAGGGGGTGGCGGGGCAGGTGAGAGGTAGGGAGGATGGGGGAGGAGCAGGAGGGGAAGGTAGCCAAGGGGGAGGAGGAAGTGTGAGGAGGTTGGAGAGAAGTGATGGGCTGGGAGGNTGGGGGAGGAGCAGGAGGGGAAGGTAGCCAAGGGGGAGGAGGAAGTGTGAGGAGGTTGGAGAGAAGTGATGGGCTGGGAGGGAGGAAGGACCAGGGGGGGAAAGAAGTAGAGGAAGGAAGGGGTGAGGGAGAGGGGAAAAGGGGAGAATGAAGGAGAGGGAAGGCGAGAGATTAGGGCAGGCATGATGATGGGAGGATAGGTAATAGAGACGAGACAAAGAAGAACAAAGTGGAGAGTGGCTGACCTACTGGCCACTGAGGAGCCACCAGGTGGTAGAAGTACCCTTAAGCTTACCCTTAGCTGCTGTTGTAGTATTCTGCTGGTGAAAATGGGTGTTTTCAGAAATGACGCTAACCCCAGTTTAACCACACTTGAACATTTCTTATACATGTTGCAGGGCTGTATTGGTGCCCTATGCAGCCCTGAAACATGAATAAGAAATGTTTAAGTGTGGTTAAACTGGGGGTTAGCATCCTGTCTGAAAACACCCAATAGCACATGCCTTTAGGCTCACTGGTCACTGGAACTCATGTGGCAGAAAAACCAAGCTCCAGGAGAGTCGCGGCATCCTCAGGTGTTGACAGCCGAGGCAGCTGGGAGAGTATGCAGATGAAGTGCAACCTCACCAGTTCCTGGCTCGCTGGTCACTGGAACTCGGGCAGCAGAAAAGCCAAGCTCCAGGAGGGTCACACTGTCAAGTGTTGACAGTCAAGGTAGCTGGGAGAGTATGTAAATGAACTGCTACATCACCAGTACCTGGCTCGCTGGTTGCTAGACCTTGGGCTAAGTAATCTGCACATGTCCACGTTCAAGAACAACTCAACTTGGACAGGGAAACCTGGGGCAGTTATACTTGCACAAAGAATCAGGAAGGTGCCAGGCATCGAAAGGATTTTCAGAGATGTCCAGAGTGAAACAAGGGGAAAGCTCCAGATTGATCTTTGAGAAACAGAAGAGCATAAACATAGGGTCTTTGGTATTTCTAAAGGAGTTAAAAGGTATCAACATACAGCTAGGTTTTTTTCCAAAGAGACAGGAAGAGAACAATAGGTGAGTTTTGGAAACATGGGTTACTTAAGGTCCTTTTGTGATCACACCTGGAGGGCCATTGCTAACTAGGGGTCTCCCAGATTTACCAGGTGTTCTTATCAAAGGGAGGAAGCCCTCTGCTCAATTGCCCCATGTCTTACTCAGGGCTCCTCCTAAATTCTTCACTGAGGCTAGACTGGTTTTGCAAGAGGGGGCTTATTTCACCTCCTGGGCTTCAGCACTGGCTGGCTCTAAACTCTTGACCCCTCATCCTGGGCCCCTCAATTCTCTGGTTCATCCACCAAACTGTGTTTTACAGGGTGCCGCTTTGCTAGGGGAGTAGGGGGTCTTCTGTTTTGTGGGGAAAGGCACCTTTAGTAACAAGGCGCACATCTCAGGCCATGCGCCTAAAGGCCATGCCAAAGTTGGTAGGGATTTGGAGGGGTGGGGATCGGGGGGTTAGATTGGCGCAGTGGATATTGGTGGTCTGTGTTGGCTTGGGGTTGGTTATTAGGGAGGGATTTTATTTGTTGGGGTGGGATTTTTATTAGTTTGGGGTATTTGTTTTATGATGGAGGATTGGAATTGGGAAGAGAGGATTCTCCCCCCTGGTGAGAGCAGGATTGGGTGGGTGGACTGTTGCTGTCTAGCCATTGAGAGCAACAGGGTGCACTCTTGGGGTGTTTATTCCCCTGTGAGAGGGGGGATGGGCATTGTGGGGTGGGGATGCATTTGGGTGGTGAGAGTTGGTTTTGTCCCCCAGTGAGAGGAGGGGGGACAGGTTAAGGGAAAAGGGGATGGGGAGAGGGTTGATGGGGGGGTGGAGTGTCTCATCTCCACCTCCCTGATGGGGAGCCAGTTGGGGAGTAGTAGTGAGACTGATGGCCATCTACCGGGGGGGGGGGGCAGTGGCGGCAATTGGGGTCAGCATGGGGAGAGGGAACTATGGCCCTAGAGGGGGGAAGACACCGTTGTGAGCGAAGGGATTGGTGGCTAGTACCAGTCCCTCGCTTAGCCCCCCTGGGCTCAGGTAACCATATGGACAAGGTCTCGGGTGACCTTGGCCTCTTGCTGGTGCTGTTCAATGCAAGGTTGGTGGCCAATAAATCTTCCATCATCCATGATTCCATCTTGGATTGGGCTGCCAACCTCATGTGAGCGATGGACACCTGGCTGGCTGGGATGTTGCGGGCAGTTCTGGATGACCTCGTTCCAGCAGGGTACTCTGTCCAGTACCAGTCCAGGCTGGAGGGTTAGGGAGGGGGCATAGCTGTTATTTTCAGAAATGGTTTGGTCCTTCTGCAGTTTTCAGGGCAGACTGAGTATGGGATAGAGTAGGGATGGGCAAACAGATTGCTGTTCGGGTTCAATCATTCGGTTCAGTCTGGTTCGGTTCACCCGTTCGGTTCGGTTGCGGAATTCGAGTTCGGCTGTTCGGTTCGGTCGGTTTTGGTTCAGTTTGGGCATTCGGAAAAAGGCTCTCTGTGCAAGGAATGATGGCCCCAGACCCATGACAGTGGGTCCTGGGGCTAGAGTGGCAGTTTCTAGATATTGGCCACAGCCGTCCCTGCCAGAAACGTAGGCCCCAGAACCCTGATGGCGGGTCCTGGGGCTGGAGTGGCTCTTTCTTGATGCTTTGGAAATTTGGCTCTCTGTGTGAGGAATGATGGCCACACACCCATGACAGTGGGTCCTGGGGCTAGAGTGCCAGCTTAAATATATTGGCCACAGCCCTTCCTGCCTGTAACTTGGCCCCAGAACCCAGGTGGCAGGTCCTGGGGCTGTAGTGACTGTTTCTTGATGCAGTTGAAAGACATTGCTTCTGTGCAAGGAATGATGGCCTCAGACCCATGACTGTGGATCCTGTGGCTAGAAGAGTACCAGCTTCTGGATATTGGCCACAGCCCTCCCTGCCTGTAACTTGGGCCCAGAACCCCGGAGGTGGGTCCTGGTGCTGTAGTGGTTGTTTGTTGATACGGTGGAATGACAGCGCCTCTGTGTGAGGAATGATGGCCCCAGACCCATGACAGTGGGTCATGGGGCTAAAGTGGTAACTTCCGGATATTGGTCACAGCCCTTCCTGCCTGTAACTTGGCCCTAGAACCCTGATGTTGGGTACTGGGGCTGCAGTGGCTGTTTCTTGATGGAGGTGAATGATGGCTTTTTGTACATGGAATGACAGGACCCAGAACCTGTGGCACAGACAGCATGGATGGCATTGGCAGCAGCAGCAGACATTGGATTGCCGGGGTATAGAACCCATGGCACAGACAGCAGAGGCAGCATTGGCATCAGACATTGGATTTCCCAGAGGCAGCATTGTCAGCTGGTGCAGGCATTGGATTGCCCAAGCACAGGACCCGTGGCACAGATAGCAGAGGCAGCATTGACAGTAGCCGCAGCAGACATTGGGTTGCTCAGGCACAGAACCCGTGGAACAGCAGAGACAGAAGCAGCAGGATTTGCCTGTACACAGAACCCATGGAGCCAGGATGGTTGGATTTGCCAGGGAATAGCTCCCATACAGCAGCAGACGGCATCAGCAGGATTGTGTGGGCACATTTGGAATGGCTAGGGCAGAGCACCCATGGACAAGCAGACAGCAGCGGTAGGATTACCAGACCAGTGGTGCACATCACCCAGGGTTGCCATGGTAGGCAGACAGGCACTGTGTCATGAGAGGCAGGCAGACTGAGGCAGGCTTTGATCTAGGCCACCTGGGCGGACAGGCAGGCATCATGGCATGAGAGGCAGGAAGACTGAGGCAGGCTTTGATCTAGACTAACCTGGGCAGGTGGGCAGGCTGGCAGGCAGCGTGGCATGAGCAGAAGGCAGGCAGACAGAAGCATGGTTCAAGCTTTGCAACCTGGGCGGGCAGGCAGGCAGGCAGTGTGGTATGAGCGGCAGTAGGGAAGGCAGGCTTGGGCAGGCTTTGAACTAGGCAACCTGGGTGGGCAGACAGGCACTTTGGCATGGGAGGCAGGAAGGTGGACTGAGGCATACTTTGAGCTTGGCAGCAAGCTGGGCGGGCAGACAGGCAGCGTGGCATGAGAGGCAGTAGGACAAGCAGGCTGGGACATTGGCAGCAGGACACTGAGATAGGCGAGCAAAGACTGTGCAGCACGAGAGAGCGAGAGCCAGTCAGTGTCACATAGGCGGGCTGAGATCATGTAGCTAGCCATAGGCTGGCTGGCAGACTTACAGTTTGTTTCCCAATGCCACCCTGCATCATGAGGTCAGTCAGATAAGGCAGATAAGGCAGCTGAGGCTGTCTAGTATGCGAGAGAGAGAGGCAGAGAGAGAGAGAGAGAGAGAGAGAGAGAGAGAGAGAGAGGCAGGGTGGGTGCCAGGCATTGGGAGGGAGGGACAGCACCTCAGCAGCACAGGAGAAGCAGCCCTAGCCCAGATTGAGGAGGGGGAGGAGCCCCATCCCAAGATTGCGCCTGGCATGGAATGGCGTGTGTCACTGCACCATCACTCCTTGTCCAGGGGTAGCTCGGGGAATACCAGCAGTGGAAGGTCCACCTTTAGGAACAGCAACTGCTCCACCAACTTGGCCACCAGCCTCAGGCGGTGCAGGGAGCAAATGTCCCACGCCATGGAGAACACCCTCTCGCTGGGGACAGTGGTTGGTGGGCAGGACAGGATACCCTTGGCCACTTTCGACAGGGCCAGCCACACGTTGGTCTTGCCGGCCCAGTAGGCCAAGGGATCGCTGCTGGGATCAATGCATGACTACTCCTCCAGGTAGGTCTCCACTGCTGCTGAGGCGGCATCATACTCCCTCTGGTAGCTCTGGGTGGGCACCACCTGCCTCACTGCCCTGAGTCACGCTGCTTGCCCTTTTAGGCTGGGCCCCATGCTCCCCAGAGTGAACTGCACACAGGAGGAGCTGCTGGCACTAGTAGGGGTTCTGCTGCTGCTGCTCATCCTGCTGCTGGTGCAGTTGCTACCATTAGGGCTGGGGACAAGGATAGACCCAGATGGCTGGAAGGGGTCACTGTTCCCACTCCCACCATCCCCTGGGGTGTCCTGCTGCATGGCCCGCTCTGCCTGCCGGACCTTCTGCACCAGCGTACCCTTCCAGAGGCCATAGACCTCTTTCTTGCATGCCATTCTGCCCTTGATCCTGGGGTCCAGCATGGTTGCCAGGACATATTCTTCCGGGCGCAGGAGCTCATCAAAGTGTGCACTCAGCCCTGACTTCAGCTTCCGTGCCAGGTCAAGCGCCTCATCAGAGAGCTTCCTTCCCAGAGAGCCAAATTCCCACCCCCCGAGAATCTTGTCCAGGCTCCTCTTGAGACTATGGACCAGCGGGGTCACCTGGCTGAGGGTGGCGGTGGAGCTGCTCATGGTCTCCGTCATGGCCAGGACCGGTCTGAGGACGAAGACCGTGAGAACTAGAATCTCCCATTCTTCTGTTGTAGCCTGGAGGTGCCTCAATTGTCTGTCTCCAGTTCCACCTGATGCAGGGCGGCTTTCTGCTCAAGAAGCCGCTCAAGCATCAGGAAGGTGGAATTCCACCTGGTGGAGACATCCTGAATGAAAGTGTGCACTGGGGAACCTTGCTCAGCCTGCTTCTCCTGGAGGAGCTCGCTGCCCTGCATGCTGTGGTTGAAGAACCCCGCCAGCTTTCTCCCCCATTCAACCAGGGAGGTAAGGTTTCCTGGCCCAATCCCTTTCTCCCCCAAGCCCAGAGCGTCCTTCACCACAAGATTGAGGGGGTGTGCGGTACAAGGGATGCCTGTGAATCCCCTGTCATGGTCTGCCTTTATGATATTGTCCGCGCTGTCCGTGACGACACACCCCTTGGTGGAGGGGTGACCCACTCCCTCACCATGGTGGCCAGGGCTGCCTCGAGGTTCCTTGAGATGTGGGAGCTGTCTATGACTTGTGCCTGAAGCAGGGCCCACCTATACCCTGCTTCAGGATCCCTCTTGCCACTGCCAAATGCTGCCTCTGGGTCCTGCCACCAGCGTGCAGTCACTGCCAGGTAGGCGTGCTGGGCATTCCTGGAGGACCACAGGTCAGTGCTGAAGTAGACCGTGGCCCCTCCAACCCCTGCCAACCGCTCTGTCACCCGCTCCTACAAAGCCCTGTAGAGTTGTGGCACCACAGTCCAACTCAGGGTGGAGCAGGAAGGTAGATGAAAGTTGGGGGCCAGGAACCCAATCAGCCACTGGAAGTCCTTGTCCTCCACAATAGACAAGGGCTGGCCATCCAGGGCTATCATTTCTGCCAACAGACACTTCGCTTTCTCTTTGAATCCCCCCACCCCAGCTCCTCCATAGGGGACTGATGGCGCTGCTGGCGAGGCTCCTGCTGCTGTTCTGCCCCCATACTGCTCCTGCTGCTAGAGGCAGCAGCAGTTGGTGCAGGACAGTGACCCGCTGAAGGAATCGGATGACTGGATGCTGCAGTCGGGAACCCGCTGACATCCACTTCCCCTGCCTTCCCGCTAAGCAGTAGAGCACTGTGGCATGACTTCAGGTGCCTCGCCATTGCAGTTGTCCCAAGGTTGGCGCGCACCTGCCCACGCTTCACCAGCTTATTGCACAACATGTATCACACCTCTCTTGGATCATCTGCCCTTACCTGCTTAAAATGATCCCAGACTTAGTATTTCCCCCCCCCTCCTGCCTTCTTTCTCACCCCGGCTGATGCACTGCTGCCAGTGCTGCTGGGAGCGGGAGACCTTTGTGGTACTGGAGACAGAGATCTTGGAGGAGGCTCAGCCATCGCCTCAGCTCCAGACATCTCCTCTGCGGCACTAGTGTCGGCCTCTGACTCACTGTCCGCAATCACAGTGACGTCCCATGAAGGGGAGTACTGGGACCCTGAGGCTAGACTGCCCGTGCCTGCCATGCTTCTGCCACTCTCTCTGTGCCCCCCTCTGTAGCTGCTAGTGCTGCTGCTGCTGCTGCTACTCCTCTCCCTACTGACATTGCCTGGGGATCGGGCCCTGCCTCTAGCAGCCGGGGTGGGATCCACTAGCTCTCGACTGCTGGGGATCGCCTCGACACTGGGGGACATTGGTGGCCCTGGAGGAACATCGGAAGCAACACCAGCACCTGGTCCATCATCACCAGCGGCAGAGACAGACGCTGCCTCAAGTCCTGCAGGCCTGTCCAGTGCCCTGCGTGGCAGTGGAGGAGGGCACTGCCAGGAGGTGATGCTGAGCCACTGAAGCCTGTTGCCATAAAGCAGGCCTGCTGAGTTTGGGGTGGTGGTGTTGTGCTCTGCCTCTGGCTACTGCTTCTGCCTGCTGCCACGGCCCCTCCCACCTCTGGCATGTGCCCCATTGCCTCCCCTATGGGCAGCAGACCGGCCTCTCCTTCCCTTCTCCATTTCTCCCTCCAAAATAATGTTTTTATATATTTTTTTATTTTATTTTATTTTTGTATTTAATTTTTTAATCTAATATTATATCTATCTATCTACTCTAAATATAACTGCTATTATCTATTCTAAATGCTATGAACTAAATTAATTATCTAATTATACACACTGAACAAGAGAGGGCACAGAATGAAACCCTGCATAACCCCACACAAGAGGTCCCAGAGGACAAAGTACAGTCCCCTAGTATCACTTGCTGTGATGTATCCATGAAGGGCAATGGGAAGGGGAAAGGTCCACTTAGGGGTCACAGGAATAGTACCGAGTCAAACAAGAAACACAATACTTTAAACACCACAGAGCCCGATCCCCGTAGAGCCCCCCTTCTGCTCCCTCAGACCCCAGTTAAGGCGGAGCTAGCATTCTGTACTGAGAGTTCCATTGACTTCAATGGAGTTCCCTAGGGCAAATTCCTCTGGCTTGCAACCCTGAAGTTGACACGGCTTTCTCTGTGAGTGTACACTTATAATCACAGATGGCTGCATAGGACAGATATTGAGTATGCAAAGTATGTGCTTTGGTCCAATATTTCATGTTAGATTAGATGTCAAGATGTCCCTGGCATTTAAAAAGTGCTTGCGCTTGCTGAGGGAGCAGGAGGGAAGAGGAGCTGGATGAGGTGGTGGGGCTGGGTGGTCTGTGAGGAGAGGGGGCTGAGAGAGCAGGAGGAGGGAGTAGGAGGGGACTGGGGGAACAGG
>QEPC01009479.1:680994-696313 GCA_003113815.1 Sphenodon punctatus | reverse complement strand
TATGCACTGTACAGACTCATTGAGTATGTAATGTATGTATTTCACTACAGACTCCTCTTCTATTTGTGAAGATTCCCCCCCATCCCATATATATTGGATGTATATATATACATATATATCCATATATATCTCCATATATATGGATATATGGATGTATATATATCCATATATATATATGGATATGGATATGGGATGGGGGGGATATATAGATAGATAGATGAAGACAGTTGTAGGAGTTACCTTAGTGATAGAGATAGCGTTAGTGATTTAGTTTTAGTGTTTGTAGGAGTAGGTCTGTGTACTTATTATATAATCCATTTACTTCATAGCACTTAGAATATTTAATAGCGGTTAGATTTAGTGTAGACAGATATATATAATATTAGATTAAAAAAAATAAGAAAACCCCATGTAAAAACCAAAAAACCAAATAAAGAACAAAAGAAAACCCAATAAAAAACCAAAAAACCATAAAAAACCCAACAAAAAACATAACAACACTTCCCGAACGGCCGAACGGATGAACCGAACATCCGAACTCGAACTCGGCAAATGAACCAAACGAACCGAATGAACGAACCGAACAAATCCGAACCGAACGGCCGAACCGAACGCAGCCGAACCGAACGGCCGAACCCGAACCGCGATCTGTTCGCCCATACCTAAGCCCTACATGGCTTGGGCCCTGCATACCTAAAGGATCACCTCAGCCCCTGGGACCCTGTGCAGCCCCTGCGGTCATCCAGGGGTGCCCTCCTGGAGGTCCTGCATTATCGGCAGGTTTGGACCGACAGGTGCCCATGGCCATTCTCGGTGGCCATTCTTGGTGGCCATAAGGTCACTGTGGAATGCCCTCCCAGCGGGGATTCACCTCAGCCCAATCTCCTAGATTTCTGATGAAGTTGTAAAACCTGGCTCTTCCATCAGGCTTTGGTGGGGGCAGTGGGGTGAGATAACCTGGTCCTTGTAAGCCACTCCAAGATGCCGTAGGCATGAGGGGGGAATCTAATAAATACAAATAAATAAATAAAATAAAATAAAGATAGGATAGTGGGTAAAGGGAGGATTGTGTTTTTCACAGATCAGGGTTGAATTTTTACTGCTGTTATGGGTTGTATATGTCTATTTGCATATTTATATTTATATATATATTTTTTATTTATAATGTATTGTTTTTACTATGCATATGTTAGCTGCCCCAAGTTGCCTGTGTGAGAGAGGGGAAGGGTAAAAATTGAAGTAAGTAAGTAAGTAAGTAAATAATAAATAAATAAATAATCTGGCTCTGAAAGATTCAGCTAAAGGGCTTGAGCAGTCCAGATGGGACTGTTGTGGTTTATTGGGCATGCAATAGGATGAAGGCCAGTCAGGACCCAAAGTATATAAGTTCTGGGCCTACCTAGAGGGGGAAGAATCAGCAAGGAAGCCTAGCTGGGAGACGCTTATCCAAGGGAAGCTGAAAGGAGCTGCCTCCAGGCTAGGGTGATATGCCTGGGAGGTAAGGGATGGGGGTTTATGTTCAAATTTAAGTTTGTGGATTGAAGCCCACTGCCAGTTGGGAGCCCTGGTTGGCATCCTGAAGTGAACAGTGGATATAAAAAAGACTGTGAAATAAAGCTGTTAAATAAAGCTGTTAATTCACAACTGGTCACCTGCACCCCTCCAAGCACATCTTCCATATTGGAGCTGATGCAAGAAAACCGGAAAAGACCAAACTCTAACTCTACACTCAAACTAGCAGTGCCCAGGTTGAGCAAAATATGAGCAACTTGGTCTGCAAAGTAGGTGGCAAAATCAGCGGGCAGTTGACAACTCTAACTCCAGATGGAGAAAGCCAGGATGTAATAAGCTGTTTGCAGATGGTATGGTGGCTGCAAAGAAAACTTTCTTGGCCACCACTGCAGTCATGACATAGTCCTTCAAAAACAGTCTATGCTGCAGTCGGTCAGCTTTGGCACAACTCGAGCATCACATGTGCTCTAACCACCTACCCTTTTGCTTTATTATTTATTTATTATTTAATAATAATAATAATAATTAATACATATATTAAGTCATAACCAATATATTCTAGTCAAAACTAGAAAAACAAACAATATAAAAGCTTGAAAGATCTTTTCATAGTAATTTAAAAAGGCAAACCACATGGGCCATTATAGCAATGAAATAAAATCAATTCATAATAAATTTATATTAAACATATCAAAACAAATTTGCTCATTAAAAAGTAAAGATATGAAATAAATATAAAATAAAAAAAACAAAATAAAATAAAACAACAACATAACAAAATAAGGTACAAAAGGAATAAACTAGAAAATGAAAAACTAAAATAAAGCAAAATGGATAGTGGGGAATCACCATCGATAGAGTCCATCCCTACACTTACAGAGCATCTTTGTTCCTTTTATCAAAGTAAGAGCCATTTTAGCTAAATTTCTGATAAAATCAGCATCTTTAGATGTAGCCAGAAAAATTAATAATTGTTGAGAGGACCAGTAGGTCTTATTCTTTATCACTGGAATCAAACATTTCTGGCGATACACATCAGTATGTGGGCAATAGAATAATAAATGTAGCAGATCTTCAATTTGTAAAAGATTGTAGCTGCATAATCTAAGGGTATATGGAAGCCCTTTCCATCTCCCAGACATCACCCTGTAGGGGATAAGGTCAAATCTAAGAAGGGTAAAATTTCTTCTTAGGACAGGATTGTCCAAAACTGACAAATAAAGTTCCAACCCAGGACCTTTTTAAAAAAGATGATAAAGTGAAGCAGATTTAATTTGGCAATTTTCCTCATGTCCACTGAAATAGCCAGATCTGCCAATTGTCTATGGATCACAAATTTTAACTTAGAATTGGGCATATACACTAATGCCTCCATAGATTGCCCCATCATTCTAAAAAGTAGAATAAGTTTCTTATACCACTGAGACATAAGAGTGGAAGATGTAAATTCAGTAAGGCAGAGATGAGGAAGCCTGTCTTCAGACATGCCCCTTACCCTCAACCAATAAGGAACATGGGCCAAATCAAGTTTTACTGCAACCAGCAAAACACCAGTTTCAAGTCTCACAAGACTAGCTGGAGTATTCTTTGGTATGGATAATATCGCACGTAAGAAACGATCTTAACAAAAAACTAGGGATGGGCGAACGCGATTCGGAAGTTCAGAGTTCGGACTGAACTCGGTCTGTTCGGACGACCAAACCCGAACCTGAACGGACCGAACCAAACCCGATTACGAACTCCAAAGCGACCAAACAATTTGGTTGGTTCGGATCGAGTTTGGATGGTTCGGTTGTAAAAAAGGTGACGTGAGTGACCAGTTGACCACTGCTTGACCCAGGGAGCAGACTGGGGAGCAGACTTCCAGGCACCAGGGGTGGAGAGGCTTGGAGTAGCAGCCAGCCTGCCCAATCACCATCCCTTTTCTCCTCAGACCACTGTCTTCGCACTCTGAGATTGGCCACGGGCTAGGCTGCATGGAGCCAATGGGACTTGCAGTGAGGCGGGCACAACAAGTAACAAAACTCATTGCCCTTCCCAACTGTTGGAAATACATTTCTTAGTTACATCTCCCCTAAGCACCTTATCCTGTTTGTTTGCTAGAAACAGCAGGAGTAGACAGTCAGATCAGGGTACCCCTCCCCCATCCACTTAGTTCTACTCCTGCTATGACCTGATTGGTTAATTTCCTCTCCCCAGGATGTTTCTTATCTCTTTGTGTCTGAGAGATATTCAGAGAGCTTCTGCTACTTCCCTCCTGAACATACCTAGTTTAAGGACTTAGTATATATGTAGGCCTTTCCTATCCTACATGTATTTATTTTTTTAAAAATACTTAAACTTAAGTATGCTTCCTTCCTCCTTATTAATGATTAGCTACTCACACTCCTCTGTAAACTCTGCATTGGGATAATCAATGCAATGATCTCACAGTCCTTGCATTTCAACAGGGTTATGGGCCCAGGCAAGCGAAAAGGCAGCGCTCAGTGAGTATGATTGAGTGCTAGCATTAATCTTAAAGACAGAAAAAAAAAGAAAGATTTTAGTCTCTGTGACCATGGATTCTGTGAAGATCTCCGTTCCTGAGAAGCTCGCTGGAGCTACAAACTATGAAGCTTGGAGCTACAATGCAAAGATGGCACTTGGAGGACTAGGCCTAAAGAAAATGCTGGAGTCCACAAGGCCTGCAGATGCAGGAGCAGCACAAGAACTCTGGGATGAGAAAGATGAGAAAGCCATGGAAATCCTCTCAATGTCGGTGAGTCAGCATTTACATGTGCTGTGCGGTCATGGCCTCAACAGAATGACACATAGGCAAACTGGACTTGAACTCAGTTGGGATGGAACTGCATGGGGTTGTGGGGGGGCATGTGCATACATGGAATAGGAATGCATTGTCTTTGTGATTTGTGCAGTCTTTTGGGGTTTCTCTCACACACTTTTCAGGAGGCGCGTGAACGGATTGCAGGAGTGTGCAACATTACATGGATCTATTTCTCGGGATAGCAGCACACCCAGCAATGATTCCAAAAGTTTGCATGCTGTGCGGTCATGGCCTCAACGGAATGACACATAGGCAAACTGAACTTGGACTCAGTTGGGATGGAATTGCATGGGGTGGGGGGGAGGATGTGCATACATAGCATAGGAATGCATTGTCTTAGTGATTTGTGCAGTCTTTTGGAGTATGCAACATGGTGTTTTTTTTCATGGATGCTGTGTACACATAATTATACACATACAACTAGCATACATTTATACAATATGTGACTAATAATTGTGTTTTTTTAAAGGCTGTTTTTCAGGAACATGTATAAATTAATGACATGAACACGGAACAGTTAGACAGTCGATTTGTAGCCACTGCCAGTATTCTTCTGGGATCGAGTTCTGATCTGATTGCCATTTTAATATGAGTCATGAAGGAATTTTCCCAGCACAATCAAATTTTTTCCTGACAAACCAGTAGTGTTTTTTTTATAAGATGTGCATTCCGGGTTTTGCCTTCATCTGGAGAATAAAACACATTATCTTTCCAAACAAATTGATTGCCAGTGCCACAGCTGCCATTACATTAATTTTCCAACATTGAATAAAAATAATTTGATCTTCATTCCTAAATTTGCTTTATCATATTTTAATCATTGAATATACATTGGACACATGGTATATATTAATAAAATAAATCTGAACACAGATGTGGGTGGTGGGTGGTAGTGGTGGTGGGTAGGGTGGACTGGCAAAGGCCCATGGCAAAGGTAATACAATCATAATGCAGCTGTGATAACAATGCATTCTGTAGCTTGTACTGCTACACTTAAAAAAGTAGGCATGCATATAGTTTGCAAGAGAAACTCATTTGGTTTGGAATCATTGCATTTGGGAAGAGATTGAGGCACACATCTGAGAGGGGACGGAAGTTTATAAAATGACAGAATATATGTTAGAAGATTATAAAATCATGAGTGTTGTTGAAACAAAAAAATAAGGGAACATGTATTCACCTTCCCAAAAAGGTCTCTTGAGAGTAACTGTCATGTATGGGAGGTGACACTAAATTCAACTAATTTTCATGGGGTACTAAAAAAAATTATTTTTCACAAGGGTAGTTCAATAGCACAATTATGTGGTTGTATCACTTGTGAGCTTGGGTCACTTCACTGGTGTGTGCTTTCAGCAACAGGACAGGCACAAAAATAATGAGCGCAAAGGAACATACGTAACAAACAAAATTTAATATAACAATTTTTAAAAACATAATCTTTAAGAATATTTACATTATTTACATAACAATTTACATTTCTTTGCTCAACGCTGGATGCGCACCTCTTCTAAAACTTCCGCAAGCATCATTCTGAGCACTGCGGTGTCCTCCCTCAATGTAACCAGCTGTTGTTCTGTAAAAATGGAATTCAGTTAGTGTATGCATTCTTGAACAGCAGCAAAGGTATTTATTTTATGTGATCACTACTCCCTGGGTAATAGTAACTAACAATGGAGCTTTGAGAAATACTTACCAATTTTCTCCTGTCTTGTTAACAGGGTCTGGACCGCATCAGCGGTATCCCATATGGTGGCCCATATGGCTGAGGCAATATCGACCACAATTTCCCCTGTAATGTGATTGTAAAATAAAACATATCAATGCACTATTAATGACAGTAGCCCCACTAATGTCAAGCATGGAATAGAGTGAGTGTTCCCATTAAAAAACAATAAAATTTTACTTACCAATTCTGAGCAGTCCATCCAGAAGTGCAGCAAACCCCTGGAAAGCCATTTTTGCCAGTTTTGAATTGAGATCGATTTGACATGAAAACACGCAGCACATGGCCAACGTGAAATGAAGGCCCCCCTCCCTGTGTTAAATGCCTGTGGCTGTCAGTCACAGGGAAGGACTGTTCTAATTGGTGTGCGTCAGTTGCTAAGTAAATGACCCATGCGGGCGAGGTGGGGTGTGTCCATCCAGGTAGAGACTATAGAGAGCTTCAATAAAGGTGGGAGGCAGAGCACGGTCTCTCTCGGGCACGAGTAGCACCGGTCCAGACGCCTCAGTCACTAGTACTACAATCATTAGACACAAAGAGTTTTCATTCTTGTTTAAAGTTAACTTAACAACTTTGGAGTTGTGTGTGGAAAGGGGGAGGAGAAGGGGAATTTAAAGTTTTAAGTTTTACAACTTCAGTTTAAGTTCCAAAGCTAACAACTTTGGAACCCCCCTCCACACACACCTCTCCCTGTCTGTTGCTGGGTGCCACCAGCATGTTTGCTAGCAATCCAACAGAGGCAGGAGACAGAGTAAGCACACACTTAGCTAATGTGAGAGTTAGCTGCTGCACAGAGGTCTGATAAAGAAAACTATAAATTGAACTAGGATCAGAGGGAGAATAGGACTCAGTAACATAATTTTAGCTTACTGTGCAACATAAAACATTTGTTTATAAAAGTAAAACGGGCCACTGCAGATTAGAACCGCCAGAACGAAAAATTCAGGATTGCGAACGTAAACTGCTATGCTGCAGAAGGTTTGCTACAAAATACAGTGTGGGCCGGGTAGTTCACGTTCAAATAAATCACACTCACTCCCAACCCAAACTGAGTTAATGCAGTTAGCTCATCTGATGTTTGGAGTCACAGCAGTCCCCTGAGTCCAATTCAAACCAACCTACTGGGCTTCATGTGCTACACTCCGTCCCTTCCACAGTCCCCTGAGTCCAAACTCAGGCCAAATGATATTGACAGCTGCAAATTGTCATTTATTGGATGGTTCTTGAATGGCACCATGGTTTAGAAAGAATAAGCTGGATTTGTGTGGTTAAAAAGGGATACAGACAGTAAAATACATTATGAAAAACAAAAATTGTAATATAATCACCCTTTCATTGTGTAACATTGATCTCCCTCCATGCACTTCCCTCCCGAGTTCCTATCCTCCCTCCCAAGTTCAACAAACCACTGGATGGAGCACAAGTTTGGGGCTGGGAGACCCAAACATGAACTCATAGTTCATTTGTTCACTCCATCCCTCCTCCGAGTCCCTCCTCCCAACGAACCAACTGCACTGGAGAAGAGCAACTTTGAAATCAAATCAGTCTCTTGGTGGGGGGGAGGGGATGGGACGTGGAGTCAGTTGTAGTTTCCTAACTCTTTGAGGTGGGGCAGGGGAGTTCATGTGTTCACTCCGTCCCTCCTCCCACCAACCTACTGCACTGGAGGAGAGCAACATTGAAATCAAATCAGTCTCTCGGTGGGGCGGGGAGGGAATGGGACAGGGAGTCAATTGTAGTTTCCTAACTCTTTGAGGTGGGGGAGAGAGAGTTAATGTGTTCACTCACTCCGTCCCTCCTCCCACCAACCTACTGCACTGGAGGAGAGCAACACTGATTTCATATCAGTTTCTCAGCAGGGGGGAGGGGACGGCATGGCAGCAAGTTTGAAAACACTCTTAAAATAATGAATCTTTTTTTATTTATTGGATGCCATTTTTCTTGAATGGGGAGTCGGACTGGCTGTATGGCTTAGATAAGAAGAAGCTAGATCTGTGTGGTTAAACTGGGCTACAGACAGTTACAACAACACACATTATGAAAAACAAAAATAATAATATAAGCTGCCGTACATTGTGTTACATTGATCTCTCTCACTAACATTCACAGTGTTACCCCACGGTCACAGAGTTACCCACGGGTGTTTGATGGGGGGTGGCACAAGCACAGGAGGAATCTCAGACAGCTGTAGTAGGAGATCAGCATCAGCACAGCAGCACCTGTGGTCAGGGCAGGGGCAGCAGAAGAACCCCAGTGACCAGACAGCACTGGAGGAAGCCATGAAGTGGAGATTAAGGAGATCATGGAGCAGGCAGGCGCCGGGCAGCAACCCATGGCCAGGGCGGAGGCAGGAGCTCACAGCGGGGACAGCTGCATCTAGGGCACGGAAGGCACAGGGGGACTCACATGCACAGCCAGCTGCAGGGGGCCAAGAAGGGTCTAGGGACCGGGTGGCCCGCCAGGTGCACGTAGTGGGGCCACTGCAGCATGCCCCAATGGTATCCCAGTGAAGACATATGCTGTGCAACCAGGTAATACGCCTCAAAGGGATCCGGCATGCCCAGCCCCAACTGCACATTGGATCGGGACCACACACCAGCCAGTGCCATCAGCTCCACCGCGGTGGACTCCAGCAAGCCATAGTCAGCAGCTGGGGGCCACGGAAGGTGACCCAGCTCCAATAGGCAGTGATATGCTGCTACATGCGAATGCTGGTACCCACGGGTCTTGTGGATAGATCCAAAGAAGGACATGGCCAGGGCAGGGCCCCCTCTGCCAGACAGTCAGTGAAGGTGGACAGGCTGCACACATACAGAGTGGAGACGGTCTCCGCCGCAGACCACACCACATGAGAGCTCCTGATATCTGGGATGCGACCATCGGGAAAGGGACGGAGGCCCAGCATCTCCGCATGCAACTGGCAATCGCGGGCGCTCAACTCATACCCAAAGTAGCGGAGCCTAGAACTCAGACTTGCATAGGCAGCACCTGTGCGGCTGTCAGAGCATATGGAGAGCAATTGCACAGACAGGGAATGCCAAAGGTCACACAGGGCCATTGTCTCACGGAAGCTCCAGCTATGGGTTGCTATACCCGCTAGCCCTGGGGAAGAGCATCATCCAGCCATGAACGGTCCAGCAGCAGCACGCGCCTGATACTAACTTCAAGGAAAGCGGGGCTCCACTCCGCAAGCCCTGGAGTGAGGGGATGGTGCAGCTCTAAGGACAGGGGATAAGGCCACCGGCCGGCGGCCGCAACATTGTAAAATTGAACAAGCGAGATGTGGGATGCGGAAAGCGCAGCTGCTGGAACTGAGCAGAACACACATGCAGGAGGGCATTCAACACACAGACCAGGGTCGCGACACGCGACGCCAGGGAGTACATGAGCTTCATGAGAGTCAATGAGAAAGCAGCCTTAGATTTCAGTGAACCATAGACTTAATTCCATTAACATTTGTTTGAGCCAATGTGGCTTAGTGGATAAGGTGTTGGTCTAAGACTTTGGAGGCTAGTGTTCAAGTTCTATTATAGCCATGAGCTCACTGGATGGTCCCTTGGGCAAGTTGCTGTGTCTCAGCCTTGGTTTCCCATCTGTAAAATGGGAATAATGGCAGGTTGTTACGAGGGTTAAATAGATAATGATTGATAAACATTTTGAACACTGAAAGTGCTACATAAGTAAAAAAATCTCTTTTCAAAACTGTAGCAATGATTTTTTTTTCAAAAGTCCAAGAAAGTCAAAATATGTAAACATATAATTAGATTCCCCCATCTAGTGCCTATTTTAATGACAGAATGTAATGGTTATTTTGCAACCATTTTTATTTATTGCATCAGTAGTCTAGGTATCAAGGAGTCCAAAAGTACCAGTTAAAAAGTCCCCAGCTATACTATGAAATGGCCAAGTACAGCTGAAAGAGGTTACCTGTAAAAATGTGTAACCTGTTGAATTTCTGGCACTCTAATCGATCTGGTAACATTCGGGTACTGTTCACTTGCAACCCAATCAAGTTCCTGATGTCCCAAAATGTTGACCTCTGGTCCCAGAATACCGACTTCCAGCACTGATTTATTGACATTTTTGTCAATATAACGACTCCCAACATCAATTTATTGGGTTTCCGTCAAGTTCCAACAATTTTTAGGCAACATCCAGTCCCAGAAAACTTCCAGTTCCCTTTCCAGTTCCACACCCCCACCCCCACCACTCATTTTTTCTTCTTAAAACACTTATTTATGTTATTTTCATCCCAGAAAATCAACTTTCTGATCCCAGAAAGTCAGCTTCCAGTCCTGGAAAACTACTTCCAGTCCCAAGAAAATTGACAATTTTTCAGTTTTCCAACTCGCCCTCGCACTTCCACCGGGCTCGCTGTTACAGGCAGGTGCAGGTGACCGACAGCCCCTCTGACCCTCCTAGCTACTGTCCTTGGGGGAGAAATCGGAATACAGGCGAACCCGCTGGTCAGATCGTTTAGTGCAGACTTTTTTGGTCCTATTGCGAGATCCTGGCATGGAGTACTTATGTCATCTGATTAGTTTTGGGGACATGAATGCTCAGGAAGATTTTGATCAAGTCCTTGCCCTACTTAAACCATTTTTGTCCCATGGGGGCCCTTCCCCCTCCCACCCAAGGGAATCTCTGGCCTGGTTTGATAGTGCATGTTATTCCCAGCATTTGCTCTTGAGAAACACCCGTTGGAGGCTGGTAAAACAGCCTTTTTCAAAATTCGCTCCCAATACCGATGTTTGGTCTTTTCGAAACGTCTAATATTTCATAAACAGCAATGGGCACAGCTGCATAACGCAGCGGGGAGTGGGAATTCTAAACAGTTTGGGGGCATTATTCGCCAGGCGAGATTGGGGGGAGACGCTATGGCTGCTGCGGTGATATCTCCAGCAGTGTGGGAGAGGTTTTATGAAGATATTTTTTCGGCATTTCCTTCATCTTTCCCCAGTCCTCTGGTTGGGGAATCTGACTCCTTCCCGCATTGGCCTCTGGTCTCTGAGGAAGAGATTAAGGAATTGATCTGTCAGCTCAAAAGTGGGAAGACCCCTGGACCCGATTTAATAACTGTGGAACTTCTGAAAGAAGCCCCGGGCTGGTGGGTCAGGTTGTTAGCCCCGGTCTTTATCCATATAAACGCCATGGGCATGGTCCTCAAATCATGGTTCAATAGTATTGTGGCCCCTATTTTTAAAAAAGGAGACCCTTGGGCCCCGGGGAACTACCACCCTATAAGTTTGCTTAGCATCCTAGGGAAACTCTACTCAAGGATTTTGCTGACCAGGCTCCAGGACTGGTTGGATGATAACAAAGTCATCATGTCTGAACAGGTCGGATTTCAGAAGGCCCGTTCAATGGTAGACCATGCCTTGGTTCTTGCTCACCTGGTAGAAAAATCTCTTGGCCAGGGCCTGTAGGTATATTTATGTTTCATCCACCTAAGGATGGCGTTTGACTCTATCTGTAGGAATCGGCTGTGGGATAAACTGAGGCTCCTGCAGACGGAGCCGAGACTCCTTTTCCTGTTCATCCGGCTCCACGAGAACAACACCTTGCAGGTCAGGTTTACCAGGAAGGGTGCATTGTCACAGAAGGTGAGGGTGGATAGGGGAGTGAGGCAGGGTTGCCTTTTGGCACCTGCAATGTTTAACATCTTTTTGAATGACTTCCCCGCCTTTTTGTCCAGGGTCGATTCTCACCCCCCGCAGATCAGGGGTAGGCGGGTTGCCTCCCTACTCTATGCCGACAACACTGCCTTCATTTCTCGGTCCCTGGTGGGTCTGCGTCATGTGATGCAGCGGGCCAAGGACTATTGTACCAATGAGGGCCTTACCATCAACTATGGGAAAACCAAGGTTTTAATTGTTGGCCATAGGAAGCATAGGGAGCTTCACAAGTGGAAGATTGACGGACACCAGATCGCCCAGGTGGACAAATTTAAATACCTGGGAATCACTTTTTCGAACTCCCTCACCTTGCGGGACCACTGATCCCTGGTCAAGAGCCAGGCTATACATTCAGTGAGTGCCCTCCGTGGGTTTTATTTTGGTAAAGGGGGCCAGCTGATTCTTCCAGTGCTTTGGTTATTCCAAGCTAAGGTCGTAGCTCAGGTTTTATATGCCTTCCCCATATGGGGCCTGGAGTTTTTGGAACAGCTGGAAAACTCCAAAATGGCTTATTGAGGGCCATTTTGGGTGTTCCTTACAGAACCCCGCAGATTTTCTTATGGATAGAGACTGGCTGCCCTCCTATTAGGGCTTTTGTGCTTCAGGCCCTGGTTAGAGTTTGGCTGAAGATTGAACTTTTACCCCTGGGAGATAGTTCCCTTTTGGGCAGAGTTAGGGATGAGGGGATGCTATCTTCCTGGCAGAGACAGTTGGAGGTCGTACTTGGAAGGCTTGGCTTTTCACCAGGTCACCTGATGTCTCTGGGGATTAAACAAGTCATGGTTTTGGTGAAGCAGAGGCTTGCTGACCAGCAACACCAAATAGATGCTGATATGCTCAAGTGTCAGAGGATGAATTCTCTCTACAGGCCCCCCATTAGTCCGCTCTCGGATTCAAACTATCTAATAGCCTGGACTAACTTCCCACTGAGACGGGCTTTTGCCCGTCTTCAGTGTGGAGTGTTCCCTTCAGTCATATTAGAGGGTCGATACTTGGGGGTGCCTTTGCAGGAAAGGAGGTGTTTGTCCTGCTTTATGCAGAAATTAGATACGAACAATCATATTCTTTTTGCTTGTCCAAAACTTGGAAAACTTAGAGGTAAGCTTCTTTCGGTCCTTGGGAAAGCCCAGGCAAGGTTTTCTTTTCTCAATCATTATAACCTGTGCCTGGACTCCAGGATTCAGAATTAACTCTGGCCATGGCAGTTTTTGGCAATTCGGCCATACTCCTGAGATGCCCGAGGAATTAGAAGAGGTTTAAGGGGGTCAGGATTGGCCCTTGGGGCATTTTGTGGAAGCTATTGATTATGTCGGCTGAGGTTGGGTTAGATATATCGCGGCTGGATGCATATGTAATAATTATTTTATTCTATTTCATTTTAAACTTTGTATGCGTGTATTGCATCTGTGGGTTCTGATTGTTTATGTATATATTGCCAATGACTTATAGTCACGGCAAAATAAAGATTATTTATCTCTCTCTCTAACTCGATATACTAACTGACTGGGAACTGGAAAATTGAAAATTCAGTACTGGAAATACTTGATTTTGGGGTTTTCCAGGTACCCAATCAGTACCCGGGTAACCCGTCAAGCACCTGGTGTGGTATCTGAAAAAGCAGGTATTACCTGCTGATACTAAATTTAATACCTGTTTCAGCCCTAACCCCAAGTTACTTATATATGTAAGCTTGATCACTGTGTTAATGCTCCACGTACAAAGCGGCATAAATTAACAACAGTGTTAACTGATGCTGTTGTATATCGTAAAAGACCTAGCAATGTTTAATTTGTTTTTATTTTGTTTAATGCTACCTCTTAAAAGGAAATTAAACCTCAACAACATTTTATAGTAATTTTAAGGGGCTGGCCCAAACCCGCAAAACAAACATTTAAGGGTAAAGTTTAAGGCTGAATCATACTTTTATTGATTTGTACACCAAAACAGAGAGCAATATGTAAAATACACAATGAAGTCTTCATAAAATTCTGTACAGGTGTTGCAAAAGTGTTGATATTTGCTTTGGCTTTCGATTATGTTTGATTTACTGTTGGAAGCTCAACTGTGTATGCATATAACAATCATTTTATTTATATAACACCTCCCTAACAAATTGCATTCAGAGTGCTTCGCAACATGAATACAATAAAATTTAAGAAAACAACCTAAATTCCATTTAGGAATAATTTTGCGGGGTAAGGTAAGGGGGGAGGGAATATGTTGGCTTTGTCAGCAGAGAAGGATGCTGTCTTATATTTTCTAGTGCAAATGTGAGCTTCCTCCCATATTTTCTACAGCATTGCAGCTCCTAATGAAATGTCTTTTTTTATTAGTGCTGAAATGAATAATTGAAAAAATGTACAAACCTGCTGAATTAATCCTACCTGAACCAAAAATGGCAAACTGGATAATCACCACTATTTTGTCAGGTATCCATTATGTTGATTTCAAGTTTGATTTTTGTTTTTTTTCAGTTCTTTTGGTTTGGTTATTTTGGATTTTTGGTCATTTTCCTATTTTGATTATGTCATTTTATCAGTATTAGCACTCTTGTGTATTTATAGTTGCTGAAAATGACATAAATGAAATACCAAATGACTGGAAAAAATCAAAATAAAACAGATATGAGATTATTGGTATTTTTCTGTAATTACTGGTATTATTAGTATTTTTGGTAATACCAGAAATTACCGTAAATTACTCTAAATTATCGAAAAAGGATGGGAAATCACGGGCATTGATACTTATGGGACTGGGAGCATGGAAGCGTGGAAATGCCGGTAGGCAAATGTTCAAAAGCGCTCCTGAAAAGTCAGTATTTTACAATGGAATTAGAGCATCTGCTCTCGCTTCAGCCCTATCTGCAAATACCCATTTTGGTTGTGGATATTATTCTGCTATTTGGAGGGCTACTAGAAAATTTAAATAATACCATGAATAATAAATCTACTACTTGTTTCAGCTCTGTCTCTTACATGATAAAGATACCATTTTGTAAAATACAATTATGCCCCCCAAATTTTTAAAAGCTCTGTACCATGAAGTTAAAAGGGATGATCCTAAATCTACCCACACTATTGTGTTCTGGTGGTTAAGATATATGGGGACAATTTACTTGGAAAGAAAATGGAAGCATATCAAGAACATGAGACCTAGGGTGAAAACAGATATGACACTAACCACTAGGGGTGGGAAACCGGTAGAATCCGGTATCCGATAATGCTGGTATCGGGCATACCGGCATTATCGGATTCGGCCCGGTAATCCGGCCCCCGGTACCGGATTTCAGTGTACCGGTTTTTTTCATTGCAGCCATTTTTAAATGGCTGCAATGTCAAAAAAATTAAAGCCCCAGCAAAACTGTTTAAAAAAAACACAACCTCCCCGAGTCCAGGCTGCGCGGGTGGAAGGGGGTACCGGTACCGGATTTAATCCATTGGTTTCAATGGGGCGCTGTGTCCCCATTGAAAGCAATGGAATAAATTCCTCCCCCTCCCCCTCCCCCTCCCAGGCTGCGCGGGTGGAAGGGGGGACACCCCCCACCCACCCTGCCCAGCCTGGCTTTTTGTTGTAAAAAAGAACAGA
>QEPC01009479.1:666349-676507 GCA_003113815.1 Sphenodon punctatus | reverse complement strand
ACATAAGAGAATCTCTCTTGGCTCTTTCCTAAACAGATGCTTCTGACTTCCCAGTAACAAGTGGGGGAGAGATTTTGGGATGGTCACAGCACAGAATGAGGATATTTGGGTGACATTTCTGCTGGCCAATTGACATTACAAACTGATCTTATACCTCAGTGGGTGTTTTTACACACACATTTCTCCTGCATGTTTGCTGTTACATCCTGAACATTCTGTGTGTCTAAATCACTCACCCGGATCTTAAATATCCGGCTCTTTGAAATTCTGCGTAGAACTTCTCCCAGAACCTTTGTGTGTAAAAAGTTCTCCTGGCAAACTGCTTTGTTCCAGGCAGCTGTGGTCACTTGGTTTCCATGGCAAACTGTCACGTCTACAGCTGCAGCTACTTTAGGCTGCCTCAGGACAATGTGTGTGCGAAAAATTCATCCAGAACTTACTTGTGGACTTGTAAACCCAGAAGCCTGAAAAATCAGGATCTTTAAGGTGTGTGTAAAAATGCCCAATGACATGTAAGAGAATCCTTGGCATAGGCTCCTTCTCTACATATGCTGTGCAGACATAAAAAATTAGGACCCTTTATCACATCTTTCTGATATTTGGCAGAGATTATCATGAAAGTGCGATATACAGCCCTGCAAAATTTCATGTATGCTGGCTGGACTAAAAAGATGTTACAGTCAAACATACATTTGTAAGTTAATTGCTTATACCACCAGGACCCTTTATCCAATCCTTCTGAAAGCTGGCAGAGATAGTAGATATAGGAAGCAGTATAAACCCACCTAGTTTCATCTACATTGAATGTGAGTTACAGCTAAGAATATATATAAAGAGTTTGCAAAATAATATAATTCAACTGCTTATTAAATTGGATTCCTTCATCCAATGTTTTTGGAGGTTGGTATACTTAATGCCTTCCTTCGGAGGTACAATCCCTCCAAGTTTCATCCAAATATAATGAAAAACACAAAATGTACAGCCAAAGATGTGTTTTGCATTGAAACCAATGGAAAACAAAAATGAAAGCGACAACAAAAACTTGATATTTATGAAAATGAAAACAAAAATGAAAAACAACATGGGCCCCTGGTTCACACCTCTAGTGAGTGGCAGCACCCATGGGGTTTGGGATTGCAGCCAGTGGATTTTGTAATTAGTGCACATAGCAGAGCCTCACTAGTGGCTACTCTGTAGTAGTCACTCCCACTAGTGGTATTCAAGGCCAGGGTCACTACTGCATCTACAACAAAGAGTTCTTTGATGCCTGTCAATACCATGGATGTCTTTGTTCATCATCTCCCATCCCTTTTCTCCAGAGGTACCCGTAGAATCCTGTCCTTCTCCTTCTCTATTTATGCTGATGATATCCACATAGTCTGGATAAAATTCCAGACCTTTGAATGTTTTTTGTTTACCCAATTACTTGTGAACAGAAGTTTTTTTTTTAAAAAAAAAATCAGTTCTGTAACGAATTCACAAATGTTACTTTTTGATGGTTTTTTACTACCTCAAAACTCTGACTAGTACAGTTGTCTGACAAAAACCTCATTGTTAATAAAATTTGCTCTGAATTTGGCAATTTCTTGACGGGATGATTACTCAAAATAAATGTGTACAGTATCCACCAGCCCATACTAACTAGGTTCAATGAAATAATTCACTAAGGGCAAAGCCTTGATTGCACTGAAGTCAATGGTAAAACTCCAATTTTCTTCAGTGACAACAGCATTTAACCTTGAAAAATTGACCTGAGGGGTTAATGAAATGTTTGAGTAAACCTGGCTTGATTTATGGTTTCATGGTCAATGTAGGGAAAAATTTGCAGCTTTGTATGGTTTGGGGTAAAAGCATAAAAAGGTGTGATGCTTCCAACTGAGTTTTGCTTTCAGTTTTTATTTTTATTTATTCCAATTTGAATTATGTGAAACTCACAAGATTGGGGGGGGGGGGGGGGCTGATCCTAAACTTGCATGCTCATTGTTTGCACACACATTATATTTCCCATAACAGCCATACTTACAGGTTGCACGCAGGGCACGTGTGTTGTGCGCACATTCCATGCACAGTGCACTGAGTTTAGGATCGCCGCCCCCCTCAATAATACTAAATCCAGAGACATTTTCACCACTATACAAACATGCCAAAGTTCAAATATTCTTCCAAACGTATCTACATGCTTTGGTCTTGCAAACTAACCATTTTGATCTAGGGAAGGTTCTCTTTTGAGCAATAATTTCAAAGGAAGCTTGCATGTGACTATTTTACTGTATGAACGTTTTTGCACATTCCTATCATAATCACTCTTTTTAATATCAGTTTGTTTTTCTTACATATTTTCTCTGGGGCTGTTGATATTCTGGCAGCAGTAAGTGGAGGATATTTTCTTTTGATCTGCATGTAAACAGTAATGAAGGAAAGAAAGATTTCAGTATATAAGCATCATAGATGGGAACATTACTTCAGGAATGCACTCTGCTTGACTTAGATTAATGAGCTTTGGTTAGAGTTTTCTCAACTTGATTAATACTTTTAAGTAGTGTAGAGTAATTTGGCAACTAATTGCAATTTCCTCAACATTTTATGTTACCTATTTTATGTAGAAATTTGAATCCACCCTCTACAGTTTCTAATAAACAGTAGCAGGATTCATTTTCCCCATAAGTTAACCAAATTATACATGCAAGTATGTGATTCCTTTAGAGATACTGAACTTTCATTTATGTATTTTTAAAAATACCTGGGTTTTTTATATATTTGATTCTCATTTCATCAGCTTAACACTAGGAAATGAATGTTCACCTAATGAGATCGCTGAATAACCTGACAGCTTTTTGCTTCCAAAGATGACAGCTCTGGTTTGGGGGCAAAATAGAGGGACACTGGGATACCCCATGGACAGGGAGCATCCCAGAACTCAGAGCCGGGCCCCCATAGAGCAACTACCAGTGAGGACATCATTGAGAACCCTTCAAACAGGCAGCCCACTGCTGCCTGAAGTTCATGGGGTTGCACCACACATTTCACTAGCAACTCCACCACCACCACCCCAGCTTGCAGCAGTAATCTCGCTGTCCCCAGGCAGTCTGGGGACAGTGAGATTGCTGGCATGTCCCTCTAATTGTCAGGCAACCCCCAGGGTCAGCATGATTGCTTGCACACCTCTCCTTATCCCTCCCTACCCCCAGCTGTCAACTGAGAGCGGTGTGCTAGTGCTGGACCCTATGGAAAGAGGGGTCATGGCCACGGAAGTCTTCTTCTCTGGCTGTGACCTCTCCTTTCTATGGATGCTGATCTCCTTTCCTGGTGGGAAAGGAAGAAGCAGGGGATCAAAGGCAGTGCATGGCACTTGAACTGCCCTCTCCCAGCTGCATCTCAGCTGAGCGGAGCTCAATCTGCATTCCCCTCTCGCAGCTGGCTGGTCAACTGAATGGGGCATGATCCTTGCTGGTTCTGGTGGAACGGAGGTCACAGTCAAGGAAGGCATCTTCCCGGGTCGTGATCCCCCTTTCCATCAGAGCCAGGGCTAGAGTGCCCCTGTAAGTTGAGAGGCGTCTGGGAGAGGGGATCACAATTGTTCCCTTCTCAGCTGATGGGCAGCTGTGAGAGGGGAGCTGAGATCATGCCCCTGTCATCCGACTCAGCTCAGAAGCAGCAGGGAAAGGGAAACACAGATTGTGCCTCTCTGAGCTGAAATGGGGCAGGAAGAGGGGAGTGCAGATCATGCCCCTGTCAGGTGAAATGCAGTAGGGTGAGGAGAGCACAGGTCATACCTTGCTTGGCTGAGATGAGACTGGGAGAGGGGAGTACAGACTGCAGCCTGCTCAGCTGAGAAGCAGCAGAGACAGGGGTGCACAGATTGCCCCCCACTCAACTGAGAGGCAAGTGAGATCATGCCCCTCTCAGCTGAGAGGTGGCAGGGAGAGGGGAGTGCAGATTGAACCCCTGAGAGCCTCTGGGGACTTTTGCATTCCCCTCTCTCCCAACTGGCTGTCAGCTTAGAGGCATGTGCTAGCCACACCTCTATGGTGCTGGCAGACCCAGAGCTGTTGGGGACCCTAGCAAATGAGACCTGGCAACGTGGTTGCCTGTTGCCCCAGTTTGAACCAGGTTAACCCATGCTGTGTGCTTCGCATTTCCAAAAATAATGTGGTGTGGGGCTGTCCCAGAGTGGGCCCAGGGTAGCCCCAGGGCAAACATCTGGTGGCCACCATTCAGACAGACAGGTGAATCCAGGGTTACTGAGGGTCAATATGGGGAAGCATCTCATTTGTTATTGCCCACTTTAAAATTGTTTGTGAAACAGTTAAACATTTGGCCTGGCCTCTTAAGAACTAGGACTTTTCTTCTCTTCACCTTAAGTAACATTGTGCAGGTTCTACTTCTGTGGAGGCTACCGAGGACATGGAATGCTGGATCTTTATAACACCCAAAGTAAGAAGGTTCTTTCAACAGGTTCATCCCAGATCATTCCTGGATGGGTGGAGGGCGATTGTGCCTCAGTTTCCCTCCAAATTAGGCACTAAATGCAGAGCTTCTTAGGTTCCTTTCCCTAAATAATTTATTGTGCTGTTTTCCATTTCCATTTTCCATTTTCAATTTATATCCCACACTCTCCCATTCAAAATGGCTTGAAGCGGCATACAACATAATATATAACAATACATAGTGTGCACAATGCACCAATTAATACAAAATCATCATTAACTATAGAACCCTCTAAATCAAATAATTTAACATATAAACATTCTCGTAAATAAAAGGTGGGATGACAGCACCCCATGAGCAGAATGATGGGCCCCAGAACCCTGAGGGTGGGTCCTGGGACAGGAGTGGCATTGGTGGAGCAGTGGCAGAGGCCCGGCCAGGGCGGTCACTGACCGGCTGCTGCCCAACCAGGGCAGAGGACCGGCCACTGGGAGCAGCACTAGTGCCACTACTAATGCTGGGAGAGTGAGACCCAAAAGCAGGCCTGAGGAGCTTGGGGCATGGTGATGGGCTAGGACTGCTGCTTCTTACTGCCACTCCGCAGGCACGGCCCCTGCCACCTCTGCCACATGCCTCATTGCCTGACTTACGGGCAGCAGACTGGCCTCGCCCTCTCCTACTTCCCTTCTCCATTTCTCCCACCAAAAGAATGAATGACTGAATGCACAAAGATCTATCTATCTATCTATCTATCTATCTATCTATCTATCTATTTTTCACATTTTTGTATCTAATATATCTAATATATCTAAATATCTAAATCTAACTAACTGCTACTATTATAAAACCAATGGCACTAAATAATGGAATATCTATCTAAAACTAACTACAAAGACCTAGTCCTACACACACTATAAAACTGAATCACACCTACAACTATCTATCTAATAACTAACTAAGTATTATCTATCTAATATATACAATATTATATTACACAGGGATGGGGGAGGGAAACACAGACAGCTCACAAAACAAAACACAGGGAGGGAGGGGTAACTGAAATAAAACCTAAATCAAATCTAATCCTACTCTAGTAAATCAAAAAACAGGGGAAGGGAATCCGGGATGGAATACAGGAGGGGGAGGATTAATGGAGGGTAGGGAGAAATAACACAGGGATGAGTAAAGAATAAAAATAAAACCTAAATCTATCTCTAATATAATCTCTCCGATTAACCCCCATCCATGAAAGATTGTTAAAGCTTGCTGGGGGTTTGGATAGTAGTGTTGATACCTTGTTGGACACATTGATTTTCGACATTCAGCCACCAAGTATTTCTTTTCTCAAGGATGTAAGCCCTGTTATGACCCGGAATCAGGACTCTGCCTCCCTACCGTCTGTAGCCCCAGGAATTCAGACTCCCCCAGTGCCCAATCAACCCTTGACTCTCCCATCTACCACCCAGCTGCCTTTTACAATTCAGGAGACGAAGCCTAGGCAGGGAATTGCTGCCAATTTGTTAAGCCCACGACCCCAATATTCCATCATATAGGGGTACTCAATGATCCATTCCCAGTCCTGGCTCTTTGGATTTCAGGATTGGCTCATGGAATATAGTAGGATGGAATGCTAGATCTAGGGACCTGGCCTGCGTTGATTATATCAGCCAGTTCCAGGTCCTTTGTTTACAGGAAACTTGGGTAACTTCTTCCTTGGACCGCCCCATGGAGCTAAGTCATTTTACATCTCACTCACTCCCCGCAGTTTCTCTGACTTCCAGGGACCACTCGTATGGAGGTCTGGCCATGTTGGTCCATAGAGATCTTCTAAAGGGCCTAGTGAGGATTATAAAACATCCCCCATCTATGATGGGGTTGGTCTTCAAATTTGGTGACCAGTTATGTACCATTTTTAATGTATATATCCCTCAGCAGAATACTAAATTATATGACCCTTTATCTTGGACCAACCTAGAACAAATTATTGGCAATATTATCTATTCCGATGGCCTTTTGTTAATCCTTAGAGATTTCAAAGCTAGATTAGGGTCTAGGGTTAAAGACCCTCGGGAGCATTGCCCTCTGTTCAACCTCTTACCACCATCCTTGCTTAGTTGTAGGCAATCTAAGGACGATATCATTAATGGATCAGGTATATGTTTAGCCAAAATTATAGACAATTGTAATTTGTATGTTCTTAATGGGTCATGTTTTAGGGATATTTTGGGTGAATATACCTTTTTAGGGCCAATAAGTTCAAGTGTCCTTGATTATGCAGTGGTCTCCCCGGCCACCCTGACTGCTCTTAAAGATTTTGGGATGTGCCGGGCCCTTTTTAGTGACCACTTGCCTTTAGAACTCTCTATAACTTTTTTGCATCAAGCCGGGACACAGGTCCTTGGGCTATCATCCAGTGCTGTACACGATCAGGCCCCTAGATTTTGTGCCCCTGGGTGGAGGTCTGTTGTACCTCCAGTCTTAGAAAATTGGATGGGGGAGGAGCAAACTTCCCTGGTAAAATTGGAGATCATGACTAACAGTCCAGGACATTTGGTAAGTGATGCATGGGAATTACTTATCCAGGGACTTTACCCGATCCTGGTAATTGAACCTTCTTGTAATTCTTGGTCATCCCCTTCTACTCACCAGGTATGGTTTGATGGGGAATGCATTAGAGCTAAACATTCCATGAGAGCAGTCTATGAGGCTTATCACCAGTGTCAGGATATAAAACTGCCCCGTTCTTATTTTCAGAAAAAGCAGGAATATTGATCTCTGGTAGCTAGAAAAAAGCAGGAGTATCTTAGATCTAGATGGGAACTGGTTTTGGTAGCTGCCTCATCGGGGGATTCACGGCAATTTTGGAGACTCCTTAATTTGGGCTTTAAAACCCCTATTAAAAGGAATCCCTCCTCCATTCCTGCTCAGACATGGGTGAATTATTTTAGCAATCTATATGCACTTCCTGGTACAATGGGCCAGCAGGGACCTATATCTAATAGTGTGCCTGTTTTATCAGAATGGCCTCCTGTAAGTGATCAAGAGGTAAATGAAATTCTGGACTCATGTAAAAGCAATAAGGCCCCTGGTAGGGATTTGGTGACTGTAGAGTTCCTTAAAACATACAGGGAATGGTGGGTCCCTATGTTATCAGCACTTTTTACTTATCTACAAGAAAGGTGCCCCCTCAGAGCTGTCAAATTATAGGCCCATTAGTCTTCTGTGCATGATTAGTAAAATTTATGCCAAGTTTCTACTTGTCAGACTTAACAGCTGGCTTGATTCCTCTAAAATAATCCATCCCGAGCAGGCAGGGTTTCAGGAGGTGAGATCAGTTATTGATCATTGCCTGGTCCTGTCACATGTGATGGAGAAGTATAGGAGTTTGAACCATTGTTTCTTTGTGGCCTTCCTGGATCTCAGGATGACTTTTGACTCGGTTAATAGGACTATAGTATTTTTTGGCAGAAGTTAGAACAATCCTCAATTGACCAGAGGTTATTATTTCTATTTCAACGCCTTTATTCCAACTCTAAATTAACAGTGAAATTGGGCCATTGTGGCCATGTTTCGGATGAGGTGGAAGTCTTGAGGGGATGAGGCAGGGCTGTGTCCTTGCCCCTGCCCTCTTTAACATCTTTTTTAATGATGTTATTCCATGTATGGCTCAACTACAGTTTTTTCCTCCCCGTCTTGGAACACGACATATTGGATGTCTGCTCTTCGCGGACGATCTGGTACTTATGTCCCAGACTCATGTCAGACTGAAGAGGCAGCTAGAAGCCATGGCTAATTACTATAGGGATAATGAGCTTGTAATCAATCATTCTAAATCAAAAGTTATGGTGTGTACCAAAGCTCGTAGGGGAAACCAGTATACTTGGTTCATCGGAGGGATTCCGATCGACCAGGTCAAGGAATTTAGATATCTGGGAATTCTATTCCATTATACAGGGAGGTGGAAGCCCCATGTGGAGGGTGTGTGTACTAAAGCTAGGAGCTCCTCTGTCGCCATACAAAATTTCTTCCTTCAGTTGGGGAAGATCGCTTTTTATAAGACATTAGACTCCTTTAATGCCAAGTCATCGGTGCAACTTCTTTTGGGGGCTGAACTCTGGGTTCCTTTCAATATATTTAACATTGACCATATTCAATTAAAGTTTTTGAGAACCCTGCTGAGAGCACCAGGGGGTACCCCTGGAGCCGCCATCTGGTTAGAGCTGGGACAGAGGAGATAGTCCTTTAGGGCCTGGAGTAGGGCACATAAATTGTGGCTTAAAATTGGTAGCCTGAACCCGGGAGCCTGTTCCCCTTTCTTAACTCTGACCTTCATCGGAATAATTGGCAGCAGGGGGTAGAGTCCCATTTGGCTACCTTGGGTTTATCTAAGGCCTATGTTCTATCTAGGGGCACAAGGTTAGCCTCAGTGGAAGTTGAGACCAGGTAGTGGGATATAGATTTGCAATCAGAATGGGGAAGAGTGAGGTTGTCACCACACATTAGCTATTACCTCAGCCTGGCCCCGGCAAATGACAAAAATGCTCAATATCTTTTATCTGACTATTTGCCAAGGGGAAAATGGCTTTTTATGACAGAATGTTTTAATGCATTGCCAACATACCTCCTGGAAGGCCGCTTCGGTAAAATTCCGATCGACCAAAGATTGTGCCCATTCGACCACCAGGCGGTTGAATCTACTGAACATGTGTTGATCAGGTGTCACCTATATGACAAACTCCGAGCTGCCCAAATCCAGCCATTTCTAGATCTTTATCGTAACTGGTCTGACAATTTTGCTAGTTATTCCTTGCTCCAAGATAAAAAACAGGAACCGACTAAAATTGCTATTGGATTTCTTATAGATGCCTTTGTTAGGCGCAAACTTTTTTTGGATTTTATTTCACTTACTTAGTGTATGCTAATGTCGAGTTTTGCTATGACTCAAATTTTACTTAAATATGGCCACTGGCCTTGCATTTTGTATTGTATTTTTGTATTGTTGTTTAAATACGGTTATGACTTTGTGTCCGCCAAATAAATTGTTTACTACTACTACTATAATCTAAATAAATGGCAGGGAGGTAAATAACTAAATAAATGTGTTGGATGGGTGAGGAAAGCAAACTGCTGGGAGACGGAGCCTTCTGAAAATGCCTGCTGTCAGAACAGTGACTAGCTCAGAAGGTGTTGGTGTTGGAATGCAAGGACTGTGAGATCATTGCATTGATTAGCCCAATGCAGAGTTTATAGAGGAGTGTGAGTAGCTAATCATTAATAAGCAGGCAGGAAGCATACTTAAGTTTAAGTAGCTTTATTAAGTAGGATAGGAAAGGCCTACATCTATACTAAGTCCTAAGACTAGGTGTGTTCAGGAGGGAAGTAGCAGAAGATCTCTGAATATCTCTCAGACACAAAGAGATAAGAAACATCCTGGGGAGAGGAAATTAACCAATCAGGTCATAGCAGAAGTAGAACTAAGTGGATGGGGGAGGGGTTCCCTGATCTGACTGTCTACTCCTGCTGTTTCTAGCAAACAAACAGGATAAGGTGCTTAGGGGAGATGTAATTAAGGAATGTATTTCCAACACCCCTTCTCATCGTCCTGTGCACCTAATCACTTATGTGCACTGCTGACAATTCCCAATGCTTCTCGTAGCTTCTGGAAATTGTCTCTGGGTAGCGGTTTGGTCAGTACATCCGCTATCATTTCCTCTGTAGGACAATAAATCA
>QEPC01009479.1:636378-647846 GCA_003113815.1 Sphenodon punctatus | reverse complement strand
CCCCCACCCCCACCACCCCCACCCCCATAGTGACCCCCCTCAAACCACCCTACCCCGTCCCTCCCTTCCCCCACGTTTCCAGGGATGCCCCTTCGAGCGCCCCCTCGAGCGCCCCCTCGAGAACCCCCTCGAGTGCCACAGAGCTCTGGGAGCTCGCCTCCCCCCCCACCCGCGGTTGGGGGGCCAGCAGTTGCAGGGAGGGAGGGCCTGGGACCCGGAGGGCCCCCCTGAGCAGCTGCACCCTCCGGAGGCTTGTGGGGACTGGGAGGTGGATGCACGGCCCCTGCGGACTTGGGGGTGGCTGGGACAGTTGGGGAGGGGGTGGGTGCACTGAAGGGCCTGTCATGGGGTCTGGCATGGGGCCCTGACCAGGGAGGGTGCCCGGCAGGGTGGCAGCCATTACGTATGTGCACATGGTGCCCGCATGCAGGAGCAGGGAGGTCCTGATGTTGTGGGACCTATCCATTTTGTCTGAGTGCTCCCGCACCATCCCTGTGATGGCCTGCTCCAGTCGCCCGAGCGCTTCCACCTGCCTACTGTGCTCCCGGTGCTCCCGCCTCCGCTCCAGGCAGATCTCTGCCTGGAGCCTCATGTAACATGCCTCCGCCTGCTCCAGGGATCGCTGCTTCCATCTGGTCCACAGCCGCTATCATCCACTCCCCCTGTTTTGCTGAGGTGCGGACAATGTCCTCTGCCTGGTCCTCCCTCCGATGGCGGACCTGTGCCCGGTACTGCCTCATGCACTGTGCTGGGGGTATGGGCACGGGTGACTGTGGCTGGTCGGGTTGCCCTGTAGGGTAAACGAAGGTAAGTCGGCTGCTGCCCCGGGCACCCACCCCTGGTCCTGGGATGGGCCTGGGGTTTCGTGGCCCCCTGGGGGTGTCGCCTGACCCCTTCCCTTCCCCCTCCCCATCACCCTGGCCCCTTTCACCGGCTTTACATGTCCTGTGTCCCCCGCCCGGCCCCCCCGGGGGCTCCCCCACCCAAACCGAGTGCCTCACCTGGTTCCTCCGCCTGCTGCCATGGCTTCTTGGCACCGGCTTCCTCGCCCACCTGGGTCTGGTGCCAGGGTGTCCTGTGCCCTGTGGGCAAATGGGGGGTAGTGATTGGTGTAGGGGTGTCCTGGTGTCTGGCCGGGGCCTGGGCCCCCTTACCCCCTTGTCTGGGGGGGCTGGGGCTGGCCCCACCCCATGCATCCCTCCCTGTCCCCGGGCCCTCTCCCCTCCCGGCTGCTCGCTTACCCTCTATGTCCATCTCTGATCCCTCCAAGGCTGACCCCTCTGTGTTGGTGTACTCCCACTGGGACCACTGGCTGAGGGTGATGAGGGTGCCAGACTTGGACTCCACCTGTATGGCCTGGGGGTGGGGGCTGTCTGGGCTTCTGTCTGGGGAGGGACTGCAGGTGTCGGAGGTCCCGGGGCGTTCCTCCTGGAGGTCTGGGGCCCTGGACCATGTCCCTTCTTGGGGGGCAGCGAGGGGAGAGCGTACCTCGGCCCGTTCCCTGCCCTGGACCACAACAGTCCCCACGAGCTGTGGGGAGACCATTGACCCTTTCATATGTAATATGCAGTTCAGGGCATCATAGAAGGGGGCGTCCGGTCTCCATGTCCGGACTGCCGATTGTTGTCCTGTATGGCCTTGCACTTCAGCTCCTTGTCCTTAGAGCGGCACTGTGCCACGGTCTGGTGGTGCCCCGCCACCTCCATTTCCAACACTATGTCCTCATAGACATGCTCGTTGTGCTGATTGAGCGCTAGCTCCAGCTGATACTCCAGGGTCCCCCAGATCTGGATGAAGTCCTGGGTCTCCTGCATCCCCCAATGGCCCCTCCCATGACCCACCACCTTTCCCCCCCTCCCTGCTGGGTGCCCGTCTGGGCCCTCTGCCCCCCTTGGTGCCCCTGTGCCACCTGTTCCAATCCCCTTGGTTCCCCTTACCCGTTTCCTGGGTGCCTCCTCCCCCGGTCTGGCTGATGTCCCCGGGGCAACCTGTCCTGACTGCTGCTGCTGCTGTTGTCCCTCTGCCTCCTCCATTCGCAGTACGACCACTGCCTCCACCTCCTCTGCTGCGCTTTCTCCACCACCTCCACTGCCTCCTCCTCTTCCCTCGCTCTCTCTCCCACCGCTCTCCTCTTCCTCCCTCCTCGCTCCATCCTGCCACGTTTCCCTGCTGCAGATTGCCTTTTAAATCTCCCTCCGGTGCCTGTGTTTTTGCTGGTTGCCTGGTAGCGATGCTGCGTGCTTTGTCCCCAACTGGGAATCATTTACTTTGATTCCGGCTGGTGATTGCCATCCAGATGTTACTTTTTGTTGTTTCCCGCTGGGAATCTCTTTGACCACACTTTCGGGGATGGTCCAGCAGGGAGCTCCAGAAGCGTGGTTGAGTTTGACTCCATGTGGGTATTGACTGTGGTGAACATCTGGTGGCCGCTGAACAGATGTTCAGGGTGCTTTGGCCCTGCCGTGGAATTGACCGTGGTTCACTGGGGTTGAGTGTGATCTCGTAATGTCTGAAAATACCCCAGGTGACCTCCCATGGACCAATCTCAGCAGAGGGGGATAGGACCTCAAAAAAGGACAGACTGTCCCTTATTTGTCCTCTTGCCTCTTCCTGCCTGCTCTGACATCTACAAGATCGGGGCTTCTACCAGATCAGAACTAAGGACTGATCACTATGTAAGTTACCTGTACATAGAGGTATATGCCACCAGATTGCCTGCCTGAACCAGTACAGTTTAGGCAGTTGCAGATTCAAAAAGGGTCCTCATACCCCTCAAACTGGACTCTAGGGGTTGCTCAATTACTTATCTTGCTTCTTCCCTTTTGTGTCTTTTTTTACATTTTTAACCTTTTAAGTAAAGCCTAAGCTTTTTCTATTCTTAACTTCACTGGGCGTTTGTGTGTTTACCTGAAAAGAACGCCTCCCTTTGCCTGGAGGGGAATTCCTTTCTCCAAAGAGGGAGAAAGGAATTCCCCTCTGGCTCTTTTAGCCAAGGTAGCTTTTGACCAAGATAAGCTCCTCTGGGTTGCCCCATGGGTTCTGCCTCCTGGAAGGGGGAAAACACCAGATGAAGGGGACTAGGGTACCTTGGGAAGTTGTGGGCTTATAAACTTCTGGGGTTCACATATCCTGGGTTTTGTGGATCCCCTCTGATTTATGGAAACCCAGGTGGTGGCAGCACAAAGTAGTTTTTTCTGGGGTTTGCCGGCTGTGGGGACCCCAGGTTAGAGATTTGGATGAACACAGTGAGGTGGGTGGCTCAGCTGTATAGCGCCCCCTTGCTTCATTTTGCCACATGGGCAGAACAAATTTGTTCAAGGAGGGAGTTCCAGAAACCTTTATATTGAGCAGGGCTGGGCTGCTTCAGTGCTTCTGGTTAGCTATCTTGCTTTGACAGGGTGTGTTTGCAGAAGCTGGTGCTTACTAGGGGTGGGATGCCAGGGAGAATACCGTATACCAGATTTACCAGTATCGGATCTCCCCGGTACTGAATTTACCAGTATCAGCATACCGGATCTTTAACATTGGGCGTTTTACCGGGTTTTTTACATTGCGGCCATTTATCTCAATGGCTGCAATGTAAAGAACTGGTAAAGTGCCCAATGTTAAAGATCCGGTATGCCGGTACAGGTAAATATCGGATTTATCAGATTAATCTGATACACCTAAATACCAGCAATATCGGTTCTCAGGAGAACCGGAATTCCCACCCCTAGTACTTACACAATACAAATATATCCCTTTCCTACCACCCAATCCTTATTCTGGTAGAGGGCATAGCCATGGCCATGGTGCGTGTGGTCTGCCAGTGCTGACACTTCTGCCACTGGTGGCAGCCCACCACCCAAAATTGAGACACCAACATGTTTAACCCCCAAGCTGCAGGTCTTATCAGGGGAAGAGACAGCAGAGATTATTGGAAGGAAAGCATCTGTGGAAGGCAGACAGCCCCAGCCTTCCACTAGTACTGGCACTGGCGGAGGGAACAAAGTTGGGGTGCAGCAGCAGTGCACCCCTCCTGAAGCACCAGTAGCTGGCAGTGGCAGCAGTAATATTGCACTGGGGGCCGTTGATGCAGCGAGGAATGATCGTGCTGTCAATGTGGGTGCTGCTGTTGCTATGAGTGATGCAAGGGCTGGGGCACCCACCTCTCCTGTTGGGCAGGCTTCCCCCTCTGGCACCACCCTCCATGATTTGGAGGATTTGGGGGAGGACTTATTTAAGGACATCCCAGCCTTTGGCAGAAATGCGAGCAGCCCATTATTCTCATTCTTCGCCAGTGTTTCTGTGATTAGCAGCAGGGCATCCTCTCCCATGCTGCAGTGTGGTAGCAGCAGCAGCAGCTTGATCATGGGTGTTGTTTATCTGGGTAATGAGGGGAGTAAGAAGGAGGCAGAGGAGACTCCTGCTCGTGATACTCCTCCTGTGGCCCCATTGGGGACAGAGGCAGTGTCCCCCAGCAGCAGTGTCATGAAGAAAGCAAGGCACCCCAAGGGGCCTGTGTGTGACCACTTCAGGCCACTTAGGGCAGGTGACACCAGCAAGGTGGCCTGCATTCACTGCGGGAAGGTGGTGAAGCATGGGAATAAAAGGGGGAAGCTCAGTAACAATGGGATATTCTGTCACCTGAGAAGTATGCATCGGACAAAGATGCTTGAACTGGAAGGGAAGTTAGGCACTGTGGACAGGAGTGGGTTCCCAATCCCTGCTGCATTGAGCAGACCCTTCTCCTCTGCTCATGGAAAGGGGAATGAGGTAGAGCAGCAGCCCATATCTCGAACCCCCTGTGAGCAGCAGCGTCAGGCCACTATGGAGGAGCTGGGGTTTAGGCAGTTCTGACATGGAGGTTGTCTTCCAGTGGCAATCAAATTCACCAGATGGGTGGGCAAGATGATTGCACTAGAAGACTAGCCCTACGAGATTAGGAGATTATAGGGGAAAATTCAGAAAATAGAGTGTGAATTTAAGGACAGTATAGGGGATAGGAAATTTCAAGAAAAATTAGCGATGTTGTCAGAGGATTTGGATAAGGAATATAAACTGATCAAGGACAGAAAATGGATCAAGTTCCAAAGGGACTTGTAGGATTATGAGCAAGGGAAGGTATATAATTGGAAAAAGAGTGGATCTAAAATCAGGCTGAATAAATCTGTGGATTTTGATCTAACGAGTGAGGATGAGGGTTTGGCCAGGCACAATAATGATCAAGAGGATGTGAATGTCCAAGTAGATGAGAGATTAGAGAGAGGAGAAGCTGCCCAGATAGATTCATCAGCACGGAGGGGGTTGTTTAAAAAGAACCTTCCAGGAAGGACAGCCGCCACCACAATCGAGGAAGATAAGATGAACTCGCAGGTACTTAACCTGTCCAGCAAGGAATTATCCAAGGTGGAATTACAGGTTTTAGGTAAGGGGTTGTCATTTGTACTGACACCCAAGTACAATGATTTTGGGATGAGAGTAGATATGTTCCGATTATGTAGGAAATTACGTTTACGAGATTGGTTTAAAAATGATAAGGAGAATTCCACTGGTGGAAGTAACTTCAGACCTAAATCCTCCTTTTATCCACCAGTGACCAACCCAAACATACAAGTCTTTGACCGCCCCCCCCCCCAGTCCTTAATGAAATGGTCCAAGGATAGGGGCATCAACAAGAGTGGGCTTCTTTTGGCAGGGCTACTGGCATCAGGGGGAATTATGATTCTGAATGATCGGTCTCCCCTGGACCACCCGGCAGAATTTACCTTTGTTGCGCCATTAGGGGCCAGTGTCCTGGACCTTATGGCGGTCTCCGAGTCCCTCCTCCCTATGGTAGGAGGGTCTATCAGGCAGGCAGTGACCATTTCCCAGTGCAATTGGGGCTTGCGGAAAGTGAGCTCTATGGTAAGGTCCTGGGGCGGCCTGTCTTTGGGCCGCCTTTGCCCCCATGCAAGCAGAAAGTAAGATGGAGCTCTGCGCTGGGGGATCTGGTGGAAGCCCAGCTGTCATCTTCTGAGGGCGTCGGTTGGCTATTGGGACTTGAGCAAGCAAGGGATAAGGAGGAGTTGATGTCTGGGTATAGGTCAATTCTAAAAGGATTGGCCCCCCTGCTTCTGGCAACAAAGCCATCTAAGGATCAGAGGCCTGGTAATACCCTCAATCCGTGGTTTGATGGAGAATGTCGGCATGTTAGGAAGTTACTTTAGGCTGCATATAGGTGCTTCAGGAGGAATGATACACTGTCGTCTTTGACAGCATTCCGACTATTGCGCTTTAAGTATAAGGTCCTTTTGCAGGGGAAAAAGAGAAAGTACTACCTCCGACAGTGGGAAAGGATTAATTTGGCCCTTAAAGCTAAAGATATGGCATATTTCTGGAGACTGGTTAGGGGGTGTGGCAAGGCCTGGGGGAGAATTGAGAACAAAGTCTCAGAGGTGGAATGGGTAAAGTTTTTACCTTGCTTTATGCCTCTGATCCGGGACCCCTGGCTTCTTTGCTTTTATTACAATCATTACCCAGCTGGTTGCCAGTCTCAGGAGAAGAAATAGAGGCCATAATAGATGGATTGAAGAGGGGAAAGGCGGCAGGTCCTGATGGCCTGCCAACGGAGCTTTTTAAAGCCAACAAGGCATGGTGGGATAGGACTCTGGCTGCCTTATTCACAGGTATCAACCAAACTGGGGAACATCCGGAGGGTTGGACGCAGGCGGAAATCGTTCCTATATTTAAGAAAGGCTCCCCAGAGGAGGCAAGAAATTATAGACCCATCAGCCTCCTCAGTGTGGTCAGTAAAATGTATGCCCGCTATTTGCTGAGCAGATTGGAGCAATGGATGGAGAGGGAGAATATACTGGGTGACGAACAGAATGGGTTCAGAGCTGGTCGTTCTACCTTCGACCATTGTTTTGTTTTGAGCCACTTGGTTGCCAAATATCTGTGTTTCACGGGACTTTATGCAGCCTTTGTGGACCTCCGAGCAGCAGTTGATTTGGTTTCTCAGAATCAATTATGGGCAAAGCTTGCACTTACACCTATTGACGCAAGGCTCTTAGTGTTGATGTGGAGATTGTACAGTAACACCTCCCTGAGGATTAGGATGGATAATAGTGGTACCCTGTCACAGGAGATCCCTACTAGTTGAGGGGTTAAGCAGGGGTGTGTATTGGCCCCTGCTTTATTTAACTATTATTTGAATAGTCTTACTCCTCTGGTTACCTCCTTCAGGAATTGCCCACCGAGATTAGGGACCCGTGAGGTGGCAATATTACTTTATGCGGATGATGCCATTTTATTGGCCAGATCTCGTCTGGGGCTTTCTAGACAGCTTACAGCCCTTCACTCCTTTTGTATGCAGAACTTGCTGGAGATTAATTATTCTAAAACTAAGATCATGTACTTTTCCCTTAGGCGTAAGATCTTCAAATGGGCTATAGGGTCACATGATTTGGAACAAGTCAACTCCTATAAATATCTGGGATTGGTCTTCCAGGCCAACGGGTCATGGGTAGCGCATACGCAGGTGGCTATTGGGCAGGCCAAATTGGTAGCACGGTCGATTTGTAATTTTTTTAGGACCAGAGGGGACAACTTGGTAACACCGGCTATCAAGGTCTTTAAGGCCAAATGTGTGGGGCAACTTCTTTATGGGGCCCAATTCTGGATGGAGGGGAGGTCTGTTCTACTTGAAAGGGTTCAAACTATGTTTTTAAGGTCCCTTCTAGCGGTGCCAAACCATGCTCCCAATGTGGCCCTCCGCCGAGAATGTGGGTTGACTCCCATTGAGTCCCAGGTTTGGTGATTGGCCATAGGGTACTGGCTTAAGTTGCACTTTTGCCGTACTGCCCCACTGGCCACTATGGTTTTAGCAGAAGAAAATGCTTGGGTCAGCCAGGTTAGGGCTAAGCCCTGCTCTATGGGTCTTGCACTGGATTCTTTAGACTCACTGAGTTTGGGGGCTATAAGGACCCTTTTTTGCCAAAGGTTGGCAGATATCACCTTGCAGGAGGAGACTGCCACCCTTAGAACCATGAGTTCCCTGTCTCTGTCATACTAGATGGCCTTGGCCCCCTTATCTGACTGACCTCATGACACAGGGTGGCATTAGGAAACTGTAAGCCTGCCAGCTGGCCTCTCTCTAGATTATCTTGGCCCATGTATCTGACTGGCGTGCACTCTCTCTCTCACACACACACACACACACGCACACACACACACACACACTGTACTGTCTTCACCAGCCTATCTGAGTGACCTGCCAAGGTCCCAGCCTGCCTTCCATACTGTCTCTCATGCCAAGATGCCTGTCTGCTCGTCCGCCCAGTTTGCCACCACATTCTAAGCGTGCTCCAGTCTGCCTCTCATGCTACACTGCTGGTCTGCCCACCCAGGTTGCTGCCACGAGAGAGAGAGAAATGAGAGAAAGTCTCCCCACTGCTAGAAGGAGAGACAGACACGATCCCACCCATGCTGTCACCTGCACTATATGGCCAGAGATAGAGATAGAGGGAGAGATGGTGAGAGAGAGAGGCTCCCTGCTAGAATGAGAGAGATGGGGGGGGGAGGGGGAGAGGTAGGTATATATCCAGCTCAAGCTGCCACCTTCCAGAACCAGGAAGAACTCCCATCTGTGCTCATGCGCCCGCTACCTATCACCCACATCCAGCACCAAACTTACCAGAATGAGATGGTATATAACACAATGTATATGTGCCTGCCTGCCTGCCTCAGTCTGTTCCTATCACCTATCACATGATTGAATTAAGTGTTGCCAACCATGCACTAATTCTAGGGACACGATTCAACTTCCATAGGCTTTAGACTGTCATTCCACTGTACATGAAGCAGTCATGCCCGCCTGTCCCAGGAACCATCAACAAGATTCTGGGACCATCATTCCAGTCATGGGGGGCTGTCATTTCATTCTGGGTGCTGCCGCTACTCGTGCCTGACTGGCCACCGGCCACCAGCGCCCACCTGCAAGCCTGCCCCCCACCAGTCTACTCCTCCACACCCACCCATGGATACCCACTGCCAGAAGAGCCTGTCTCTCTTTCTCTCTGGCACACCCACACAAGTCCTGCCCCTCCTGGGGGGGCTGTCTGCAAGTTGAGACCCTGCTGCTGCCTGGCACATCTTTGGGTTATTACCTTAACTACACTACATGTTGTTGCAGGTGCTGCTGGTAGGGATCGACAAGATGTATGAGATTCTGCCACCTGCCAGCCAGAACTTCAGCATAGAGGGATAAAAGATTGGCAAGGTCAAACAAAGCTCATAACAATAACAAATATAACTTTTATTAACAAAACAACAACAACATTATAAAACAAAGCCCAAACATTTTAAACTAGAAAGGAAATTTATCAACTAGTACTTGGTCTTTGGGCCTGCCTCCCCCCCCCCCCCGCAACTTGGGGGAAAGGCAGAAGGGGTGCACGGGAGCTAGGGGCAGGGGGCATCACACCCACTGGCATTTGGTAGCTGTGTTCGACGGCATAGTCAATGGCCCCTGCCACAGCCACCTGCCACTTGGAGACCGACAGGTGGAAGAGTTCCAGGTCGGCTATCTTGGCAGAGATGTACTTTTATTTTTTTATTTTTTATTTATTTAAAACTTATATTCTGCCCCTCCTGTGCAAAGGCAGCTCGGGGCAGCGAAGAACACCAAAAAATTAACAATAAAACATTTAAAAATAAATCAACAAATTTTAAAACAAATCATAAAAACTTACACTCCCTCCCAAACTCTACCGCCCTACCCCCCTCGCCAAAAGCCTGGCGGAATAGCCAGGTCTTACACAAATGTCAAAATGACAGGAGGGTGGTGGTCAACCGAGCCTCCTCTGGGAGTGAATTCCACAGCACAGGGGCAGCCACCGAAAAATATCTCACATCAGTGGCCACCCACTTCACCCGGGGAACTTCCAAAAAGGCCCCCATGGATGATCTCAGGGGTTGCATGGGCACATGGGGAGTGAGGCCTCTACCTTCTGTTCCTGTACCTTGACTGCCTGTAGCCATTGCACCAATCAGTTCTCCATGGTGGCTGCTTGCTGCTGCAGGCTGGCCATGAAGTCCTGGTTGGGCCTCTCCACGTCGGCCTGAAAGGCCCTTACTGCTGCAGATCCCCAGGGCCCAGGGGACTCCACATTGGAGCTGGAGGAGGGGAAATGGCTTTGGTGGCATCTCTTTTGGGTTGCCTTCCCCCCCTTCTTCTGGCGCTGGTCCTCCAGCCCAACAGCCATGCCAGAGTCCTGCAGCCGAGCCACCTTCTCCCCATGCAGCTTCTCTATGTGGAGATTAGGCCCAATGTGGTCCCCTCCCTGGACCTTTTAAATCTTATGCTGCATTCCTAAAGAACATAAAAGATAGGAAGGAACATAAGTAGTGCCATACTGCATCAAACCAATGGTCTGTGTCAAGTCCTGCCTGCATTCTTTCACCACAAGAGGGTGGGTGCCACTCTCTCTCTGCAGCGGACTTCTGTTCCTAACAGATCATAGGACAATGCATACCCTGTTGTTCCAGCCCCCGTGCCTTACCTTTCAGATGGCAAATCCATTGTCCTTATGATACCACCTCCAGACATTGCACCTTGTCCGCCCACACCCACTGTCTGGGGGTGGCACTGCCAAACTCCACCTTGGTGTTGTCCTCCTGTGCCTGGCACCGGTATTTGAGGATTCCTCATCCTCACCCTCCCTGAAACAGGAACACATAAACACCTAAGTAATATCATGTATTTATGATGATGCCTCTAGTCCTCCTCCCTCCTTGGGATGCTAGTAGGGATGGCAAACGGAGATGGTGACCCTGGATGGCACGTGCAAATCCTGCCCTCCTTGGGGTGCTAGGGGATGCTAGGGATGGCAAATGGAGAAACCCTGGCTGGCACGTGCAATTAATCCTGCCCTTCTTTGGGTGCTAGGGAGGGATGGCAATGGAGAGAGCCTGACTGGCATGTGCAAATCCTGCCCTCCTTGGGGCGCTATGGATGTCAGCTGGAAAGACCCTGGCTGACACGTGCAAATCCTGCCCTCCTTGGGGTGCTATGGATGGCAACTGGAAAAGCCCTGGCTGGCACGTGCAAATCCTTCCCTTATTTGGGGGTGCATAGGGATGGCAACTGGAGAGTGGAGATCCTTGCTAGCCTGGCACATGTTTGGGTGGGGGTGCTCGTGCTCGTGCCTGACTGCTGGAAGAGTCCCCCACACTACAATACCCTCTCTCTCTGTGGTAGACATCCACTGCCACCCGCTGATGCCCAATGTTTGTGCCTGACTTCCCACCACCCACGCACCCACGTGTACACCAGTGAGCTCGCTCTAAAGCTACACCAGTGAGCTCGCTCTGTTCATTTTTCCAGGCTAGGGTGGTAGGGTGGGGGTTGTTGGTGGGTGGGTTAAATGAGGGGGGTGGACCCAGGGACTTCCCCTGGTGAGAGCGGGGGGAGTACCGGGAGGTTTGGGGGGGAGGGGGTGGCTCGG
>QEPC01009479.1:616355-631466 GCA_003113815.1 Sphenodon punctatus | reverse complement strand
GAGGAAGCTCGCCTGGCCCCAAGCCTTTTAACATTTCGGCGGAACTGTAAGACCTGGCTGTTTGCCCAGGCCTTTGGGAGGGAGGGTGGGGAGGGATGATTTTAGTCCCCCACCCATTTATTTATTATTTTTCTAGCCCTGTTTTATATGTTTTATATGGTATATTTTATATTTAATATTTTAAAATGAATTTTAAATGTTTTAAAATTGATTGTTGGAAGCCGCCCCGAGCTGCGTTGCAGGAGGGGGCAGGGTATAAATTTGCTAAATAAATAAATAAATAAATAAATAAAGGAGAGTAGTATTCTTCTTGTCCTCAAAGTAAAAAAAAAGTTTACAAACCTGGAAGCACCTCCTGTGCCCACCAGCTCTTGCTCCTCCTCCACCACTGAAGGTCTTGCAGCAGCGGCAGGAACCACTTCCTCCTCCACAGACTCCGCAACCTTGGCCTTTCCCCAGGTCCTCCTATTGATCCTCACCCTCTTCATTTTTTTTTTCATGCAAGCATCAGCCAAACAAAACACACAGTCACCCACCACCAACACTCACCAACAAGCCAAAACAACACAGCCAAGCCAAACACACAAACAGCCAAAACACACAAACCAAACAGCCATCCAGCCACACACACATGCTCTATCCCCACACAAGCTCTGAATGCACTCCAATTTCTGACTTCTGATGCGGACCACAGGACCACGCGATAGCTATACTGAAACCAATCTCTGAACACCCAAACTGAATCAAATGCAACTGAACCTAATGAGTGAGCCCGAACTTGGCGGCTGAACTGAACGACCGAATGCGATCCCTGAACCGAACGACCGAACCGTGACCTGTTCACACATTCCTAATGCAGCCCCTCCTCTCCTCTCTTCACTGGCTCCCCCTTCCTGAACAAATCCTCCATAAGCTCCTAGTCTTCACTTCTAAAACTCTTCAGAATCTTGCTCCCCCTACCTCTCTGTACTAATTTCCCTCCATACTCCAGTCCATGAACTTTGCTCCACCTCTGTACCCTCTCCCGCTCTCCCACGCCTCCCCTGCTCCCCTAAATGCCTTCGTCCCTTCTCCATAGCTGCCCCCCATGCCTGGAACTCCCTCCCTGCCCACATCCGCCTCCTCCTCCCTTTGTACCTTCAAATCCCTCCTCAAGACCCACCTCTTCCGTTCTGCCATCTCTGACTTTTTGCTCCCCTCACCTAACTCTGGCTGATACCCTCCATCCAGTACAATCTGTTACCTAAGGTCTGTGTACTCATATCCTCACCACATGGACCNGATACCCTCCATCCAGTACAATCTGTTACCTAAGGTCTGTGTACTCATATCCTCACCACATGGACCAACCATCCATCATTCTTGATGTAACTAAGCCAAACGCGTGCATCTGGGACCTTGCATCCTCATGAATGTTACACTCCTTGTCTCTGCCTCTGTTCCCCTTCCTTCGTCTCCCCCCCCACCCTGGGCAGGGACCGTGTCTATTCAATTACTTTGTAAAGTGTCACGTATATTGCTGGCACTATATAAATGCTTGCTAATAATAATAACAAAGTGATCTATCGAGGAGGGTAAACTAATTGTCGGGATAAGAGCTTGTTTAGGAAGCAAAGCGAGAGCAGCAATTTTAGATGTGTCACTTTAAAATATACAGAGTGAACACGTTTTAAAGTGACAGTACATCAAACTTGGAGGTTTGTTTTGATTTTACGCAAAAAGAGCCCTTGCTCACTGGATAGGTTTTTCCAGTTCCTCACAGCTCTAGTTAAAATATTGATATAAAAGTTTCGTTGCCCATTCTCCCTCCTCACATACATGGTCCAGAGGTCAATGTACAGACGCTGTTTAGAGTTATTTCAGCTGCTCCACACTACCTTACATGCTCTGCTAAGCATATCAACAATTTGGCCAGTGCAATAGTATATGATCCGGGGGTGAGGGTGGAGAATCTAGGATTTATAACACTATTTTCTCAAAAACTGTAAAACTCAAATACCCAAGAAAAAATAAACTTCTTTTGAGTTCATCATTCTGGTACTTAGAGGTATTTCAAAGGATTCCAGGATGTTCCAAGAAAGATTAGGCTGTATTTCATCTTCTGTTCCATGGCCCACTTCTGCGCATTAAGAAGAACTGGGAGTTTAAAAGCACAACAACAGCCTTCCAAACAGATGTGTTTATGCTGGGATTTTGTGGAGGAGTGGGTGACAGTGTGTCTCATTTTCTGGTTTCAAAAGGCTTCTTTTTTTTTTAAGTGTGATTGGATGGATTCTTTGGGAGCTTAATAAATTTACAAAAAAGTCCTTTAACTTCTTCACATATGATTCTGTGCTTTTTTAAAATATAAAATGTAATATTTTAAAACCCATCTCTAGTATCCTAAATTATATTTTGTCTTTAGCAGCTGTGAGAATTATAAAATCTCACCCTTGTGTCTGGTTCCACATCTGGCAACACCCACAAATAGTTACAACTTACAGTAATCAAATGTGTTTCTTTAAAAAAAAAAAAAAAAAACCAACAATGAACAACCGAGCACAATCATGTGTGCAAAGGAACAAAAATGCAACTTTAACAATTTATTCAGAGAGGTAAAATTTACAAATGAATTATTGAAGCAGCATTCTCGTTTCCAGCCTAATTCAGCAAGAATTTTAGAAGTAGTTGGGCACTGCACTTCTAAAGGTGTTGCTCAAAATAAGTACATGTTGAGCAAAGGAAAGGCAGACTTGTAAATGGGTGGAGATTGGGTAACATTAAGCTACCATAATTACTAGTCAGCAGTATGTCTCCACTTTGATGTAAAGTATGTGCTTTCTTTTGTGTCTCAGAGAGGAAGAAACTTCAAAAGCTTTAATTTCAAGACAATAAAAGGCCCACATTAATGTATCTACAGATTTTAGAGGCTCGGCAAATGTGCAAAAGTGTTAAAAGTAAGGCAAAAAGGGAGAGGTAATGTTAAAAGTTGTCTGTGGCTGCGGTTGTGTGTACATGCATGTCATTTAACATGAAGTGTGTGTATTTGTGTGTTATTGAAATGATTTGCTATGTTTCAGGTTTTTTTTATTCATAAATAGAATGCCTGTAATATGCATTCCTACATATTAGGGCTGATATGAATATGATTTTTCATATACACATAGATGATTCTCATATTTCTTCCTATGAACAAGTATCCAAATTGGTCTTCATCTCTGCAAAATTTGCAGTTTTGTTTATTCAATTATTTCATGTTCAGCTAGCTGGGTATTTGGTTACTTTGTGGCTGATATTTAATTACTTTGTTTAATTGGTATTTCAGTAGTTGGTACTTTGTTCCATCAAAATACCAAACAAACAATTATGCGTACACTGAAGTGCATAAAGTATGGAATACTGAAATACACACGTGAAATAAACCAAATATCGAAAGCATAGCAACCAAATAAATGAACCTGAAATAAGCAAAGCAAATATTTGGAACTGGAAATAGTGAGAAGTAAATATCACTTCATATTTATTTTATTTAAATAGTTATAAATACATATAAGTTGTCAAATACAGTATTCACACTGAAGATTAATTCACAACTTTCCTATATATGCTTTATATAAATTGTATTTCAAACATACAACATTGTATTATTGGGAAACAATTCCCTTGCAATATATAAAGTAGACATGTGTCAATTAGGGCTGTAGCGGAATATAGCAGTGGTAGCTATTTCCGGCGGAAACAGTGTTTCCGCAGTTAGTGGAATGGCATGGCAGAGGCTTTCATTCCGCGGTTTCATTCCGCGGTTCCACGGTTCCGCTTATTTAATTCCGCAACTTAGTGGAATCGTGGAAACATGACATTTTCGCTATTTCCGCAATTCCGCCAGCGCCANTGGAAACATGACATTTTCGCTATTTCCGCAATTCCGCCAGCGCCACAAAATAGCGGAATAGCGGGTTTCCGCGATTTCCGCGATTTTTCCACGATTTTTCCGCAATTCCGTGATTTGCAGAATTCCGGCGGAATTAGTGGAATATCCGCAGAAATGTCACGGTGTGGCGTGGGCAACTCCGAAATGGCGGAACGGAATCGCGGCGCAGTAAAAGCTGCTGCCGCATCAGCCCTAGTGTCAATATGGTGAATATTGATTATGGCATAGTCTTCTTCCATTTGTAGCCATTGAATTCCTTACTTTCAATGGTTCGGCACACTTGCAAATAAGATAAGAATCTGGCCAATTACTTTGTTGATTTTCATTTTTTAAAATGCCCTGCCTTCTTCATTAGCTTTCACAATGAAATATATTGGTAAATGTTAATCCTTGCCTTCAATCACTTTTTATTCAATTCAAGAGGCTTGAATCCAGTTCCAAATAAAAGTTAAAATGCAAAAGGATTTTTATAGAGTAATTTATGGGTGAGACAGAAAGTTTATTTGTGTGCACAAGTGCATGCGTGTGCATAGCTGGAAAATACCAGGAAACTGCACAGCAAAGAAAAAGCAAAGAAAGAAAATTAAGCAAAGAAAAAACACTTGTGGCGCAAAGAACGCCATCAGGAGGGGGTGAGGACTAATGTAGAGGCATATATTCACACAATATTCACATATATGTCTCAAAGGTAGAGCTAAAACTAGTACCCTACCCTCCAAAATGGGTATACCCATAGAATACGCACTCCCCGATTTGCCATTTGCATGTTGAGTGATGGACACTGCTCGCATACGATTTGATAAGTACCTGTTTGGGATTTAAAATGGGGGTTAGTGGGTAAATTCCCACCAATTTTATAAGCCAGATGTTAGAAGTAGACTTTGGCAAGCAGAGGTAAGGCTAAAACTTAAACCCCTTGGCACAGCTGTCGCAAAGCAGAGGAGTCACACCACACCAGAAAGCCACATGTTCAAGGCTCTAACTGTAAACTCTTTATATGACCAATATACAGTGCCTATATTCATGGCCAAAGTAGGTAGTTACTGAAGTGGCAGTTGCTCTTGTAGCTCTCCTGGTAAAGTTTTGGAAAGGCAGTGCAAAGGCTGAAGGTTCAATGATCGAATAGGGAAGGACCTGTGTTCACTGCATTTTCCCCAGCGATGGGAAGAAACTGCATGGAAACAGCAGAGAATCCACCAGCCAGAGGGAGGGAAAGCCCAGACACACCACAACTGTACCTGTAGCATACTTACAAGAATTATCTAACTTTCTGAGCACTATGCAGAGTCCTTCCCCAGTTGACTGAAACACTCCAGCTGTTCCTCCTATACCTCTGTGTTGGGCACAGGAGACTGAGAGGTCAATAGTTCAAATATGGATTGTATGGTAAGCTGAAGGTGTAATTTCTTGCATTTACATTGGGAAACAGTAACATAGGGTTTGCCTCCTATGTAGTGCGTTCTCTGATGTATCCAAACAATTTCTTTGCCTAGAAGAGCCTTGAACTTCCAGCTTTTCCACTTTCTTGCCAAAGCTCTACATGAAGGGCTACCAGTGCAATTGCTAGCTGTGTCTATCTACATTGGTCATGAGGACAGACACTGTATATTGGTCATACAAAATGTTCACAGTTAGTGCCTTGACAGGGTCCTTCTCTTGTGGCTCAGCTGCTCTACTTTGGAGCAGCTGTGCAAAGAGTCCTAGGTTCTATGCTGCCTTCTGTTTGCCCAAGCCCTCCTCTACCAGCTGGCTTATAAAATTAGTGGGCATTTATACACACTCCATTTTAAATCCAAAACAGATAGGTGAGCACTCATTTCCATTGCAGGCATAAGGTCAGGTACTCAACGGACTACTCAAAAATTCAGATCTTACTCAGAAGTAATAAATTCACTACTTGTGTCAACTCTACTCAAGGGCAGTTTTGGGGCCTCAAATATTACACTGATTAATCCTCTATAAACAGAGTTCAAGATATAAAGAGAGAGTTGCATATTACCAACACTGCTGATCTTTAGAGGTATGCACCAGGGACCCATGTCATTTTTTGTTTTCATTTTTGTTATTTAAATCTTTCATTTTCATAAATATCAAAACTTGGTTTTTATTTTTTGCTTTTGTTTCAGATTTCCATTGGTTTCAATGGAAAACACATCTTCAGCTGTAACTTTTTTGTTTTTCATTATATTTGGATGAAACATGAAGGGATTGTACCTCCAATGGAAGGCATAAGTTTCAGAAAGATTGGATAAAGGAATCTGATTTTATAAGCAGTTGAAATGTGTTATTTTGCAAAAATCTGCATATACATTTGTGGCTTTAACTTCTTTGTCTCCCATCTAGTGTGGATGGGACTTGGCAGGCTTATTCCGCTCCTCATGTTTACTATCTATACCAACTTTCAGAAGGATTGAATAAACGGTCTTGGTGGTATAAAGCAATTAATTTAGAAATGTATGTCCGATTGTAAAAACATTTTAGTCCAACCAGTGAAAATGACATTTGACAGGGATGTATCGCACACTTTCATGATAATCTCTGCCAAATATGAGAAAGCTGTGATAAAGGGTCCCAATTTTATAAGCCTTCACAGCATATGCAGGGAATGAGCCTATGCCACAAATTCTCTTACGTATCACTGTGGTATAAGATCTGTTTGTGATGCTAACTGGTCAGAAGAAATGTCAAACTAATCCTCATTCTGTGCTGTGACCATCCCAACTTCTCTCACGCACTTGTTACTGGAAAGTTGGAAGCATGTTTAGGAAAGAGCCAATAGAGATTCTCTTATGTCCTTTTGCACAGTGCTGCAGGATGTGATTGTGATAATAATTGGCCGACCTGAATGTGTAAACCATGTCTTCCAATTGCTGGGATGCAATCCCAAAGTCCCAGTTATGTCCCTTCTATGCCCGCCTCACGGCTGCCCCCTATGCCCACCTCAAAGCCACCACCGATTGGTCATGTAAAGCTGGAAGCATGCAGTAATTGTGGCCCCACAAATGAGAAGGGGCATACACTGGATTTGGTTTTCTGCACCAGCCTTGAGGTGGGGGTCAGTTAGTAGAAGTTAGGGGGATGGCGTCCTTGTCATGGTCTGACCATTACTTCCTTTAGGCATGCATCCTGGCACATGTCAGCCCCCAACGGGGTGCAGGACTTATTCGATCAGTCCACTCCCGGAGACTTATGGACCTGGATCGATTCCGGAATGCTCGGGGGGAGTTTCTCCTGGACCTTGACACCCGCTTTGTCGATGATCTCGTAGCCTTCTGGAACACCTTGCTGGCTGAGACCATTGACAGAATGGCTCCCAGGCGTCCACTGCCCTCCCGAGTCTCCTGCATGTCTCCTTGGTTTACTGAGGGCCTGCGGTGCTTGAAGCAGGAGAGCAGGCAGTTGTAGCGATGGTGGTGCCAGACTCACGACAAGTATGATTGATCGCAGCATAAGAGTAGTTTAAAGTCATGTCCATCAATTCAATTTATTAAGGCGTAGCCACACGGCAATAGCCAAATTTCCAGTGGAGCTTTTCCGGGTGGTGAAAGGCTTCATCAGTCCTGCTTGTCTTCACCTGGACCTGGAGCAGTCCAGTGACTGCTGTGACTGGTTTATCGAGAACTTTGTAGATAAGATTGTTTGCATCCGCCACAATTTTGGTACCACAGTTATTGCAGAGGATCATCTTGGGGCTATGGATGCCCCATCCTGTCCTGTTTTGTGGGATTGGTTTCAGATGATGTCACCTGCCAATGTGGAGTCCTTGTTGGGATCTGTTTGTGCCACCACTTGTGAACAAGATCCTTGCCCGTCCTGGTTGGTGCCATTGCGGCCATTGCTGGCTGAGGTGGTTAGTGCCTCCCTTCAGGAGGGCAGGGTGCCTGATTGCCTGAAAGAGACTGTGGTTAGGCCCCTGCTCAAGAAACCATTTCTTGATGCTGATGCTCCTGCCAGTTATCAGCCAGTTTCTAACCTTCCCTTTTTAGGGAACTTTATTGAATGGCTGTGGCACGACAGCTCCAAGAACATCTGGACCGCAACGGTTTCCTTGTCCCCTTTCTGGTTTTCAGCCTGGGTATGGTACGGAAACTGCATTGGTAGCCTTGGTTGATGATCTCCATCTGGTCCTGCTAGACCTTTCGACTGCACTCGACACAGTCGATCATGAGGTGATGGTGACTTGTCTGCGGGACCATGCCGGGATTGGCGGGATGGTCTTGGACTGGTTTTGTTCATTCCTGGCCAGGAGAACTCACCGGGTGATCTTGGGGGAATGTACATCTTCCCCCCGGGACCTCATATGGGGAGTCCTGCAGGGTGACATTCTGTCCCCCCCTCTTGTTTAACATCTATATGCAGCCATTAGGGGAAATCGTGAGAGGTTTTCAGGGCATGCAGTGTCATCAGTATGCAGTATGCTGATGACACTCAACTCTACCTCTCTTTTTCCATTGACCCAGGACATGCAGTCTCCTTATTTCCCCAGTGCCATTCAGCTGTGGGGGCTTGGAGGAGGTTAAGCCGTCTTCAGCTGAATCCTGACAAGACAGAGGTGATGTTGGTGGGCGTAGGATTAGGGGGCCTGGGAGTGGTTGACTCTCCTTTTTTAGGAGGGGTTTGCTCTCCCATAGTCTCTCAGGTGTTGAGTCTGGGTGTGCTCCTCGATTCACGGCTCAGCCTGGATTCTCAGGTGTGTGGCTGTGGCAGGGAGTGCATTTTGGCAGTTACATCTTGTCCAGTGGCTTCGACCATATCTCTCAGACTCTGACCTCGCCACTGTCATCCATGCCTTCATCACCTCAAGGCTCGATTACTGAAATGTGCTCCACATGTGGCTGCCTGAGAAGCTGGTCCAGAGGCTGCAACTTGGGCAGAATGCTGCGGCCCGTCTCCTTACAGGGACAGGCTACAGGGAGCACATGACACCTGTGTTCCGGGCTCTGCACTGGCTGCCTATAAAGCACCAGGCTAGGTTCCAGGTGCTGGTTTTGACCTTTAAAGCCCTTCACGGCCTGGGCCCTGCTTATCTGACGGACTGTCTCACTCCCCATGTTCTGTGCGACCTCTGAGATTATCCGTGGGAGCCTTTCTGGAGGTTCCCCGGGTGAGGCGGGTGGCCACTGATATTATATCTTTTTCCATGGCTGCTCCTGTGCTGTGGAACTCGCTCCCGGAGGAGGCTCGGTTGGCCTCCACTCTCCTGTCATTTTGATGTTTGTGTAAGACCTGGTTGTCCCGCCAGGCTTTTGTCCCGCCAGGCTTGGGGGGGGTTGTTTATTTTCCTCCCCTGCATATGGGATTTTTAGCTTAAATTGTTTTTATTGTTTTATTGTTTTTAGTTTGTTGTTCGCCACCCCGAGCTGTCCTGTGGGCAGAAGGGGCGGGATAAAAATATTTTATAAATAAATCAATTAATTAATTAAATAAATAAATTGGCCAGTGAATGTGTCTGTCGGGTTGCTCCCCATCCTCCTCCTACAGCATCTGTCCCCTTGCCATGACAGGTGCCTGCCTCTGACTGGCACTGCATGTGCTGTTATTTATCTGAATAATGGTCTTCAAGGGGACAACTTCAATTATTTATAAAATTTGGGTCCTTTATCAAATTGTCCTGTAGTTTTACAAAGATGATAGGGAAGATTTGGGATACATTTCTGTCAATTGTTTTGTAAATAGGATTGAATATAAAAATGTTACAGCCAGAACTGCATTTTCAAATTAATGGCTTATAACATCAAGACCCGTTATCGAAGCCTTCTGAAATTTGGGAGGATTGGTAATCTTGGGAAGGACATAATATTCACAGTTTAATGAAAACTGGATGGAAGATAAAGAAGCTGTATCCAGGAATGTGTATGGAGCTTTTCTTAAAATCACAACATTCAATTGCTTCTAAAATTGGTTCCCTTTATCCAATCTTTTTGAAGTTTGGTACACTTTGTGCCCTCCATTGGAGGTACAATCTCCCAAATAATAATCAGAATTGAATAAGAAATGAAAAATGTATAGCCAGAAAAAAGTTTCATTTTTTTCCTATTAGTTTTAAAAAAATAATTTAAAAATTGTTTTTGGTTTTTTTTAAAATTATTATTATTATTATTATTATTCATTACAATAACAAAAACGATTTTTTGTTGTTGTTGTTATCATAATAACTAAAATGAGTTTCACACCGCTACTGATCTTGCAAACTGCTGTATACCCACCCAGTACTGCACAAGAGACTCATTGATGCTTCATTGGGTAATCTAGAAACATACAATTTAGGAATGAGTCTTCTTCTATATGGTTATTTTTTCCTTTTATATGGTCGCACCCGTAGAACCATTCCTGCTTGAAATATCGCTCTGCTGTTGAAGCATCAGTGCTATGCAGATGACAATATCATTAGGGTTGCTATCTCTTCCAGAAAGTAACACCGTATAGTACTAAGTTGGATAAATTTACAATAAAACAATTAGAGTAGAGAGGCAGATGACAGATAGATGAGGCAGAGGGTGTTTTCACTGACATTTTCAGGCAGTGGCAGGAGCCATCACTCTGCCCAGGGCTCGACCCGGCCAGCAGTGGGGCCGGGGAGGGGGTGAGGAAATCCACTGATGTGCGTCCACTCGCCCCTGCCCCCTGCACTGCGTGGAGTGACCTGCCCCCTTCCCCCCCCACTGATGGGCAAATGGCCACCATGGTACCTGGCTCAAACTACCACTCCAAACCACAATAAGTACAGTGGGCTATCAGATGCGAAAGCCCACTTTACTCTGGGTCCGGCGGCTGGCTCCCAACCATGGTGGAGCTTAGCCCAGGCTGTGACTTGGGGATTTCCCTGAGTCACATCCCTGGCTAGGGCCCCTCACACAGTCCAGAGCCAGGAGACTCAGTCTTCTCCCCCTCCATTCTCCTTACAAGACTGGAGATGCGGAGTCTCTTGGATCTTCTGCACCTTTTTCTTTTGCTTCTTGTGACCATATTATTCCAGCTCTCTGCATTTCCCTGCTGCTGCCTGACAGGGCATTGTGCTGGCTTCTGTTCCTTAGAGGAGGATTGTTTTCTCCCTGTTTATGGGGGGACAAGGCTGCAGTTGCAACAGGGTAAAGCAGAGCCAAAATTCACAAATGCTACAATAGGAGCCAACGACTACCCGACCTCCACTGCTGATTTCAGTTTCACTTCCTTTCCCATCACCTCTCTCACTGCAGAGAAAGAGGAACTATTATCGGATAGCCAGGTCTGGCTAATGCTGCACAGCATACGGTGATGGGCCCTTTTCACACAGAGACTAACACTGATAAAATGGGTGTTGTATAATAAAATGTAACACCCATTTTATCAGTGTTAGAGTCTGTGTGAAGAGGGCCATAGTTGACTAACTAAGAATTATCAGCTTAACACAGAACCCGAAGATACTGCTTGAAACCATAGGACTTGGTGTCAGACTCTGAGCAATGGTAAGACATATAACCGTACATGTCTTAAATTCATAGATGCTCATTTCATATCACCTCCATATTATTGTAAGACATTCTCACACACACAAACCAAGATTATGGCCCTTATCACAGACACTGATAATATGGGGGTTACATTTTATTATACATGTTGCAGGGCACCCATAGAGCACACCTTCAGCCCTGCAACATGTATAATGAAATGCAACTCCCATTTTATCAGTGTTAGAGTCTCTGTGTGAAAAGGGCCTATCTACAACCAAACCAAACCAAACCATAAACAGAACAGATTATGTGGATTACTCTTTTCAAATGAAGTTTCACCTTGTCTCTGTTCTCAGTGAAATTGTATAACATGATATTGTTCACCTTTCTGGTGTGTCAAAAGGTGAAAACAGATGCAACAAGTTGTAGGTGTCTATATACATGTCTGCCATATTTGGGTTAGGAAGGAATTTTGCCCCAGGTCACATTGGCAGTTGACTCTGGTGAAAGCAGACATAACGCTAACTCTACTTTAACACCACTTCATCAGCACTAACATTTCTAATACATGTTGCAGGGCTGTATTGGTGTCCTATGAAGCCCTGAAACATGCATAAGAAATGTTAAAATGGTGTTAAAGTAGAGTTAGTGTTATGTCTGCTTTCACCAGAGTCAACTGCCAATTTGACCTGGGGCAAAATTCCTTCCCGACTCCAAATATGGCAGACATGTATATAGGCACCAACACCTACACCCAAAGTTTGGTGTGTTTGATTTTTGCCATATCAAAAACGAGCTAAAATGAATCCCCTGCAGTTTCCAGTGTTATATTACACACAGTTATTGCAGAACTGAACAGACCTATAGCATAGCTGTTTGGGAAAACATAGTCAAATCCTTCAGTACATGGTATGGAATTCATAATACCTTCCTTATTCAGAGAAAATTCCATTCATCTCAGTGTAGGATCAGGCCCTTATTCACAGAAGTCAATGAAAGTTTTGTTTGAAGGAGGCCTGAGTAGAGAGTACAGGATTTTGACCCTTAATATCTGAAATCTAATATATGCTTTTAGGTTAAAGCTGTGTGTCAAGATGTATGGTTTGTCAATTTTGAATAGATGTAAAAGGTAACTGTCTTCTTGTGGGAAAAAAATTGATTGCAATTTTTTAGAAGATCTTTAATTGTGGCTTAGTTTGTTGCCAGATGTTGTTTTAATACTATAAACAGAAGAAAAACAGCACTAGGGTGGACACTTAATTCTGTCTCTCTAATAGCAAACACTAACCACTGGTCTGCAATTGGACCACCTGCAATGTGTTAGTCATTAGAAAGGTCACTGTTACTGAACATTTTAAACTGTGAATAGCTTCAGATTAAATTAGGTGTAAAAAAAGTCATTTCCTCTCCATGATAAACTAAAACACCTGCAGCACAGCTCAAGTTTACCATACAAGATATAAACTCACTCATGCTCTACTGATCGAGAATGCACAAAAAGCACAGTTCTGTCAGATAAGATCTTTCTACTTTCTATTATTTTGGTGTTGCCAGGTTAAGCCATTTTAGGTGGAAATATTTAGCTAGATTGCATGGTTAGTTTATGCTTTGCTAGGCACACATCACAACTTCAATTTTTGTATGTTTAATGATATTTCTTTTCAAAATCTTTAATTTTCTTATCCTACTACAAAAATAAAAAGATTTTTATTTTTGTAGTAGGACAAGAAAATTAAAGATTTTGAGAAGAAATATCATTAAACATACACAAATTGCCCATTATCCTCTCCCATATAAAGAAAGCCAGCAACCCTAATAAAAAGTACAAATACTGCAACTACATCTGGTCTAAATACTATTTTGAGATTACTAAGAAATGGGGTCACCATCCTTCCCATCTCCCAAGTCCATAGCTTAGGCTTCATCTTTGACTCTCCCCTTTCTTTTAAACCCTACATCGACTCTGTTGCCAAATCCTGTCGCTTCTCCCTCCATAACATTACTAAGATTCGCCCTTTTCTCTGTCTCCTCTGCCAAAACCCTTGTTATCTCTCTCTCCTCAATTACTGTAACCTCCTTCTCACTGCCCCCACCCCCCGAACATAAGAAGTGCCATACTGGGTCAGACCAATGGTCCATCTAACCCAACATCCTGTCTCAGACAGTGGCCAATCATGGTGGCTTGGAAGAAGCAACCAACAACTCACAATGGGGGATCCGTTCCCTGTTGTTTTCCCCAAGCTCCCATCATGTTCCCTGATCCTGTCTGGCTAATAGCTTCTAATGGACCTATCTTCCAGAAACTTTTCCAAACCTCTTTTAAACTAAGCTATAGTACTGGTCCTTACCACAGCCTCTGGCAGTAGATTCCACAACCCAATTATACACTGAGTGAAAAAATATTTTCTTGTATTTGTTTTAAACTTTCCACCCATGGGTTTCATGGAGTGTCCCCCAGTTCTAGTACTAGCTGAGAGGGTAAATAACTGCTCCTTGTTTATTAGTTCCACACCACTTATGATTTTATAGACCTCTATCATATCTCCTCTTAATCGTCTCTTCTCTAAACAGAACAGCCCCAACCTACCAAGCCGCTCCTCATATGGGAGCCCTTCCATGCCATTGATCATTTTTGTTGCCCTTCTCTGTACCTTTTCCTGTTCAGCTATGTCTTTTTTGCGATGGGTGACCAGAACTGCACACAATATTCCAGGTGCAGTCGTACCATTGATTTGTATAGAGGCATTATGATCTCCTCAGTTTTATTTTCTATCCCCTTCTGAATAATTCCTAACATTCTGTTTGCTTTTTTGACTGCTGCCATGCACTGCACTGTGGATTTCATTGTATTGTCCAAAACCACCCCCAGATCCTTTTCCTGAGTGGTAACTTCTAGCTTAGTATCCAGCATTGTGTACACATGGTTTGGATTATTTTTCCTTACGTGCATCACTTTGCACTTGTCTACATTAAATTTCATTTTCCATTTAGATGCCCAAGCACCCAGTGTCGTAAGATCCTGTTGCAGTTCCTCACAATCTGCTCGTGTTTTAACTATGTTGAATAACTTGGTGTCATCTGCAAATTTGATCACCTCACTCTTAACATCCTTTTCCAAATCATTCATGAACACATTAAACAGCGCCGGTCCCAATACAGATCCCTGAGGAACACCACTTTTTACATCTCTCCATTGTGAAAACTGACCATTTAGTCCAATCCTTTGCTTTCAACCAGTTTCTGATCCATAGTAAGACACTACGTCCTATCCCATGACTTTTTAATTTTCTCAAGAGTCTCTCATGAGCGACCTTATCAAATACTTTCTGGAAATCCAGGTACACTATATCTACTGGGTCTCCCTTATCCACATGGTTATTTACACCCTCAAAGAATTCCAACAGGTTAGTGAGGCATGACTTACCTTTACTAAATCCATGTTGACCCTTCCCCATTAAGACTTGTTTGTCAACATGCTCTGTAATTCTGTCCTTAATGATGGTTTTCACCATTTTGCCTGACACAGACCTCAAGCTTACTGGTCTCTAGTTTCCAGGATCACCTCTGGATCCCTTTTTAAATATCGGGGTTACATTTGCCACCCTCCAGTCCTCGGGTACAGTGGCAGATTTTAGCGACAGGTTACAAATTACTAACAGGAGGTCTGCTATTTCATAATTGAGTTCCTTCAGATCTCTAGGGTGAATGCCATCTGGCCCTGGTGACTTGTTAATATTCAGTTTGTCAATTTGCCCTAGAACATCCTCCAAC
>QEPC01009479.1:559802-578605 GCA_003113815.1 Sphenodon punctatus | reverse complement strand
GTTGCCGAGCAACCAGGGACGCAGCTGCGGCACAGCACACGGCTGGAAAGCCAGAGGCAGGGCTTGGGAATGGCACAATAGGCAGCACCTGCAAGAACAGGAAGAGGCAGTATAAAAGCCCTTCAGGGCCATCCCCTCCTTGCCAGTAATTGCATGAGAGGCTGGCCCCTTGTCATGTTGTGAATTCTAAGAGAGAACGTTTGACTTTGACTACATATGTGGGTGTGAGAGTGTGTGACTGAGGGTATTTCCAGACATTACAAGATCACGCTCAACCACAGTCAATACCCTGTGGTGGGGAATGGTCCCGTAATGTCTGTTGGGGAACTAGAAGTTCCCCCCCAGATGTTTGCCATGCTCAATCCCTGCCGGAATCACATTTACCACACGATCGGCTGAATCTGCGCGACCAGCACCGATCGCGTGATGAAGGAGATTCCCATCATGTCTGGACGGTGATCACAGCCTGGAATCCCTGCCGGGATTCCAGCCCATGGTCATCTCGGGCGGGCGCTGCGGTCGCATTGGCCGCGATGCCCGCCCGTCTCCTCAGAGGGCGGGCGGCAAGGTAGCGTGGAGGGGCGGGGCCATGCGGCCGCACATTGTGCCGTGCGACCCCGTCTCCTCCCCGATTCCCCACCGGGATCCCCCGGCACGTCTGTTGGCCGTGCTGGAGTGATCCCGGTGGGGAATCTGAGGGTTGTTTCCATGACGGGGTGAAGCCACCCCATCACGTCTGAAAACACCCTGAGTGGGACTGATTGTGAGAGTGATTCTGGATCTGTGAGAGTGAGTGTGTGTTTGGTGGTGTGGATCTGTGGGTTGGAGTGTTTGAGCATGAATGCGAGTAAGTCTCCCCCTTCCCCTTCCACAGACCTGCACCTCCCCTCTAGCAGGAGATTAAATGTGTGCGTGTGTGTGTGTCCCCTCCCCTTGTCCCCGCAATTCCCTTCATGATCATCCACTTCCCCCAGAACTGAGACATCCACCACGGGTGCGATTGTTCATGGACCCCTCCCCCGAGTGACCGATTGTATAAGTGTGAATACCTTCTTCTGTATATCTCTCCCATTCCCCAGGAAACTGCCCTCTTTGCCCGGTGATGAGCTGGGTTGCTCTCGTTACTCGAGAGAAAGCCCACACAAGATCCTGAGGGCATATACCTTTCACGGGACTCGTGTTCCAGCCCGGAGTAGGAGCAGGTACCATGATTCCCCTTCCTTCTCCCCATGAACCCTAACAACAACCAGTAGTCCACAGACCCCCATCCATGTGGTAGAGATGTTAAACATTTTAAGAACTAAGGATTTAAAAGTAGCACTGGTACAGGTAATGGATTTATTATTGACAGGTTTTCTTTGCATTTTCAGGTAATTGCATTTAGAACTAATTATGGGGTCGATCCTAAAGTGGTTCATGCACACATGTCTTATTCCCCATATGGGGTTGAATGTGTGCTCTGAAAATGGTGCACATTACATAGAATTTGGTGGGAAATGGCTTAGATTTGACCCCAATATCTGCAAAGAAAATGGGTACTCACATATCTAGTTTTGGGAATATTCCAAATTCAGTTTTTTCTTTTTTTAGTTTCTCTGTTTTTTGGCTTTGCTAGTTCCATTTTTTGTTTTTGTTACTGTTTTTGTTGTTGTTGTTGTTTGTTATAATAGCAATTGCTCATGAGCAATAGTATTAATATTGCCAAAACAATGTAAGCAGAATACTGAAATAACTGAACCAAAAAACACAAACAAAAACAAAAAAGAAAAACTAACAAAAAATATATATATTAAAAAATCTGAAAATGATGCCTAATGAAGCACCAACAGGTATTGGTTATTGTCCAAACTACCATTTTTAGTTGGGTAGGGTACGTCCGATGAGTTTACCCAATTACTGAGGTACTCATTTCAGCTCCAATAAAGAATGGAAGTGAAAAGTCTTCCACAGGCTTGGAAAATTCTTGTCTGCTTCTGGAGCTTTTATATTTGTGGCAGGTAGCTGACTTCTGTGGTTCCTCCCCCTTCTTCCCCACAGTTGTTTTAAATACAACTTCTAAACTGTAATAATACCTTCTGTCAATGCCTTCTATTAAGATTTTTCCTGGCCCTAATTTAGTGCCCCCTTGAGCTCTTTTAAACTTCTTGAATAAGGCAAACTGTATGCTCTCACATAATAATGTATTCTGGTTGAGGCCATGTACCATGTTTTTCTTCCTTTATGACTTCTCTCTCTCACACACTTTCTCTGCCCATTTCCCCTCCATATAGTTAGTTTTGATTTTCTTTTTTCTTTTTTAGTACTGAGCTTTTTAAGCAGCATGTTTTTAATGCATGTCAGCCAGTCTCAGCCGTACACTGCCATTTCACCACTCCAGATGATGATTTTGTTGTCTGATTTTCAAATGCATACACATAAGAAAGTAAAACATATTTGTATATGTGATTAGCACATAAAGAGCAAGTAGAAATTTCTAGACATGGAGCTGGAGTTTTCTCATTTACTACCAATAAAATTGCACACCAACAGTGCTGAAAGGAATAGTGTATTTCATTCTGACAAATATTATTGTGGCTTTCAGATAGCTATCCAAATATCTCAATAAATATTTGCACCTAAAAGGACATCCCCATTAGGGCTGAAATGTCGTTCCGCTGCGGCAGCCTTTACTGGTGGAAAGTGCTCTTCCGCACCAAGCAGCAGGATTAGGAAGGTTGCCTTGCACTCGCGGCTTTCCGCAGTTGGTGCTGCGGTATTTTTGCCACTGTAGATTTCACGTGGAAGTGGCAGGTTTGCCACAGTTTCCCCTTTCCCTTAAGCATGGCAGCTTTATGATTCTCACAGCATTGCAGCCAGGGGCATAGCCACCTTGGCTTGGGGGAAGTTGCTGCCTTGTAAACAAAGTTCTTCTTCGAGGGGCTCCTTCCATTCTCACTTGCGCGCCCTTCTCTTACTGGCATATACCAAGCTCACTAGCTTAAAAAAGAACCATGTGACATTTCCACGCCCCCACCCTATATAAGGTACCTAAACCCAACACAGTTCCTTCCAACCCTAAGCAATTAGGAAGAAAATTCCATGCGGGGTCAGAAGGGTGGGTGCTTGTGAGAATGTTGATGCCATCTCAAAGAACCTTGTTTACAAGGCAGCAACCTTCTGTTCTCCTTCGAGTGGCTCCTCCCATTCTCACAAATGGGAACGTACCAAGCCTAGAAAGAGGCGGTGGGGGAATTTTCTAACAAAATGACACTCCATGCAGGTTGGATCTACAGTCTGGGGGGCGGGGGTTTATCAGGCAGGGGGCCGCCTGCTCTGGGTGGGTCCATTCAACTGGGGGAGGGTTGGTTGTTCAGTGCTGTCTCTGTTAAAAGGATGGATAGATCCTCCCTCTTCCCTTTGTGATCGCCGCATAGAGAGAACTAGGGGTGCAGACCAGCTACAATGAGGCAGAGAGCCATCCCAACAAAGGGGAAGTATTTGTCCTTGGCATCCTAATGCACAAGAGAATTCACAAAAGAGCAGGGACTCCCCCCCCCCCTTTCATCCCTTGGATCAGCATCAGGAGCCAGGTGCTCGCTCACTGCGGCCGGGGATCCCTGCACTCTAAGCAGGACAGAGACTAGTGTGCCTGGCTCCTGATGGATAAACATGTGACACCTACCTCCTCCCCTTTACAGGTAGAAAGGCCCTGGGGTGGCACCCTGGCAAGCTGCGTGGGGGAGGGGTGAAGCCCTGGAGCTGCAGAGGGGATGGAGAAGTGCGTGACACCTGCCTCCTCCCCTTTACAGGTAGAAAGGCCCTGAGGTGGCGCCCTTGGGTGCCAACCGAAGGGTGACACCTAAAGATGTCGTCTGTCGTTGGAGCCGTCAGCGGGGCAGTAGCAGATGTGGCCTCTCCATGTGAAGCAGGTAGAGGCAAGACCCCAGATCAGCAAAGAGGAGTTCGAGGAAGACCTTCAGAGCCCTGCACCTAGGGGCCCTGCTGCACTCTCCGGACTGACCCCACTTTTGGACTGCTCCTTCTCCATCCTGCCATGGGGGAGGGGGTGGGCTTTGATCCATATTCTTTGGAAGCTGACTTCATTGGGCCATCTTAAAATATTATTGTTGGCCAAGTTGTAGGCCCATGCATTTGTAGTAGAGCCTCTTGGAGGTGTGTTTTGTGGGATGAAATAGGTGGGGCTGGAATAGGGATAGGGGAGGGCCTGAGGGCAGCCCCAGGTGTGAGGTGGGTGTAGCGAGAGGGTTGCGGCTACCTGGGAGAACAGGCAACAGAGAATGGCTTGGGGTGGGGATTGGGGTTTGGGATGGGAGGGGGGTTGGGTTTGTATATTTTCAAGTGGACAGCTATTGGGTTGATGTTTGATATATGAGTAGATTATGTATTGTTTAGATTGTGTTCTTATATTATGTACTGGTTATTATGTATTTGCATTTATATTGTATTTCATTTGTGAATGTAAGCCGCTACGAGACACCTGTGGTGTAGTCTGCGGGGTACAAAATGAAAATGAAATGAAATGAAATCCCCCCCCCCATCCTGAACGCACCCCAAAAGCACCTCCACCAATTCCTATGTAGCTTGTTGGACAGCCATGTATTAATCAATTAATATGACCAATTAACTGATTAGTGATTTCAGCCTGGGATGATTTGCTGGTGTGGTGAGTCAATGCAGGGTTGGCTCCCTCCTGAAGCCAGTTAATCAAATTGGCTAAACTTGGGGAGGAGGAGCCTAATTGGCCTTGTGGGCAGCTGCTTTCTATAACAAATCCAGATTAGGCCCTTGGGCTGAGAGCTGTAGGCTAGAAAGGGCTAGGAACAGGAACAGGAACCAGGAGGTTGTTAGGGATGTGTGAATACAGTTTGGATGTTTGGACTTCAGGCCGAACTCGGCCTGTTCGGACGACCAAACGTCCAAACTGAACGTTCGAACAGCCGAACAGTTCGGAAAAGTTTGGATGAGTTTGGGGGCTGGAAAAACATGACTTTGGGGGGGAAAAACATGTCTGGAAGGGGGATACAGCTGGGGAGCAGACTTCCTGGCACCAGGGGTGGAGACCAGGGGTGGTTTCAGGGCCAAATTATACCGATACCAAAAAAAATATTTCAATTTCGGTATTGGTATTGGTATCACTAACAATATTTTCAGATGTTCTACCGAGTTTGGCCAAAGCGAACTCCGCAGAACCAAACAACCAAACCCGAACTCGGGTTTCAAACCAAATGACCGAACATCTGAACATCCGAACCACGTTCTGTTCACAGATCCCTAGAGGTTGTTGCAAAGAGCTATCTTGAAGAACCATAGAAGGTACCCCTCGTAGCTCTGGGAAGAGGGCTTGTGAATGACAAGGTGACTGGTGGCTGTAGAATATCCATTTGCATTGATATTTATTATTATTAATTATTTATATAGTGCCTGCCAGCGAAGTACCTAGCACTGAAGAGCCTACAGTCTAAGAGAGGGGCGATAAGGGACAGGAGAGCCTATGAAGAAACATAAACATTTACAAAGTTGAGAAATCACTGGTGCACATGCTTAGTCTAATGGTAGAAGGTTCAGGGTAAGAGAGTAGAGATAAGGCAATCACATGAGGAGAGTAGGGATGTGCGAACACGGTTTGGGAGTTCAGAGTTCAGACCAAACTCGGTCCGTTCGGACAAACTAAACAAACGGCTGAACCAAACCCGAACCAAACTTGATACGAACTCAGAAACAACCGAACTGTTTGGTATTGTTTGGATGAGTTCAGATGAGTTCTGGCAGCAAAAACGTGACTGGGAGAGGGGCGAAGCTGAGGAGCAGATTTCTTGGCACAAGGAGTGGAGAGACTTGGGGTAGCAGCCAGCCTGCCCAATCACCATCCCTTTTTTCCTCAAACCACTGGCTTCACAGTCTGCGATTGGACATGAGGGACATGGGGCTAGGCTGCAGAAAGCCAATGGGGCTTGTGGTAAGGCAGGCGCAGCACGTAACAAAAGTCATTGCCCTCCCCCTTTCCAACACCTTCTGAGCTAGCCACTGGTCCTGACAGCAGGCGTTTTCAGAAGTCTCCCTCTCCCAGCAGTTTGTGTTCCTGCCTATTCCTATTCCTAACCCATTGCCATCCTCCTTCTATTTCTCCCATCCCACACATTTACCTCCCTAGTTTCATTTATTTAGATGTAACCCTCTCTGTGTTCTTTCTCCCTACCCTCCATTGACTCCTCCCCTCCTCCCACTAAATATACCATCCCTGATTCCCTTCCCCTGTTTTTGGATTTATTTAGAGTAGGATTAGATTGATTTAGGTTTGATTTCAGTTTTGTAGCCCACTGTCATGGGCCGCCGAGGGGGGCGGGGCCGACCACGGCGCAGGGGCCCGGCTCCGGTGCCGGTGGTACAAGCGGAGCGGGAGGCGCCGCCTCCGCCGCCCCCCCGGCAGGAGGGAGGGTTAACCCCGCCCGTACAACGCATGCGGGCGGGGCCCCAGGGCGAGAGGCAGGCAAGTGGCCGAGAACAGAAGGAGGCCACGCCCCCTCTGCGGCGCTCCGCACGCTTGCGGGGGCACGCAGAGGGGCGGGGCTAGGCATATAAAAGCCAGCGCCGAGAGACACTCGGCGCTGGTGATTGAGTGGAAACCGGCCCATTGACAGAGCTAAGTATCGAGCGTGTGCCTTTAACCTTAGACTTGGATATAATTATAGAGTGTGCGTGTGCGTGTGTGTCTTCCTACCCCCCTTCCCTTGTGACTAGTGAGCGAGTGAGTGCTGGAGTGTGACGCCTTGCCCTTGATCCTTCCACCCCCCCTGGGGCTACCTTGCAGCTATCCCTTGTTGTGTCTGACTGAGTCCCGTCCACCATTTTGTCTTCCTGGGCCCTATCCCCTCCTACCCGGGCACGTTCTCCTCACGCATTCCCCCCCCCCTCTCCTTGGAGTGTGGGAGCCGTGTGTGGTGACAGACTGGGTTCCAGTGGCTCAGGCCCCTACTCCTCATCAAGCGCCCTATGATGATAGGGGCCTAAGTTCCAGGTGCGCAAGCCCAAGGAACGGCCCACATACTATCCTGACGGGCTTGGATTCCCAGATAGATTCCTGCCAGAGAGGGTGCCTGAGCGGGTGCGTGGAGAGACTCGAGAAGTGGGAGTGTGGGGGGCTAGGCCCTTCCCGGGCCATCCAGGGCCACGCCCTTTCCCCCTGCCCCACTGACACCCTCCCTGTGTTGTCTGTTGTGAGCTCTCTGTGTTTCCCTCCCCCACATCCCTGTGTAATATTGTGTAGATAGATAGATAGATAGATAGATAGATAGATAGATAGATAGATAGATAGATAGATATAGGAGTTAGCTTAGTTATAGAGATAGATAGCGATAATGTTAGTGTGTAGTAGTTATTCAGTTTTAATATTTTAGAGTGTGTTTGTAGGACTAGGCCTTTGTAGATATAATAGTCCATTTAGTTCCATAGATTTTAGAATAGTTAATTGTAGTTAGAGTTAGTATATATATATATAATATTAGAAAAAAATGGAATAAATAAATAAAAATAATATATATATAAAATTTACAAGTGCATTCCTTGGGTTGGAAGACATGGAGAAGGGAAGCAGGAGAGGCCGGTCTGCTGCCCGTAAGATGGGCAATGGGGTACGTGGCAGAGATGGTAGGGGCCATGCCAGCGGAGTGGCAGCAGCCAGAATCCATCACCACACCCCAAACTCCACAGGCCTGATTTTGGGGGACAGGCTTCTGAAGCTCCCAGCAGTGGCACTAGCCAGGGGGTGGTTCGGTGGCACCTCCTGCCAGCGTCCTCCACTGCCACACAGGGCACTGGAAGGTCTGCAGTCCAAGAGGCTGCAGCTGCAGGAGTAGGTGCAGGTGCTTTGAGGCAGGGTCTGAAGTTCACCATGGGCCACCATTGTCCCCCATTGTTGAGGCAATCCCCAGCAGTCCAGGGCTGGTGGATCCCACCCCAGCTGCTAGAGGCAGGGCCCGATTCCCGGGCAAGCAGGGAGAGGAACAGCAGTAGCAGCAGAAGCACCAGCTATAGGGGGCACAGGGAGAGTGGCAGCAGCATGGGCTGTCGATCAGCCTCAGGGTCCCAGTACTCCCCTTCATGGGATATCACTCTGATTGGGGACAGCGAGGCAGACACTAGTCCTGCAGAGAAGATGTCTGGAGCTGAGATAATGGCTGTCCCTCTGAGAACTGTGTCGCCAACATGTTCTGCCCCTCCCAGCAGCAATGTCAGTGGTGTGTCACCCGGTGTGAGCCAGAAGGAAGGAGCCGGTGTGGGCCAGAAGGCACCACCTCAGATGTTCCAGGCTGGGCCTCTTCCTCCTCCACGTTCACCTTCCTCATCTTCATTTTTCTTTTTTTCACTACCTCAACCAAACTAACCAAACCACACACACAGCCACAACACACACACATGCACAAGCTCACAACCAATTTTTCACACTTTTCACACAACCAAGAAACCACAAGAACACATGCAATTAAAATACTGTTTCCAGTTTCCAGTTTGGGGTGTGATCACAGGACCAAATGATATCAATACCGATAATAAAAATAAAATCTTTGAAATTGGTATCGGTATTGATATTGACAATAACAAAAATGGCATTGCACAGTTTTTGCCAGCCTATCTGAGTGCCCTGTCAAGGTCCCAGCCTGCCTTCCCTACTGCCTCTCATGCCACGCTGCCTGTCTTCCCGCCCAGGTTGCAAAGCTAAAAGCCTGCCTCAGTCTGCCTGCTTTCTGCACATGCCACGCTGTCTATCTGCCCGCCCTGTGGGCAAAGCTCGAACCCTGCCTCAGTCTGCCTGCCTTTTGCTGATGCCACGCTGCCTGTCTGCCCACCCTGTGGGCAAATCTCGATCCTTGCCCCAGCCTGCCTGCCTCTCATGCCAAGGTGGCTGTCTGCCTGTGCTAGCAACCGTTGGTATTGTGCCCCACTGGTCTGGTAATCCCGCTGCTGCTGTCTGCTGGTCCCTGGGTGCTCTGCCCTGGCAAATCCAAATGTGCCCAAGCAATCCTGCTGCTGCCGTATGCTGCTGTATGGAAGCTCTTTCCTGGCAAATCCTACCATCCTGGCTCCATGGGTGCTGCGCACAGTCAAATCCTTCTGCTGCTGTCTGCTGTGCCATGGGTACTGTGCCCTGGCACAGTCTGCCGCTTCTGCCAATCCCACCTCTGCTGTGCCACAGGTTCTGCTACCGGGCAATCTAATGTCTGCTGCTGCTGCCAATGCCAACTCTGCTGTGCCACGGATTCTGAGACCAGGCAATCCAATGTCTGATACTGGGTGTCCACGTGATTCACTACCGGGCAAGGCTTGACCAATTGGCAGTAGAGCTTCTTGAGTTCTTTTGAGTATGATTCAAGCCTGCAACACCTGGCCAAGTGGGGGTGCTGCCAGCCACCAAGCTCTGGTCAAGCCTATGGCGCTGCTCCATCCATGCCAGCCAGCCTGCAAGCTTCTCTTCACTATTTCCTCACCTGCCTCAGTGATGATACTGGATACCTCCTCTAAGTCCAAATAGCTGTCTGTGTCCAACAGGAGCAGAGATGGCTGTCCCTGGGCCATGCTGTAAGTGAATAAGGACCCTCCATGTGCGAGCTGTCATTCCACTTCATCCAGAAGCTGCCACTCCTGTCCCATGTCCCACCATCAGGGTTCTGGGACCATCATTCTGCTGATGGGGAGCTGTGATTCCATGGCATCAAGAAACAGCCCACCACTCCAGCCCCAAGACCCACCGCCAAGGTTCTAGGGCCTATGTTCCAGGCAGAGAGGGCTGTCATTCCACTTCATCCAGAAGCCAGTCACTCCTGTCCCAGGTCCCACCATCAGGGTTCTGGGGCTGACATTCTGTTTGCAGGGAACTGTCATTCTGCCGTATCAAGAAGCAGCCACTCCAGCTCCAGAACCCACCATCAGGGTTCTGGGCCCTACGTTATAGGCACAGGGGGTTGTCTATCCACATCATCTAGAAGCTGCCACTATAGTCCCAGGACCCACCATCAGGGTTCTGGGGCCATCATTCCACTCACAGGGAGCTGTCATTCCAGCAGCCACTCAAGTCCAAGGTCCCACCATCAGTGTTCTTGGGCCTATATTCCAGGCAGGGAAGAGGCCTGGGAAGGACTTGGTGGCTGGCAAAGCACCTATATGGGACCGGGCATTTCAGGCTGGCATCCTACTCATCAGATCTCAACCAACTCTTCTGCAAATTGGACACGTACCATTGCCCAGTGGTGATTCACGTGGCCAGCCAGCAACCACCTGCTGTGATGGCGTCTAGCAATGGAGAACCCAGCCAGCATAGAGAGAGCAGAACTGGGGGCCTGCCAGTCTGCAATGCCTGGGCAACCCGGGGTGCCAAGCCCCAAGCCTTCCCAGTCTCTGCAGCAGCAGCTGGGTCTCTGATGGCCTGTCATGCCACCAGGGGCACCTCTGGGGGTTCCTTGAGTGCCCCAAGTCTCACAGCGGGTCCAAAGTCTGCCGAACATTCAGCAGGACCAAACTCCGCCAAACCAAACGACCGAACCCATACTCGGTTTTCGAACCGAACGACCTAACCCAAACTCGGTTTTCAACTGAACGACCGAACGCCTGAACATCTGAACCCCATTCTGTTTGCACATCCCTAGAGGAGAGGAGAGAGAACCATCGTACAGATCCATGACATGGACCCTCCTCTTCTCGATCTTACTCCTTAAGCATCCCCGGTCCCATCTTCTGTGTGGGCCTTGGAGCTTGTAATTTGCAATGTGGCCTTTAGGAGGGAAAGAATTTTTCACCCTTGGTCTACAGGGTCTGCCTCAGCCTTTTGTACTGAGAACTATCCTGATTACTTCTTTTTCAAGAGATACACACCCTCACAAAGGGGGAGGAGGATTAATGAATGGAGCCATTGGGCCCAGGCCCCACTCATTTGGATGCAATCACAGCTGCTGAACTTCCTCAGACACAGCTCAGTTAGAGCAGGCAACCCTGGCAGCATAGAGCTGAAAACAGAGATTCCAATCTCATATCTGGCAGAATATTCTATTCTAAATTTTTAATCCAGGTCTGGCAGCACATGGACTGACTCTGATCCAGTCTACATTCTGCCGGAGATGTGGACTGGAAATGCTATTCTTCCCCTCTCATATGGAGCAACCTTCTACATATTCACTGCAAACACAAAATGGTGCCATGCACAGGAGATGGAACTGAGAATCAGTGGAAAGGAAGTGCCACGCCGAATCTCTGCAGGCAGTCCCATCTCCACAGAAAATCTCCATAGAAATTGAATAGTCATTCTTTTTCAGTCCTAGGGCAATGCCACTGAGGAATCTGTGCTATCATTGCCATGGAGAAAGTAGTGGAGGGGTGCAGTAAAATTGAGATTGGTGGTCAGAGCTGAAATGGTTATCTGGGGTGGCAACTGGATCTTAGGGATTTTCATGGGATGGCTTGGTTGGATCCTACAGTGCAAACCCTCCTTCCAGTATCTTCCCAGACATCCATGCAGTTGGGGGGAGACAAGTTGATGAACAAGAGAAGAGAGGCAATGGATGGGTAGAGGGCCTTATCTAGCCTTAAAGACTTCATGGGCAGAAGGGGCTGTCATGAGTCAGTCTACTAGGGCAACTATGCAGCTGCTGGAATACCAAACAGTCTCCAACCTGAACCAGAAGTTACCTTTTTGGTAACTTCTGATTTATTTATTACAACATTTCTACCCCGCCCATCCTGCTTCAGGCAGCTCGGGGTGGCTTACAAAACAATAAAAAACATCAAACACAATTAAAACACATTAAAAGGAAGACACTGAACAAATAACCCCTCCCCCCTCCATAACCCACTCCCCCAGCCTACACACCATCTTCCTCACCAAACACCCGGTGGAACAGTCAAGTCATAATCATATACTGGAACCAAGGGAGGCCTGGGACCATCCAGACCTCTGCCAGGAGGGAGTTCCACAGCCCAGGTGCGGCAACTGAGAACACCCTCTTGATAGTGACCCCCTGGGCCAAACAGGGGACCTTGAGAAGGGCACTCCTGGAAGGCCGCAGGTGTTGCTCCAAGGCACGGGGAGTGAGGTGATCCCACAGGTTGGGCTGAGACCATGTAGGGCTTTATAGGTCAACACCAACACCTTCAGTCAGGCCTGGAAGACTATAGGCAGCCAGTGCAGAACCTGGTGTAATGTGCTCACAGCAGCCTGACCCCATAAGGAGCATTCTGCTCTAGCTGCCGTCTCTGAACCATCATCATGGGTAGCCCCACATAGCGAATGTTACAATAGTCCAATCTCAAGGTAATGAAAACATGGATGAGAGTCCAAGTCGCTGTCTGAAACATACGCCGAAGACAACGTACTAGATATAACTGGTGAAATACACTCCTTGCCACTGCCCCAACCTGGAGATCCATGCACAGCTGCAGGTCGAGGAGTACGCCCAGACTACGAACCTGGGGAAACAGCGGAGGGGAAATCCCATCAATGATAGGCATTGCCACATTCACCGCCCTACCCACCATCATCGCCTCCGTCTTATCAGGATTCAATTTCAGTCGAGGTTAGGGCCTGCTCAGCACCGTCAGAAGCCATTAAATGCATCCAGGGAGGCTGCCCTGGACCCCAACATGCTGAAGACGCTGTCTCAGGACCTTTAAGTACCAGCAAGGCCACATATGCCCATGATCTCACTCTTGCCCTCTCGTGAACCCTAACAGTTTCTTTATCTGGCAGCTAATCCAATAAGTAGCTTCCCGTTAACTTCAGGCTTTCCCGACACATGTTGGATCAGCTGCTGGATAGGTAAATGGCTATTCATTTCAGCTTTAGTCAGGGCAATAAGACTTTTTGGACCCAGGGATGCAAGAATTTTCAATCCATGTGGCCGGAATAACACCATAGTGCTAACATCAAAATATGTTGGATAGATTCAGTGGCAATATGGTCGAATGGACACAATCTATAACTATACGGGACACACACACCCCAACCTCCTCTCCAACATTTTAGAAGGGAGGGCATTGAATCTGTGAAGGTTGTGTAGGTTGGTTCTCAGCAAATTTGTTTATTGTATTGTATGTATGTATTGAATGACTTATGCAATGGCCTACGACTACGCTCAAATAAATAAATACAAATACTAATGCTAACATGCAATAAAGTATCCTGGGGTAATTTGAAAGCCTTGTGATAAAATAGCCAGTGATACTGGGAGAAAGAAGATAAGCACTGGATACTCCTGCGTATGATTCAAATGGCACTATTTTCGTAGTCATAGAAATTGTTCCTGTAATTCTATCTCTTGAAGCAAGAATTAGACTGTGTAGGAGCTGACCCTAAAACTGAGCACTTAGTTTGTTGTTAACTTACTTTGTTGTAAACATGACCCTTAAGGTATCCAGAGCATATGAATTTTGTTTTTATTTATTTTTTCACAAGCCATGGCCATCATCACATCTCTGTTCCATTTAGACAGTATATATCTGTTGCTCTGTTAACTCATGAGTTCAAATGCAAAGCTTGGTTCTTCCAGAAAATGCAAAGCTTGGTTCTTCCAGAAAAAACAAGACTTTGTACTGGATAAGCTCTCCACAAAAAAAAACAACCCACCATTTTCCAGAGGACTAAGCTAACAATAGAGTTTTTTAATGCTATCTCCTTCAATATTTTCACAGCTGCAAGAATTTGGCCAATTTCTTTTCAGTTGTAAAATACTTCAGTTTAATTCGGTCCAAATTCTTTAAGGCTGGGTGAGATATGCAAATGAGTTTTGAAGTGATTCTGAAGTCAGAAAAAAAATATCTCACCTCAGTCCATGAAGTATATACAGACACAGTGCTCATACACATATATGTATGTAACCCCTTTTTAAAAGAGGCACTTGCTTTACAGGGACAGGAGTCCTCGGAGTCCCAGCTGTGTTGGTGAGTTTGAGGGGAGTCTCCTGATTGCTACTGCAGTGCTTAATTATTATAATATACCCTGGCAGAGCCTCCACCTGGATGAACCCTATAAATAGAGGGTTTTGTGGTTAGGGCATCCAGGAAACAACATTACAGACCTTTTGTCAGATAAAACAGTCTATTTAATCTATTACAGCTTTAAAACTAGAATAATGAAAATAACAACAGGAAAAAAACACCACCATTACTTCCCAATCGTCAAGTTCAAACCAGAGTCCTTGCAGCTTACTTACGTAGGTACTCTGGATGTTGTCAGGGTCCAGGGACACGGAGTTCAGCGACTTCCAGTCTCCAGAAAAACTTTATTAATTAATTATTATTATTATTATTATTATACGCATTTCTGAGTTGCCCCCCATACCTACAGAATCTCGGGGCGATGTACAATATAAAACATTAAATAAAAATATTTTAAAAACAATAAAATAAATTGAAACCTAAAACAGGATTGGAGAAACAAAAATTTATAAAAAATAAACCCAAGAGGTATGGGGGAGGACTTAAGAGGACTATCCAGTGTGTCCCACCAGGAGATCTGCTGGCTCATTGGCCTTCTTTGAGAAGATGTCTTCAGCTTTAGCCCCAAGCCTAGCTAAATCCACCTGGGCTATTTATATGGTCCACAGGTGGGTGAGCGAAGCAGTCTTCCACAGTAATTTTAATTTATGAACTCAAGCTTTGAGGCTCCCAATATAGGCCCGAGAGTGATCTCTCCCCAGTTGCTCAAACAGCACTCTCCCCCACAGGCTACCAGCAGAAACTCCTGCTTTCTCTCACAGTTATGGAATCTCCTCTACTGAGTGTGCACCATCCCCCAGGTCAGAGCCTGATATGATGACATTTAAAGGCACCTAACATTTTAGGGGCCTAAATGAACAAGCAGGGAGCAAGGGAATGATTCTCCACTTATGTTACAAGAGAGCTTTTCAACTGATAAGAGTACAGCATGGTTTCTCTCGAGAAGAGAATTTCAAATAGACGTTGACACAATATCATGGATGCAAAAGGGAAGCTATTTAATCATTCATTAGATTTTTATCCCGTCCTGCATCTAAAGCTCATGAGCATATAAAAATACAAAAAAAAATAAAAGGTAAAAATACACAAAAATGCCCTAAAACTCACCCCTTTCAATGCCTATCACCACCTGCCAAACACCAAAATGGAAAGCTGTCAGGCTTGACTTTGATGCATCTCCAGAGGAAGGAAGTTTTATAGTAGTGGGTCAGCCTCTGAGACCATCTCTCTGTGCACCCTTATCATATGAACCCAACAGGAAGATGGTATTTGTATAGGTGATGTAAGTACAATTTATTGATTACAATTATGAATAGGCCTGAAATGAGCAGCAACATTTTAACTCACAAGTAACTTTGATATCTTTGCAACCAGGATACATTTTCCAACCATTTCTCAATACCAATATAATTGGTATTGCAATTGGTATTGCAACTCCGTTCTTGCAATACCACAAGATACCCTTCCAGTTTACAGATTTCCCATTTACTGTTTACCGTGTATCATTCATTTACTGCCTCCCGCGCTGCGAAAGGTACTGTAATGCAGAGACTGTTTGAAACAGTCTTAGGGACTAAGAACTAAAATTCCCAGCATGTTCAGCCTGCTAGAACCTACACAGTAGCTGGGGAGGGCAAAAGAATAGAAGGTTGCTACCTTGTAAACAAGGTTCTTCAAGATGGCTCTAAACATTCTCACAAATTCAAGTAAGAGAAGGACGTGCCTGCGCAAACCCATTTGTGACAATGGGAGGAGTCACTCGAAGAAGAACTACACTTCCCCAGATCAGCTGTTGGAGAACAACTTTATGAAGAGGAAAAAACTGCATCAACACAGAGAGCAGTGGAGTGGCCAAAGAGAGAAGGAAACATAGAGTCCTCCAGTTTCTACCAGCACCTGAGTCTAGAGAGCAGCTAGCACTATCTGGCCTGGAGATGTGACAGTTTGAAAGAGGCCTGTCATTATTGGCATTCCAAGCTGTAGTCCTCAGGGCCGCTAAGGAACATGGAAGGCTTTGTTCTCACCTGCGGCAGCGGTGGCGGCAGTAGGAGGGGCAAGGGAAGACGTGGCAGCAGAGGCAGCTGGTGGGTTTTGATGTTGGAGGGGCACTGAGGTAGTAAGGCTGACAGGTCTAGGGGCAGAGTCTAGCCTAGGGGCAGAGACAGGGATACGGTACGTGGAGCCAGGGATATGGTAGGCGGAGCCAGGGCATAACCCAACCACAAGTAAGGAGTTCCCAGGGTTAACGTTGGATGGACATTACATTACTTAATCCACCAATTTCAGTTAGGCAGGTTATATTCACCTCCTCTGCCAGGTTTAAAAGCAGGCAGATCACCAGACTAACGGTTACATCTCACAATTTCAAAACCTCAGTTTTATCACAAACATCACATTTCTAGGATTTTGAAAACCCATAAGATCACCAGACTAACCGTTACATCTCATTATTTCAAAACCTCAATAGAATAATGGGGCATTAAATACTAATTCCCCCTCACCCTCTGCTGCATATGTGCTTGGGGGGCAGGATTAGTATTTAACACTCCACATCATCAAGTGAACAAAACCCATATAAAAACCAGAAAACCACACATAAACAAAACAAACCATTCCCACAAGCCCCCAAAGGCATCCCCAGCAGCCAAACACCTGTGCAAGCACACAGGCCTTTTTAAAAAAAAATTGGCCAGTTTCAGGGATGCATTGCCACCAAATCAGACACATCCAGACCAGCATCCCTAGTAGCTTCACCAACAAACTGCCTGTTCAAGAACACAGACCCCTTTTTAAAAAACAGTTTGGCCCCTTTCGGGGCTGCATTCCCACCAAAGCAGGCCCCGAGTCCAACCAGCATCATCCCCAGCAGCCACACCTTATCCCCGGCAGCCAAATGCCTGTCCACACAAACTACTTTCCAGCAACAGCAGGAAGCAGCAGTGAAACAGCGAAGGGACCATTTTAAAAAAAGAGAGTAGCCACGACCAGTGGAACCACAAATTTTAAAAATGGCCTCTCTACTCATGCTGGGAGAGGAGAAGGAAAGCAGCAATGCATTCATTGATGCATTGCTGCTGCTTTCCTTCACCCCTCCCAAGCATGAGTAGAGAGGCCATTTTGTCGTCATGCAACACAGAGCGACACCCTCCTCCTCAAATCCCACCAGCCTGTCTGTCCCCACAACACATTTCCCCCCAAATCATCCATCTGTCCCAACAACCCCCTCTGTCTATCCCCACAACCCCCTCCCAGAAGGAGTCCAGGCAGCTAGCGCTCACTGACTGAGCGCTCTCGACCTATGTCTCTGCCGGCTGCTGAAATTGACATCGGAGCACCACGCTGCTCTGACTGCAAGCCAACCTGCAGCAGTCAGAGCAGCATGGCGCTTCTATGTCAATTTCAGCTGCCATCAGAGACAGAGGCCAAGAGCACTCAGTCAGAGCGGCGTGCCCTGCCCCCACTCTCCCCCATCCCCGGTGCCACTGACAGTAGCGCTCAGTGAGCTCTACTGTCAGTGGCACTGGGGATGGGGGAAAGCGGGGGCAGGGCACTGTCCCAGGTGCCCTCAGGCGTGGCAGTGCGGAGGAACTGACCAATGGGGAAAGAGACGGTGTGAACGGGGATCTTCTGTGGCTTCTCTCGCGCATGTCAGGGCAGGATTTTGCACATCACATATCCTTAAGCAAGGTTACCATGAGGTTTATATAATCTGTGTTATTGTGTTGTTTGGGATTGATTTCCATGTGGTTTTTAAATAAATATAAAACTAAATGGTTCTGTCAGCAGAGGTCTGGCATTTCTATCTCTGGGCTGATCTGAAGCTCTCCTAACCATACCTGGCACCCCTCACCTGGTCTCAAGGAAGAAACGGGGCTTACAGTACAATTCTACTTCCGAGTTTCTGTCTGTTCATTGTTTCCACAGGTCTGAGTCAATCCATTTGCAAATAGGGCTGAGACTTGCTTTTGCGATTCTAGACAAGAATCACGATTCTCATCTCATTCTAACAAATGAGAATGAGCCGAGAATCAGCAGCATCTTGTCTGCATTCTCATCAAGAAACATTGGGGGGGGGGGGCAGGGAAAAACTGTGCATTCAAAAAATGGCCACCAGGGACGTTCCTGCGTATGCACTGCCCTTTTCCAAAATGGCAGCGTTGCTGCTGGTGCCATTTTGGAAAAGGACCACACATGCACAGAACACCCCAACGGCCATTTTGCACATTCACCATTTTTTTTTGTTGGTTTGGGCTTGGTTGGTTTTTTTATGAGATATCTCATGAAAGTTTGTACTGAGGCCAAGATCTCAGCAAGCTTTTGGTCCCTGGCATGACATCAAGGTTCTTGTTTCAGTCCTACCCTTAAACCCCACCACCACCACCCAAACAAAGTTTAAAAACACAGTGCCTTCATTCAGAATGGTTGTACGTTGTTTCCTTTGCTTTGATCAGTCTGCAACTGGATTTCAGATTTCTAAAGGAATCTGCATACCAGCCAATGAGTGAAAAGGAAGTACAAGGGGGGGAAAGTGCGGAGAAGATAGAAGAATGTAGTAACTTGTCCATATTAGCTCGCGAGATTAGTAATTTACAACAAAGTGGTAAACACAAAGTGCAAAGCGGTAAGTGGCAAAGCAATAAACAGGATCCCACTAAGTAAATTATTGGTAAATTGAAAATGAAATGTCAGTCAAGACATTTCCAAGTACCAAGTGGTTCCTGTTTTGACTGAACCAGGAACCAGGATTTCAACGGGAATACCCCAGCGGACTGGGAGATCTGCCCGGAGAGAGAGGGCTTTGCTAGGACCCTTGCCCCCCCCCCCCC
>QEPC01009479.1:507053-559341 GCA_003113815.1 Sphenodon punctatus | reverse complement strand
CCCCCCCCCCGCAGTTTCTGTGGCTGGTGTTTTTGAGGCCCCCATCCCGGCCTTTGGTGAAGGAGACCGACGACAGAGGGGGGAGACTTTCCAGGATACCCCCTGTTGCGGAGAGGCATCAGCTGTGCACAGGGAGGCCCCGCCCAGGGGAGTTTAAAAGGCGGTGCTCCGCCTGCGGCTCGCCGTCAGGCGCGCACCGGAGGGCGTTGCACCTAAGGGTTGTGCGCACAGGGCTTCCCCTTGTGCATGCGCCTTAGGCGCTCAGTGGGGTGCGGGGCAGCTGGCCTTTAACTGGTTTAGGTTTACACCATGTTGAGGAAATGAGAGAGATCTTGCCCTAGAGGTGTAAATGGGCTCCCCTCACCCAAACATAAGAAGCTTGATCTGTTCTTCTCATCTGCTTCCAAGGAGCTGGGTGTGTGTGGTCAGGATGCTGTCAACTGCCGGGCACCATCCCAAGTCTTGCAGGTTGGAATATGTTCCCACCAGGACTGTGATAGTGTGGAGGTTCCCCTTACTCCCACTGCTTCTTCATGCCCGGCTGAGACTGTGCTCCCCAGCATGCCTTTGCCAAATGACCCTCTTTTGACCAGCACCCTCTTATATAAACTATTGGGGGATCAATGCATGTTGATTGTGGATTTAGTTAAAAGGCTGTACTCCCAGTTGGAAGGGATAGGGGCGAGTCTGGGGGATCAGGGAAAGAACTTAAAGTTGCTGGCAAATTATGCAGCCTGCGCAAGTAGGGATAGTATTCCCAGGTGTGAGCCATTACGCTCCCTGGGACAGGAAGAGGGAGGGTGGGGTAGAGGGAGTAAGGGACCTCATCCCAGACAATGTTCCCTGAGGGAGGGGGTGGGGGGGAGGGATGATTATGCCCCGGAAGCTAGTGCCTAATAGAGCAGCAATTTCTTTGATGGTGCACCCCTTGCCAAATGGCTTTCTAAGCTGGATATTTGTTGTCATTTGTCTGCTATTTTAGCTTGTAATTTCCCCTATCATCAAATACGGGCTTTCCAGATACTCCCTTCTATAGGAGGGGTCCATAGAATGTTAGTTTGTTTTCGTTCAAGCCAGATGGCTGCTTATTTAATTTCTAGAGCGGAACTATTTGCTTCCTGAGGTATTTTGTTTGGGAGGTTTTAAATGACGCAAATATACAACATTTACTTCCAAAGTACAAAGGGGGGGCCTCAGACTAGCCCTTTAAAACTGACCAAGGTGGTCACGGCCGATGCCAGACAAATAGGATCAGCAGGAAACATACCAGCAAAGGCCCCAATAAATGTTCGGCTAACACAATTGGCTATGCCACAGGTCCCGGTGGAGACCATCCCGGTAGAAGCACAAGGGGTGTCTGCTGGGGTTTTACCCCGGGCAGCCTCTCTGTCATCCCCTCCAGTAATAGAAGCCATGGATTTGGCCTCTGCCATCTTTTCAGATTTAGCTCAGAGGGGACTTTGGGAGCACTTGGTGGCAGGGAGGATTTGGAGCAGCCAGGCTGGGACACTTCAACGCCAACTCTGCAGGTTCAGGGGGCCAATACATCGGAGTGGGCACTGGCTACTATCAAGGAAGGGATTTCCAGTAAGAGTCAGGACTCAGGGAGGGGGGACGGTAATGGGGATATCATTTCAGCCTGACCCATCCAGTGCCAGAGGGCTATAAAGATCTGCTCCTGGAATGTGGCAGGTTGGGCAAGTCTGGCGGGACAACCAGAGGCCCTGGCATTTCTTGGCACCTGTCATTTGATAGCTCTACAGGAGACATGGATGACTATACAGCTTCTTTTGGATGACTTTAACAGTTATGTGCTCCCGGCAGTACGACATACCAGTCGGGGGCGGCCGAGGGGTGGCCTGGCTTGGCTTATATTCAAGTCTGTACAGCACCAGGTACTGCAAATAATTCTTAGGCCTCCATGTTTGTTACTGCTGGTTATTTGGCTGGGAGGGTGCAAATATATCTTAGCAAATGTGTACATACCACCAACCAATGCAAAGTCCTACAGTTCCTGGTTCTGGTCCCTTGTTAGGGATGTCCTTAAAGAAGCCACAGACTCTTACCCCCATGCAATGATAATTCTCGTGGGTGATTTTAATGCCCGCACTGGACCGAACGATGATCTTTTTTGTCTTTATCGTGGGCTTCATTTAGTTGGAAGAGGGGAGGGGCACAGGAGCTCGAAGGACAAGGTGGCCAACCCAGCGGGTGCCCTCTTTGTCAAGCTATTGATGGACGTGACCCTGGCTATTTTGAATGGCACAGGGTACGGGGACCCATATGGGGGGTTCACCTATGTGGGCCCAGCAGGCTCTAGCGTGTGGGACTACGTGGCCATCTCGGTGGATTTATTTCTCTGGATTAAATCTTTTAAAGTAGATGGCTGTCAGGGGAGCGATCATTTGCCCCTGATTGTGGAACTGGCCGACCCACAACTGAGCTGCCCAAATGACAAGCTAGAGAGCCAGGGAGCCCCAAAGGCTCTATACCACAGGGCAGTTAAGGCAGAGCATATCCCACTGGAGGAGGTTGGCATGGTCTATTCAGCTTTTCAGGCGGAGTGGAGTGGGGGACCTCATCAGGTTGTTCTTGACTCCTTTTCCGCCCTGATACATGAACTCAGTGCGCTGCTGGCTATTAAGGACAGGGGCCCGGCTAGACGGTGGAGTGGTGGTCCCCGTTCCAAACCATGGTATGATCAGGAGTGCCGAAAACTTAGAGGGAGGCTGGCTGCAGTATATCATGATTACAGGTGGGCCAATTTGAAGACGATCCCCTCCCAGTATTTTGCAGCTAAGAAATGCTACAAAGAGACCATTAAATCCAAGAAACTCCTTTATTGGGAGAGCTACTGGGACGCTTTGGTTCTAGTGGCAGAAAACAATGACAGCAGGAAGTTTTGGCGTCTGGTAAATGGGGGGGGGGGGTAGGGAGAGAGTTGGCCCTACTCTGGTTGCTGTCCCGGAGGCAGGTTGGGTGGTACATTTTCACTCCCTCTATGCATCTGGAGGGGTAGGGAGGGGGACAGATATACCCCCTAGGGGATTGGACCCTGCCGTGGTTCCTCTGTGGCCCTCGGTATTGGCTGAGGAAGTAGTAGATATCATAGGATCCTTCAAAAATGGTAAGGCCACAGGGCCATATTTGGTCCCTATAGAGCTGCTCAAGGGATCTCTGGACTGGTGGGCGCCCAGACTGGCACAATTGTTTTCAGCTATCAATGCCACGGGGGTGTTCCCCCCGATCTGGGATAGGGCTATAGTGGTACCCATATTTAAAAAGGGGATTGCAGCAACCCTGCAAATTATAGACCAATCAGTTTATTATGTACCATCGCAAAGGTCTATGGCAAGTGGTTGCTTGCAAGACTGATGACTGGATGGAGAAGGAGGGGGTTCTGTGGCCTGAGAAGGCGGGATTCCAGAGGGGACGTTCCACCCTGCAACACTGCCTGATTTTATAGCACCTTATCAAAAAGTACACGAGCAAAAATGGGAAACTTTATGTGGTCTTTTTGGACTTCTGCTCAGCATTCGACCTAGTAAATAGGGAAATTCTTTGGGGGAGGCTTGATGACCTAGGGGTGGAGCCAAGATTATCTTTTTTGTTGCGTTGCCTGCATAGGAACAATGTCTTGGCGGTTAAGCTGGATCCGGAGGGCTGGCTGACAGCAGATATTCCTGTTCGGGCGGGAGTTAGACAGGGCTGCGTGTTGGCACCCACTCTTTTTAATTTATTTGTAAACAGTGTGGTGCCTAGGCTGGCCATCCCTGCTCACTTCCCCCCTAAAATAGCGGATCACCTAGTTGGGTGTCTGCTATATGCGGATGACATCGCAATTTTGTCCCAAACAAAGGTGGGACTAAGGAGGCAGTTGCAGTGCTTTTCCAACTTTTGTGTGCAGAGTGATCTGGCTATCAACTTCAGGAAGTCCCAGATAGTGGTGTTTGCTAAAGCGGGCAAGGTGGGGAAATGGCAAATAGGGGAGCATGCCATAAGCCATGTTAAATCTTTCCACTACCTGGGCCTTCTTTTCCAGTCAACGGGGGCATGGAGTAAACATATGGAAGGTGCCCGGGATTCAGCACAGGGAACTATTTTCTCGTTGTTGAGGCTATTCGGGAGGTCAGGTAGGAGAGCGATGGCCCCCGCAATTAAGGTAGCGAACGCCAAAGCCCAAAGACAGGTGCTATATGGAGCAGAGGTTTGGCTGCCGTCCCTTCCAATGATAGCAAGGAAATTGGACAGTATTCAGGCCCTTTTCCTCCAAAACCTCCTGAAGGCCCCCCAGGGCACTGCGCATTCGGCCATTAGATTAGAGGTTGGCCAAGAGAGGTGGTCCACGAAAGCGTGGGCTGCTGTGCTGAAATTTTGGTCCAATTAACTAAGTCCTCTGGCCATGGATTGATCCAATATTGGAAAGTCGATAGGTTTAAGAGCTCATGGCAGAAGGGTGTGGAATTATTTTGGTTAAAGTTAGGGTTCCACCCGGACTATTGGGCAGGCAGGGACATGGCTCACATGGGGAAAGAAGTGCTGAAAAGGCTGAGGGATAGGAATTATCAGGAGGAATGCACGGCCATTAGGAGCTCTTTACATCTCCTGTTTCCCCCGTCCCAATCAGGTATGGCAGCATATCTAGCATCTGACATCTCGGCAAGAGGCAAATACCTCTTTATGTGTGCCAGGTTTAATGTCTTGCCCACAGCCCTCTTGGAAGGGCTTTTTCAGACAGTAGAGTTCTCACAGAGGCTCTGCCCTTTTGACGCCCGAGCAGTAGAAACATCGCAGCATCTCCTCTTGGGCTGCCATCTATATGATGAGAGTAGAGCAGTTTTTCTGGCACCTTTCCTGCAAAAGTTCCCAGGCAGGACTGAACATCATTTGCTCTGCCTAGCATTAGCTGATGTGGATCCCAGTCTCACTAGGGTGGTGGCGCTTTTTCTTGTGGCTGCGCTTAACCAACGTGTACTATTTTTGAAATTTCAATCCTCTTCGTGATAAGGTTATGGTGTATTAGGCAGTATGTATTCTTCTTCTGTTGTAAGATTATTTTACTGGGTCTGGGGGGTTAATCCCACAGTGCCTGATTTGGATTTTGTTTTAAATGTATCTTGTTTGGACTGATTAATTGTGACTTTTGTGTCATCTGTTTTTGGCCTCGGCCGCAATAAACAAACTAACTAACTAACTAACTAACAAACAGGAATACCCATCTTGTTTCAGCCGTAATTATAAATTCTAATGCAGGTGTTCTCTTTTCCCCCTTCTTACTCTAGCCCTATATGAGTGTCCAATAGTAAAGACACCTGTGCCTGATCGTTGACCCCAAAGAATAAACTTTTCAAAAGCACCTAGGTTACTTATTCTCAGTGATTAATTTGTTAAAAAACTAATTGCCAGAGATCAAGCCTGTCCCAAAAGTCAAGCTCCATGTCCCAGAACTTGTCCCTGGGCCCTAGTCTCTGGCTAGCCATCTGCAGCTGAATATAAAACAGGAATTAATATTATTTAATCTATTTGATGACCAGCTCAGGGTGGGGTAGGAGTAGAGCTGAAATGTATATACCCATCAAAATTGCAGTATTCAACCTGACCCAGTAACATAGAGTATTAACCAATGCCCAATTAGCACTGGATGGGTTACCCAATGGGTTTCGTCCCTATTTTCCAAGTTCTGGTACTGTTTTTTCAAGTCCCCGTCCCAGTTCCTGTACCAATCTACCATTTCCATGATTGTTAAAAAGGTAAATTGGTAACAGCCGTACTTGGCATTTTCAGGCAATTGGGCACATGACTTTTGTACTTAATTACCACTCGGATACCCGATAGACTGCTACCAAAATGTGGGAATTACCCGTGGATAGTCAATGCACTACCTTTTTCAGCTCTAGGCTTTATCTGGCTTTTGTTTCCAACTCTGAAATGGTTAATATTAGTCTTTTCCTGGTCTTTCACACTTCATTTCCCAAGGCAACACCCTTTTTTGCATTTAATTCTTCTGACGTGGTTTTTAGACTAGCGCATGATCCTTCAGCAGGAAAAACATATTTGGTAACATTTAACATGGGTATAAGTCACATTAAATTCAATGAGTCTCTTGACCATGCTAACTGCTAGTGTGTATACTGTCCTACCAGAGAATTGTACTTGCCCTAGCAAGTCCCCCAACAAATTAAGTCCTGCTTAGGCTCCTAAAACACTTTAGAAAAGTGGTTACTGTTGGGACTCTGTATGGGCACAAGGATCCATAGTATGGAACCCCAGTGCAAAACTGTGTCTATTATGCCTCTTGGGTGCCTATACAGTATGCCCCTTATTGGCCAAGCACAGTCCCTCCTGCAGCCAGATTCCAGCCCCTCTAGTTCTTACAATGTACTTCTTTATCAGGGCAACCTGGCTAGGCACAATCCTCCTTTAGCCAGCTCTTTTACAGTCCATGCTTCTCTAGATTGCCATAGTCCTCTTCCAGGCTGGGCTATAAGGTCTCCTCTTGGCCAGGCACAGTCCCTCCTGAAACCAGTTTTGGCAGAGCTCTCCCTAGCTCCTGCCTTGGTAGCCCTCTATGGCTTGCTGAAGGTGTCTCTGCTACCTCCAAGTTTCTTTTATGGTTTCAGCTGGCCTGGCAATGCCCAGGGCCAACTTTCAGGGATTTCAGGCTCTATCCTTTATTACACGCGCCTGCCCTCTTTTTAGCACCTGATCTTCAGTCAGCGCTACTTTCTCTTAAAGAGCCAGGCTGTTTCCAGCACTATGCCCTGTCACACCATCCATTTCAAATCCCAAGAAGTAACACCAGCACAATACTGCATTTCTTGCACTCCATTTTTTGTTTTACTTCCTTGTCACTCAATGACTGGTACGCAGTTTCCTTTACTAACCTGAAATCCAGTTGCAGTTTGGTCAAAGCAAAGGGGACAACATAGAACAATTCTGACTGGAGGCACTGGCGTGAAGGTTAAGGGGTGGGCTATTCGCACAGTGATCTCAGAAATGCAGAAATAACAAACTCGGATGTAAAACAGTACTGTGTGTTGGCAATGCAGTAAGCAGTAAATGAACAGTACACAGTACATGGTAAATGGTAAGTGGAAAGCTGGTAAATCAAGATATCTTGTGGTATTGTGAGAATTGAGAAATCACATCGGTATCGGGAAATAGTCTGGAAATTGATCCCAGTTCCTGATATAGTGAAATTTCTCACAAGTAGCAATTTAGCTGCCTTGAGTCATTCAAAAGAAGAGCCAGGATAGTGCCTTAGAGACTAATTTTTGAAAGGATGCATGAATGCTTGCAAGTGAAAGCCTACTTAATCGGGTTGCATAGAAATTAAAGAAAATTCTGCTGAGCGAATTATTTTGTCTGAAAGCTACAGAATGTCTTTTAACATAACTTTCCTGCTCCAAAAACCAGACTATATTGCTAACTCCTGCATTGTGCTTCTCTGTATATACTCTGTGTTCATTCTGCATTTTCCTTGAGGATAAAATAGCCATATAGTTCTTCCTCTATGAAATAATAGCTACTTGTATATAATGCTGTTCTTAAATGATGACCCTTTCTCCTATGTCCCATTGCAGTCCTCAGAGCCGTCCAGGAGTGCCCTCTTGCAAGTTCCATCAGTGAATCAAGGTGAGGGATTGCAACAAAGCATTCTCAGTAGCTGCTCCACATCTATGGAACTCCCTTCTCTGGAGGTTTGTCAGAACCTGGGCTTGTGAGTATTTTCTAAAGTTGTTGTAATGCCTTTTCATACGGCCAGGAGTTGGACAGGCAGCAATAGGACTGGGGGTTGTTAAAGGGGTTATTCTATGTTTTTAATTTACTTATACTTATTTTATGTTGTTTTTATATGTTCTTACCCACCCTGAATCTTCAGGAAAGGGTGAGGTATGCATTTAAATAAATGAAGGGTGTACATATACATTTTAAATACAGTTTAAATTGTTTGCCTCCTAACATTAAGTTTGAATGCTTTTGGTAAATGTGTAAAATTGATAAAGTCATCACTTTGGGTAATTTTTCTGGAGAGTACAGGCATAGGGGAAGGGTAGGACTGCCCCAAGAAACCCCCATGAGAGGGGGAATACAGGCACGGGGTAGGAAGGATATTGTTAGAGCTTAGAGCTGATTTTCCTCAAAATATATATGTATTTTAATATTGTATTTTTAACATTAGTAATCCTCCCTGAGTCCTTGGCTGGTGAAGGACAGCATAGAAGTTGAAGGTAATGTAATAATAAATTTCAAGAAAATCTATCAACAAAAATTGTCTATTTTTTTCTGTGTATGATTAAGTTTTCTGTTAGATAAAAGCCCATTCAGAACATCTGCATTGCCTATAATTTTCTTGGCCTAGGACTGCCACACCTGTCCTGAATTACTAATATTCCAAAAACATCTTAGGTGTCTATTTATTGACCTAGGTCCCATAAGAAAATTACCTCCTCCCCATACTACTGAATTGAATACGTGTCACTTAATTTTCTTAATTACTTTGGGTGTGAACACTATCATCAGTGGTAAAACTGAAGGGCCATCACTGCAATACACTGGTTCCCCCCAAAATGTGGGCAGACAGGAAATGGCATAGAGAAGTACTGTCCAAATGTGAGCTACGTGTTTTTTTAACTTCAGCATGCCAATATCAATAGGAAAATGACATTTTCATGCATAACTAGGTCTGTGAGGTTAAAAATGGATTTGATTAAACAGCCTATGACTGATTTTAAACAGCCTATGACTGATTAATGGCATGTGTGTGTGTATGAGTGTGTGTGTAGACTTTGCTTTAAACTCGATGGGCACAATCATATGCCCTGCGTGTACTGCCCGCCCACGCAGCGCACACACATTACGAGTGCAATGCACGCGTGACACATGCGGAATACATGCATACATGGCGCGTGCACACAAAGGACAGCCGCGCGCAACAGGTGCACAGCCCAGCCTGACCTGAGTTCCCGTGCTCATGCACCTCACGTCCGGGGAATATGGTGTGTTGAGCAGACAGGCTGCATGAGCACAGGGATTTGGTTCGGGTCAGGCCAGGCTGCGCGCTTGCCATACGTAGCTCTCCTTTGTGTGCACCCTGGGTTGTGTGCGCATCCACTTGTGTTGTGTGTGCAGGTGGTGCACGCAGGGCATAGGATTGTGCTCAGTGTCTAAACTAGAGTCAATAGGGCTGATCCCAAGCCCTGTGGTTTGGGCACTCGCATGTGCACAGTTTCTGCACAGCACAATGTGCCTGCAGTGGAAGTCCGCACAGTTTGTGTATGGATGCACACGAGGCGAGCTGCACGTGGGATCAGTGGAGCTTGGGATCAGCCCCACAGGCTAAACTCCCATTGACTTCAATAGGAGCTGGATTGTTCTCATAGATGTAGATATAAATATATGCAACTAGAACAGCTTGTAAAAAGAAATGTCTGAAAATATTTGCCAAATTGTGTTTTCTTAGGGCTGCATCCAAACTAAATGAGTCTCTGTGGCTGTCAGCCATATGAAGCTGTGTAAACTTCCTGGGCTGTGGATTAGAAGCGAACTGAAGACCACTTTCCACTGAAACTTGCTCTTCTGTAGCCCAAGACCTATCTAACTGATTAACTCATCTTTATTGGAATACCTTGGGGGAATTCCTTTAAGCAGCTGTAGAGAAAGAACTTTAGAATGGCTCACAACTAGGAAATCCAAATCGGGTTTTTAAAAAATCACACTTTTCTTTGGAAGGCTGCATGCCATTTTATATTTTGCTCATACGGAAGCTGCAATGGGTGTATTTCTAAAAATAAAAAAGAAATTGGTAGAAGGGATTGCCTCTAAATTCCTGTGCTGATCCATAAAGTGCAGCAGACTTTTTTCGCAAATATAAAGAGCATGTTAGAGGATGCATCAATACATAGAATCAGCCAGTAGTTCATCCAGATCTTCACTTGTGGTTTGTGTCCATACGGGAGTGTTTTCTTGGGACCAAACTCTTTCCTGGCATAGCTCCATCGACTTCAATAAATCACACCCGAATGTGGCCTTCTGCAAAATCTACAGTTTTTGTGTCTGGACCAAACTGATTATGCTCTTATTAGACTTTTAAAGCTATTTAGCTACACTTACTTGTTTGTGCTCCTATGGAGTCAAAATTAAAATGTGACACTATAAAACATTCAAATAAATAGTTTACTATGTATGTGCTAATGACTGTGGTTAAAATAACCACGTTAATAAATTGAACTGCCCTCTGGGCCAAAATCTAATCTCACATGCAGACTTTGTTGAATACTTTCTATAGGAAAAAGATTGTAGTCCTTCATAGAGTTATGGGGCAGGAAGGGGCTTGAGGGTCATCTAGTCAAACCCCTTGTGTGGAGACAGGATTAGCTAAACCTAAGCAATCCCTGAAAGACTTTTATTCACTTGTAAGTCTTCAAAACCTTTCTCTAACCATTACCTTACAATGTGAGATCTTCTCTTGAAACCTAGAGCCCAGAGAAAAGGTAAGGTTTTTTTTAGTAGACTTTATGTTTGCTTGCAACTTGTATAATTCAGACAGAACTGGGTCCTGTCAAAGAATCATCAGATTTTCTAAGACTTCATAGAATCTTCACACAACTTAATTATATAGCCTGGCCCTTCCACACTCTCTTCACCTCCCAGCATGTCCCCTATGCTGGGGTTCATAGAAGACCATCTGTTAAAGTAGTTTTCTGCATTGCCTACACTGCATAAATTCTTTTTCACCTGGATTGGAATCTTTTACAGGCCATCAATACCATGCATTGCCGACTGTTTAACTGTGTGTAAAGGCATGGTAGCAGGGATGAACATTTCCCTCACTGAGTTAACAAGACTACTGCTAGGAGTAAGGATACCTCACATGAGGTATCAGCACAATGGTGCAGGATCAGGCCTTCTATGATATAAAAGGTGCACAGTACTCAAAAGTATCTGCTATGTACAAGTCATGCAGTGATGTTTATCATGGGCCTGATCCTGCACTATTCTGGTTAATAGGAGTTTTACCATTGACTTAAGTTTATGTGTGATTCAGGGTTGATGAACATAAAAACATAAGAAGTGCCATACTGGGTCAGATCAATGGTCCATCAAGCCTAGCATCCTGTCTCTGACCGTGACCAATCTCGGTTGCTTGAGAGATGTACTCAGTCAGGACACAATAGGCAATCCATTCCCCGTTGTCCACTTCCAGTTCCTAACAGTAAGAAATTTCATCCCCTAAACTTACTTGGCTAATAGCTGTTAATGGGTCTACTCTCCAAGAACTAAGTATGAAATGAACGAAGTATGAAAGATCAGTTCTAGCCGCAACAGAACATTCACTGAAAATCATGAGCAATACTAATTCAGAAGAAAAACTACATTTTAAATAGCCAAATATTACTGAGGCAATTAGTGTTTCTAACAAAAATATACATCATTGCCTAACTTTTGTAATACATTCTCCTTTACAGTAGATTTACTTTGCTGAATTCAAATATTGGTATTTTATAGTCATGCTAGCACAATTACCACAGCTCAATTATGCTCTTCCATATGTCAGGTACACTACAGTCTAATTTAATCTTCATTACACATTGCCATATTGCAATTATACATGCTATCAGAGTGTTAACACATATTTAAACCTGTTATTCCTTTGTCACTGATTTACAAAGAGGTACCTGAAAAGAAGCAGATGTCATAATTACATGCTTATTCAGCTCATTTTATACTGAACTTCAAAGTAAATTGCAGATGAGCTAGGCATGTCCTGAAATTAATGTAGTGATAGTGCACTAATGCTGTGATTCATTATGGTTTGTCAATGTGCTGCACTTCTGGAATGTGTGATAAAATTATATTAATACTGCACAGTAATGAGATTAATGAATTTGTACACGGGGAAGAATAATGGTTCTCTTTGTTGGACTATTGAAAAAATAGCATATAGGTAATTAAACAGAATTACTCAAACCTCATACAACCTCATTTATATTAAATTAATTTGTCTAGTTTCATTTCTAATAATTGATCACTCTTTGCAAATTATAAAGCACTCCATGGCCATATGAACTACTACTGTAGGAGAGCAGATCCGGCATATTATGAACTATCAAGGTGGTCCCTCTGGGTTCATATTAATTAAGGTTTAACAGTTTGGAAAATTGTAGCAATATTTTATGATTCATGTAATTAAACTCTGTAACAAAATGTCACAACTGCTAGTTATTTCTGTGCCTGTGATTTATATCTTACCCTTATTTCAAAGGAAGGAGAAGTAATGAAATATTCTAAAATGCACAGACAATCAAAGGAAAAATGTCCTGGTTGTTTTTAGTGTTCAAAAGTAACCACATTAGCATTTCAGTGTTTCTACTTCAGTCACTAATAGCCACCATCAGACGATGCAAATGAGAGTAATTTAATATTCACCAAGGTATGGTTCAGGAGCCAGAGCTTTGTTTTGATCTCAAAGTGGTTTTACATCAGTGTAAATGTTTGTGTTTTAGTTGTGTTACTCCAGTTTTCCACTATTAGTTCAGAATCCAGTCCCTTCTTTCTAACGAATACAAAATACACTTAAAACAGATGTTGGTTCAGACTGTCTGTGGCCACTCTACTGTGCGAACATGGAGAATCTCTTGGTTGAGGTGGAACTGCATTCTACCCATGACAAGTGCCAAGTTGCACAGTAGTATAAGTACAATCCTCTGGTAGGACAGTATACACACTAGCAGTTAGCATGGTCAAGAGTCTGATTGAATTTAATGCCACTTGTCCTCGTGTTAATTGTTACCAAATATGTTCTTCCTGCTGAAGGATCATGCTCTAGTCTAAACCATTTTAGAAGAACGCCATTGAAAAAGGTTTCCCTGAAAAAGCAGGATAGTGAATGAGTTGGGATTTCATGTTATTAGATTATCAATGTTATGGAGGGTGTTGGTTGGGACTCATGAAGAAATGTTGCAATATGGTGGATTCAGAAGCCTAGCTAGGCTGCCATGGGCTCTAATGCAGAAGATGGAATGAGCTTCTTCTCCTACTTCCTCGACACTCTCCTCCCCCTTCTTATACTTGCTGGCCCAGTCACATTGCTTCTACTCCCAAAGCTTGCTTTCTATGCTGGTATGGTGACAGAGGCCTGGTTCTACTGATCAAAATTCACCACCAACCTCTACAAACATGTAGTCTCCATCAACCTCTACAAACATCCTTAGGACTCTCGCTGCCACCACCTGAGAAACTTCCTTAAGGGATAGCTTGTTGTAGTCTCAGGCACACACAATCCCAGTCTCCATATCTAAAGGATTAATCTCTGAGGTAACCAGTGAAACCTGTGCATACAAAGTAACTATTTCCTGATAGTGTGTTGAGGCCTTTAGGCGTGTTGGAGAGAAACACAAAAATACCTCAAAAGTAAGAGGTAATAGTAATTAAGTTTTACTATACCAAGGAAACAAATATGGTTACAGGAAAGAAAAGAGGATGACCTTTACAGTTTCAGAGTAACACAGTTAATCTTACCATTCTTCTTAGACCAAACCCTTTTCTTAGGGTAATGCCAGATGTTATGATACCACTGTGAACCACGGTGAACCCCCCCCCCCGTGGTGGCCGTGGTACCGTAACATCTAAAGGGCATTCCGCTGGATGTTCACCATGGTGAATACCTGGCAGGAAGTCCTTTGACCACGCTTCCGGACCTCCGGCCGCCCGGAGGTCTGAAAGTGTGGTTAGCTGGACCATGGCCGGGAATCGGCAGAAGGTAACATCTGTTATGGCCGCCGATTCCCGGCCATGGCCCAGACCCTGGGATGGAATTGGGTGCAGCAGCTGGATTGGCCGCTGCACCCGCCCATCCCATGGAGGGCAGGCAGCCGAGGGAGAGTGGAGAGCAGGGCTATGCAGCCGCACATCATGCTGTGTGGCCCTTCCCCCTCCCCCCCCTCTGGAATCAGCCGGCACGTCTGTTGACCGGCCGATCTGATTCTGTGCAGGAAGCAGTGTTATAATTTGAGGGTAAATTTGAAGGAGGATGATGGATCTGTCCTGACCCACAGAGACCCAGAAATGCCTGCCTCTAATGCACAAATGTCGCACCCTTTAACTCTGAAGACCCCAATGATACTGAAGACATATGAAAACTAAACTTTGGAATATTTGAACATTTAAAAGAAACGTATGGCTGTGTGGAAGGGTTTATTATTGCAACCGTTGCATGTTCTATGTCTATTCCATTTGCAGCAATAGATCAGGTGTATGATACATAAGCTCTTTCGATAACAAGGCCAGGAACCATCCTCCAAGAAGTCAAAGATCATCTCCATTCAACAACAACAACAACTGGGATATCAGCAGTCAATCTTCTGCCAACTCCAGTTCCAGAGTGCTAGATTGCAGAGTACAGGAAACTTCTGTCCTGTACAAGAGTACTGTACTGGAAAGTACTGTATAGAGCTGAAAGAGGGTACTTGCAAAAATGGGTAACCCGTCAAATTTCCAGTACCTGAATCGACCTGACAACCATCGGGTACTGATTGGTATCTGACTGTGACCCAATTCGAACACTCAGTGTCCCAGAATGTTGACTTCTGGTCCCAGAATGCAGACTTCCAGTACTGATTTCTCAAATTTTACATTGATATACCAACTCCTGACACCGATCTATTTGTTTTCCAACTTGGAAAACTGACTTCCACTCCTGGAAAGTCTGCTTCCAATCTTGTAAAACTACTTCTGATCCCAATTTCTTTTACTTCCCACCCCCCCATTTATAGGCTTCCAATGCCTTTTTATTGATTTTCTATCACAGAAAATTGACTTTTTTATCACAGAAAGTCAACTTCTCATCCCAGAAGATCTACTTCCAGTCACTTCTTTTTAATTTTTGTGATGATTTTATGGTTTTCTGACCCGATATACTGTCTGGTATACTGATATACCAACTGGGAGATGGTAAACTGAAAAATCAGTACCAGAAGTTACTGATTTTTCTGGTATCCAGGTACCTGATTGGTATTCAGGTAACCCACTGAGTACCTGTTGCGGTACCCAAAAATGCAGATATTGCCCACGAGTACTAAATGAAGTTCCTGTTTCTGCAGTAGGTCTATAGGAACATAACTGGTAGTCTATGCCCTAGTTCCAGTTCTCCAATGATCATAGAGGTGTGGTAAAACTGTGGAAAGGAAGGGGTATTATATATTGTCTTTTGGTGGAAACAGTACACAGGAATATCATCCAGGGATGAAAACGTGGGTACATATGTAGCTACTCATTATTCACTTGCTTGCTTCCTTGAGAAATATATACATAAAACCCCTGCTATTTAACTGCTTGCTTGTAGATTGCCATTTTGCTACTTACAAAAATGTAAAAGGACCAAATTACTTTCTGCTGAATATTTATGCCCTGATTTGGTCCCTGTGCATAATTTGAATATTCATTCTGAACATTTGGTCCCTGTACATTTATTTATTTATTTATATTTAGTATGAGCACTTCTCTACCGCACCCTCCTGCACTTCGGCAGCTCAGGGTGGTGCACAACATAAATCATCATAATAAAAACATCTAAAAACTACAATATATAAAAATGGACACATAAAATACAATGGCAGCTGTAAATAAACCCCACCCCTTCCCTGAAGACCCGGTGGTACAACATCTTACAACATCTGCGGAAAGAGGGGAAGTCAGGGGACAAATGGGCCTTCAGCGGAAGGGAATTCCACAGCTGGGTGCAGCCCCTAAGAATGCTCTCCCCATTGTTGCCACCCAACGTACCTGGGGGACCTCGAATTGGGTGCTCCCAGCTGACCGCAGGGATCACAAAGAGACCCAGGGCATGAGGCAGTCTCGCAGGTAAACAGGACCTAAGCTGTTTAGGGCTTTATAGATCATAACCAACACCTTGAATTGGGCCCAGAAGAAATTAGGCAACCAGTGTAAAGTTTGTAGCACAGGTGTAATGTGCTCGTGGCGGCCCGTCCCCGTTAGGAGGTGGGCCTCCACATTCTGCACTATCTGCAGCCTCTGGACCATCTTCAGGGGAAGCCCCATGTAAAGTGCATTACAGTTGTCAAATCAAGAGGCAATGAAGGCATGGATGATGGTGGCCAGGTCCGAACCTGAGACATACGGCCATAGGCATCACACCAGATGCAATTGGCAAAATTCTCCCTTCATCACAACCTCCACCTGATAATCCAGGCAGAGCTGTGGGTCAAGGAGCACCCCCAGACTATGAACTTGAGCAGCCGGAGGGGTGGGGGAAGACCCTGCCTATGACGGAAGCCACCATCTTCTCAGCCCTACCCACCAGTATCACCTCTGTCTTGTCAAGATTCAGTCTCAGATGGCTCATCCTCATCCAGTCCCCCACAACTACCAAGCACTGGGTAAGCAAAGCACCGATACTGTCGGACCTGGGTCTCCAGAAAACGAGAGGTCAAGTTGTGTATCATCAGCGTACTGATGACATTGCACGCCGAACTCTCTCATGACCTCACACAAAGGTTGCATATACACGTTGAATGAGGGGTGGGGGGCAGAATAGAACACTGTGGGACTCCAAACATGAGATTCCAGGAAGACGACATACATTCCCCGAGAACCACCTGCTGAGTTCTCCCTGCCAGGAAAGAGTGGAACCATTCAAGAATGATTTCACTCACTCCAGCCTGGTCCCGCAGCCTCGTCACCAACATCTCATGATGTGCATGTCATTTTTGTTATTACGACAACAATAACAATAACAACAATTGTCATTTTTGTTATCATTATTGTAATAACAAAAATAACAACCGAGAATAATGACAATGAAAACAACAATGTTGTTATCATTGTCGTTATTATTAGTGACAATTGCAGTTTTGTTTATTTATTTACTTTATTTAGTTTATACAATTTAGTTGCCCACCATGCCAATGGCATCCCGGGGCAACATACAGTTCAATAAAAAACATTCATAAATAAAACTTTTTAAAAATCTAACAATTTAAAACCAAAACAGGGTCGGGAAAACAAATCAAAATAAAAGGTAAGGGAAGAGCTAAAACCCTAACCCACCCTCCCCAAAGGCCTCGGCAAACAGCCAGGTTTTAAAAGCCCACCGGAATGTCAAAAGGCTTGGGGCTAGGTGAGCTTCCTCCTGGAGGGAGTTCCAAAGACACGGCCCGACTACCGAGAATTCCCTCTCCATAGTGGCCCACCGCTTAACACAGGGGACCTCCAAGAAGGCACCCCTGGCAGACCGAACGAGCCACTCTGGGGCGTGGAGGGTGAGGTGGTCCCTGAGGTACGAGGGTCCCAGACCATGAAGTGTTTTACAGATCAATACCAATACCTTGAACCTGGCTCAGCACACTATTGGCAGCCAATGCAGAGCCCGGAGCACAGATGATATATGCTCTCGATGACCCGTCTCCATCAGGAGCCAGGCTGCCACATTCTGCACTAGCTGCAGCATCTGAACCAGGAACAAGGGCAACCTCAGGAAGAGCGCATTACAGTAGTCCAGGCTCAAGATGACGAAGGCATGGATGAGGGAGACCAAGTCCGGCCCGGAGACGTATGGACGCAGCCTCCGCATCTGCACTAGATACAACTGGTGAAAGGTGGCCTTCACCACTACCTCCACCTGTCAATCCAGGTGGAGATCTGAGTCCAACACCACCACCAGGCTCCGAACCCGCTGAGGTATCAGAGTGTAACCAGGGGGGGGCGACACCTCCCTCCCCCTCCCCACCACCATCACCTCTGTCTTATCGGGGTTGAGCTTCAGTCTGCTCTGCTGCATCCACTCCGCAATGGCCTCCAAACACTGGGATAGCAACGAGACAGCGGGGTCTGGGTCAGCTGAAAAAGAGAGGTACAGCTGAGTATCATCAGCATATTGGTGACATCGCACCCTGAACCCTCTCACGATCTCCCCCAAGGGCTGCATATATACATTAAATAATAATGGAGACAGAATGGAACCCTGTGGAATGCCACAGGACAAGGTGCGGGGGCAAGATGTTTCAGCTCCCAACACCACCCGCTGGCTTCTCCCTGAGAGAAATGAGTGGAACCATCCAAGAACAGTTCTGTCCAAACCCCCCAGGTCTCACAGCCATCTCAACAGCAACCCATGGTCTACGGTATCAAAAGCGGCCAAGAGATCTAGCAGGACAAGAAATGTAGAACATCCTGCATCCATCTCCTGGAGGAGATCATTGGCCAAGGCCACCAACGCTGTCTCAGTGCCATAGCCGGGATGGAACCCAGATTGAAAAGGGTCTAGGAAACCGATGCCATCTAGATGCGCCTGGAGCTGGATCACCACTGCCCACTATATAACCTTCCCTAAAAAGGGAAGTTTAGAGACAGGTCAGTAACTGGCGAGTGCGGCCACATCAAATGATGGTTTCTTCAGCAGGGAATGCACCACAGCCTCCTTGAGGCTTGGTGATAACCTCCCCTGCTGCAGGGATGCGTTGACCACTCTAGCCAGCAACCCCCCCCCCCCCAATGTCTCCCTGGAGGCTTTCACCAGCCAGGACGGGCATTGATCAATTTCACAACTGGTGGCTCTCACAGAACCCAGAACATCCACCACATCGGCTTGCATCACTTCCTGAAACTCCCCCCACAAAGGTGGACCAGACAGGGCCTCTGTAACCTTGTGCTCACCACCTACTGCCCCCAACCTGGTGTCAACATCGCTTGAATCCAAGCAATCTTGTCTGCAAAGTAGGTGACAAACTCCTCACAGCGGGCCTGGCACAAGTCCCCATCCAGGTGGAGGGAGGATGGACTGACCAGCCACCACACCACCGAAACAGCTCCGCTGGGCGTGACTTTGCAGACGCTCTGAGAGCAGCAAAGAACTCCTTTTTTTGCTGTCCTCACAGCCTCAACATAGGATCGCAAATGGGCCCTATGGAGAAGTCAGTCGGAGTCCGAGCGAGTCCGACGCCAGCATCGCTCTAGCCTCCTGCCTACCTGTTTCATACACTGCAGCCCCTCAGTAAACCAAGGGGCCCTGTGGTGACAAGATGGAGGCAGGGGGCGTCTCGGAGCCGTTTTTGCATTTTTGATGGAAATGGAGAGGGGAGGAAGGAACAGACATCTTGGAGCCCTAAAGAGGCTTGAACTCTTGAACTGTGCCTGTGTTGGGAGGGGCAAGCAGCTCCGCAGTGTCTGATGGATGCATCGCTGGCCAATGAGCAGCATAATCAGGCCCCATCAGTCTCATGGGAGTCTGTGATTGCTCAATGCCTGCTGCCTCCCAAAACCAATCAGGGGGTTGTGGGGGAGGGCACTGCAACCCTTTATAATGCGTGAGTCATGTGTTTTACTCTATGTTCTGTTGAGAGCTCTCTGCTTGTCAGGTTGCATTTTACAGAACTGGTGCTTGCACACACAAAAATCAAGGTATTTAGGCTAGTCTATTTTATTATATTAGGATTAAAGAATAGTAGGATAGGTTAGGTTTAGTGTATATATAATTAGGTAATACAGTACTTCTTTAACTGTGTATGCACATGTGTACATTGAGAAAGGGAAAGACTACTAGTTAAGCCTCTGGAGCAGGCGACCCTCGTAGACGGCGAGGTCATGGGTGTGGGGGAGTTCATGAGCCCGCTGCCACTTGTGCCACTGCTGACAGCTCACCGCTCAAGCTGAAGAGACCTTATTTTTTCCCCTCAAGGTGGCAGGTCATATCAGGGGAACAGGCTGCAGCAGAGATCTTGGGAGTGGCATCTAGTGTGGAAGGAGGGAGCCCCAGCCTTCCACTAGTAGTAGCAGTGGCACTGTAGGAGGGAGCCGAGGTCAAGGAGCATGTGGGCAGCAGCAGCACTACACTCCCCCCCCCCTCCTAAAGTACCAGCAGCAGTTTTCACTGGGGGCAGCAGATGATATTGTTATGGGGAGACCCAGCAATGATGATGATGTGGGTGCTGTTGCTGGGAGTGGTGCAGGGGCAACCACGTCTCCTGGGCAGGCTCCTCCCTTTGACCCCCCCCCCAGGGATTTTGAGGATTTGAGGGAGGATGTATTTGAGGGCATCCTTCCCCACTTTGGCAGCAGCAGCCCAGCTTCAGAAGATAGCAGCAGGGCATCCTCTCCTCCCATGCTGCAAGGTAGAAGCAGCAGCAGCTTCAGCATGGGTGATGTGGAGCTGGGCAGCAATGAGGGGAGTGAGGAGGAGGTGGAGGAGACTCCTGTTGATGCCCCTGTAGTCACATTGGGGACAAAGGCAGCAGTCCTGAGCGGTGGTACGAGGGTTCAGGAGGGTGCCCCAGGGGGCCTGTGTGGAATCACTTCAAGGAAGTGATCCTAGGTGACAACAGCTGGGTGGCCTGCCTTCACTGTGGGAAGGTAGTGTGCCATGGGAATAAGAAGGGGAATCTCAGCAACAATGGCATGAATTCCCACCTGAGGACCTGGAATAGGACTTTGCTGCTGCAAGAGACATTAGAGAGTGTGGACAGGAGTAGGTTCACAGCTGCAGCAAGCACGAGCAACAGCAGACCTTCCGCATCTTCATTTTTCTTTCCCACCCACCAACACCACTACTTCCTTCACCTTCCATCCTCACGCACAAGCCAAACCACACACACACACAGCTACAACACACACACACACACAGCTACAACACACACACACACACACAAAAGCTCACAACCAATTCACTTCACTTCACACAAGCCAGACACACACCACGCCACAGCACACAAGAACACATGCAATCGAAATACCATTTCCAGTTTTTGGTCTTGTGAGATCACGAGACCAAACGATATCGATAAGGATATCGAAAATGAAGTCTTTGTTTGAAATCAGTATCGATAATGACAATAATGAAAACGACATTGTCGTTATAATTATAACAATAAAATGACACATTTTGATAACGACAGCAATAACAATAACGAAAAATTACATGGGGCTTTGGTGCACATCCCTAGTGATGAACGGTATCAAACACTGCCAACAGATCCAGTAAGATCAAAACTGGGGATCTGCCCAGATCCAATTCACGGCGTAGGTCATCAACCAAGGTCACAAGTACAGTCTCTGTGCCAAACCCAGGGCAAAAACTGGACTGGAAGGGATCAAGAAAGGTTACCAGAGCAGCAGGACAGGGCAAGCCAGGCACTACATGAACCAAAACTACACTTATACATGTGCATACAGTGGCTGCAATCCCAATATGCACAGTTTGCAGGTGGCAAAATGCTCCTGTAATGGAGGTGTGCGCGTTTTGGAGGGTTTGTGCAGGGTGCCTGCAGAAAATTTCTCTACTTCACAGTTCTCAGCCATGCCATCACCTAAAGCAGCCACTTTAGACCTGTATCTCCCTCTCCTCGGTAGTGGCATGGTTGGAAGTAGGGATGGGCGAACACGGTTCGGAAGTTCAGAGTTCAGACCAAACTCAAATAGTTTGGTTGACCAAACCAAACGTGTGAACTGAACTCAAATTCGAACGTTCATTTCGGATGCGTTCGGTGAGTTCGGAATTGAATTTCCATTGGTTACAATTGAAAACACATTATTGGCTGTAACAATTTTGTTTTATAAGATATGTGGCTGAAACCTGGGTTGCTTATACCTGCAATAGAAAGCATTATGTGTACCAAATCTCAAAACGATTGGATAAAGGGATCCAATGTTAGAAGCAGTTGAATTATTGTATTTTGCAATATTCTACATATACATTCTTAGCTGTAACTTCTTTGTCTCACATCTAATATAGGTGAAACTTATCCAGTTTATACCCCTTCCAATATTTACTATCTTTGACAAATTACAGAAGGATTGGGAAAAGGGTCTTGGTGGTATAATCAATTAACATATAAATGTATGTCTGACTATAACTTCTTTATAGTCCAAGCAATGTACATGAAATTTGGCAGAGATATATATTAAACTTTCATAATTATCTCTGAAAATATCAGAAAGATTTTATAAAGGGTCCCAATTTTATATGCCTGTACAACATATGTAGAGAAGGGGTCTATGCCTGGGATTCTCTTATGTCACTGTGGTATAAGATCGGATTGTGATGCGAATTGGCCAACAGAAATGTCAACCAAATATCCTCATTCTGTGCTGGGACCATCCCAACATATCTCCCCCACTTGTTTCTGGGAAGTCAGAAGCATCTGTTTAGGAAAGAGTCAATAGAGATTCTCTTATGTCCTCTGTCTCAGTGCTGCAGGATGTGATTGTGATGATAATTGGCCAGCCTGGATGTGTTTAAACTATGTCTCCTGACTGCTGGGATGCTATCTCAGAAGTCCCAGTTATGTTGCTTATGCCCGCCTCAGGGCCGCCCCCTATGCCCACCTCGAAGCCACTACCAATTGGTCCTGTAAAGCTAGAAGCTTGCAGTAATGTGTTTGGCCATTGAATGTGTCTGTCAGTCTTTGGGGTTGCTCCACATCCTTCCTCCTACAGTCTCTCTCCCCCTGCCATGCAGGGTGCCTGCCTCTGACTGGCACTGAATATGCTGATATTCATCTGAATAATGATCTTCACAGGGACAACATCAATTGCTTATATAATTGGGTCCCTTTATCAAAATCTCCTGTACATTTGCTGAAATGGCAGGAAAGGTATTTGATACATTCTTGCCAAATATCCTGTAAACAGAATGGAATATCAAAATGTTACAGCTGGAAATGTATTTTCAGGTTAATGTCTTATACCCTTGGGACCCTTTATCCACTCTTTCTGAAAATTGACAGAAGTATTAAGCATATGGAGGGATGTAATATGAATAAATTTAATGAATATTGGATGCAAGATAAAGATGTTGTAACCATGAATGTGTATGGAGCTTTTCTTAAAAGCACAACATTCAATTGCTTCTGAAATCTGCTCTTTTTATCTAATCATTTCGAATTTTGGTATTCTTAGTATCCTTCATTGGGGGTACAACCTTTCCAAAGTTCTTCAAAATTGAATAAGAAACAAAAATGTTATAGCCAGAAATATGTTTTTCAGTTATTTTCCTTTATTTAAAAAACCAAATGTCATTTTCAGTTCCTGATTACACTGAACTAAAGGCCAAACCGAGCCCGACCAAACCAAATACTGAATTAAAACTCAAGATTCGATCCAAACCACTAAACAGCTGAACATCCAAACCTGGTTCTGTTCACACATGCCTAGTTGGGAGGCAGGCGAACTTTAGTGAAGGCACTGCCTGTGTGTGCACACTGTATGCACATGCAAAAGTGTGTTTTGGTCTACGTTCACACACACCATGAATAGAAGGGATATCTGTCTTCATCTTCATCTACATCCTAAATTTGTATCTGTTATTGATCCACAAATACTGAGGGTCCACTGTCTCTGAGAACTTGAGGTTTGTTATATATGGTATAAACAACATACCATGATATTTATTGATCCTTTAATTGATTCTTGATGTTTTATTGAGAGTCTAATGGATAAATTGCAGTTAACATGATCTATTCTATGATTGCCAAAAGCAGAATTCCTCACCCGGAAAAGCAAATTAGTTCTGTTCTCCAACACTGCAAGAATCTATATTGAAAGGGATATTTTATTCTTATTCAGGTTCTCGATAGTAGTCAATAGGAGTGTACATGTGCAGACCAGTTGCCCTTTTGCAAAATGGTGGCAGTGCTGCTGCTACCATTTTGGAAAAGGGCACATATGTACAGCAGCCCTTTTATGCATGCGCAATGATTTTTTTTTAAAATTGTTTTTTATTTTTTAATGAAAAGAAATGAAATTTGTGAATGTCGTTTGCTTATTCAGTCATTTTTGTGTCCTTAGTTACTAAAACTAATGGAGCTCCATTCATTGTATTAAGTAAACAAAACGAAATGAATTGCATACCCCTTGTATTCAACTGGAAATTAACTTCTCTATCTACATATAGTCATAGTATAATATGAATTGTGGGCATAGATTAATCAAGACCTATACATCCTAGAAATAAATATTTTGAATACAATTTCAATGAAACCTCAATTCAAAATTTCAACCCTGCTCTAACCTCCAAATCAGAATTTATATTTTTCAAATTTCTAATTTGAAATTTCAATATTTGTGAAAAGTTTGATCTGAAATGAAATATGCATCCAGTGTTATTAGTTCTTTCCCTCATCAGAATGTCACAAATTCATGTGCTTAAATGCTTTGGGGATTGGACTCATAGCTACAGTGGATAGCAATTCTATCCTACTCTAGTTATAACAGATTTCATATTTATGGGACTGCCTGCGCTGATGTATGGTTTAACCATGGAAAATTGTATTACTATTTTGATTTTGTTTTATACGGTATTGTATTGTAATGTGTACATTTTAAGGCTATGGCGAGAGCTGATGCCTAAATAAACGAAAATAAATATTTATGGGACTAGGAGGAAAGTCTGCCTCCTGACAAATGATGATAAAGTAAAGTCTTTAACCAATTTTCAAAAATAACATACCATATCCCAGCGCCAGTCATTCAAAAGTGACAGGCAGAAAAAACTTGCTGAGACAACATGCAGCCATAAGCATAATCACATTTATGATTTAATTCCCATTTTAACATCAATCAAAGCAGATTAATAATTGCAGTCAAAGAAAATGAAATCCTAAGTGTACTATTTCTTTAAAGTATTATGATCAGAGTTGAAAGTCCCAATTAAATCCTAAACTAGCTCTATGTTTTATACATATGACACCTGTAACTTGCTCAGCCTTCTGAATTGGCCCCAGGTGGTTTTTCATCATAAAACAGAGCTGACAAGCCTTTCTAGCAGCTGCCACAGGTTTGATTAACATAGATCTTTTCTTCCTTGCAAAAGTTCCCACAGTGACGAGTTTCCGTTCCTTTAGTGACTGCACATTCATTCCATTCTCTCATGCTCTGCTGATTAGATATAGAGAGCGGCTCAGAGACAAAGATGCAAAGCCATGTTTATTCTGTCACATGACATGCTATGCTATTTGCCAAATAAAGTTTGTAGCTCATCCCTTACTTCACTTTCCCAGGTTACCTATTTGAACTGTTTGAGCAGCACAGAAATAATCTCTTTAAGGTATCTAGGACATTTTCTTTGGAAACAATCTTTTCTTTTGGAACATAATACTTCATGATTTAATCACACAACCTTGGGATATTCTAAACAAAATATATTAGAGAAAATATATTAGACTCACCCCTAACTCTAGGTCAGGGGTGGAGAATCTTTTTCCTGCTGGGGCTACTTTGAAAATTAGTACAAGCACAAGGACTGCATAGAAGTTGAGGGATGAGTATTAAGGCATGTACTCAAACAACGGTGAGCCCAGATCATAGATCTCTGCCGAGGATCTGTCCTCTTCCTCTTCTATGCTTTCTTAAAATGACCCCTCAGTCTTTTGGTGCTTGAGGGTTGGAACAGGATCCAGGGGCCAGATCTAAGAATTGGAAAGGGAAGAACTAGCCACAGGTCACAGTTGACCCCAGGCCTGAACTCTACTCAAGGCTATAATATCTCAATGAGAAGTTGATCATTAATAGAGGTTCTCAAATTTTCCCTGAGTGACTGTTTTAAAAGTTAGATACAAAACCTCTACCCCATCATCATATCAGCTATCCTCCATTCGAGAGTTGATGACACAATGAGCCATCTCTCTTCACAGCTGTCCATCCATTTCCAGTCTTGGCTGTTTTTACATGGATGGTTCCACCCACCGCTGTGTGTTCTGGTCGGTGTGTGGTGGTGGTGGTGGTGTCCATGCAAACAGGCCGGCGGTGGGTGAGGGGATGAGTGTTCGCTGGGTGTGCACCTGTGTAAACATCACGGGTGGTGAGTATTTGTGTGTGCGCACTTCTGGTGCACACCCAACTACACCCATCTCCACCCAAGCGGCCATCTGGAAAACTGGAGTAGGCCCCATGGGTGGAGATGGGTGGAGGTGTGTGTGTGTCCATGTAAAAGCACACACACACACCTCCCCCCACCGTGCGAGCACACCCATCCCCCCACCCACCCCATCCATTCAAAAATGGCCCTTATTTGATTAATCCCCATTTCTGTTAATCCATCCTCAATTTCCCCCTATACTTCCTTTTGCACAACCTTGAATGATTGACTTATCTAGGCAGTCCCTTTCTTTTCTGACCATATGACTGAATGTTTTTAACTGTCTTCTCTTTGTTGTGCTGATGAGGTCCCTTTCACAGCAATCTTCTCTAGCACTCAGTAAGCAACAAAGGCATGCAAAGTATATTCAGTATCAGTCATGATCATAATGTTATCCATGTGCAACCCAGCATGGGACCCCAAAGCAAAGTTTGTAAACCGGTGCTTTAATGCAAATACAGTTTAATACAAATGAAACTATAGAATGGTTGTAAAAGCCAGTTCCATGAAAGTAAAGTAATACTATGTTGCTTCAACTGTTTTTCGCCCAGTCTGTTTCTCCACATTCTCCTAAATGTGATCCTGAATTTTTATCTAAGACCTCTGTTATATTTCAAACCATTTCAGTATCACATATGTATCATGTTATAAGTTTCCACTACCACACTCAACTAGTACAGGAAAGATATGAAGAAAAGGCACTGATCCTGGGCAAAATTGCCACAGAACCATTTAAAAATGTTATCTACTCAGAAATGATAGCTGATTAGTATACTCAACTTAAACAGAATCCAAGCATGGGAACACCTTCAAATTTGCATTTCAAAATGGTGGCTGTATGCTAATTTTAATTTAAGTCTAATTTCTCATTAAACTGTTATTTTTCACTTTGGAAATGTCCCATTGTCCAGTAATTAATTTTAAAGGTCTAAGAAATAACCACTGCAAGCCCAGAAATGTAAATTAAAAAAACCTATATATATAAATATTTATTTATTTATTAAAACATTTGATATCTTGCTCCTCCTGCCAAAGACAACTCAGGGCGGCTTACATACACATATAAAAATACACAAACAACATAAACATAAAACATCTAAAAAGGGGGGAGAAGGGGAAACAAAGGGGGAGAAACATCACCCCAGGAAAAGAGAAAGGAGGAAAAAATACCCCATCCTTACCACCCCCATAAAAATAAAAACCCACCTGGCACAGTCTGGGGTTACTTCTGCTCCTGCCCATGGTGAACATCTGGCAGGTGGGAGTAGACATGACACCACCGCCCATGACCACGCTGGGGTAAGTGTGGCCACGGGAGGTGGTGTCACGTCTGAAAATACCCCAAGTGACTATCTGATTAGGCTAGGCTGCCCACTAATGGTCTGAAGATCTAGGCTAGAGATGAAATTGGTAGTGACTTTATTATTTGCGGGTATATTTTCATTTTCAGGTAGCACTTTGATCAGAGCCCCATGTCAACTGAGTTTTCTCCACTGCTGTCAATGGGGAAAAGTCAGGGAACATGGGCCCCTGACTTTGACGACATAATAATATTTGTGACTGCAAAACCTACCTGCAGATCCATTTTGGGGGGTAGCCCCCTTTTAAATTTTTTTTGTTATTTCAGTATTGTGGTTGTGTCATTATTGCCAATTATTCATGTGCGATAGTGCTAATATTAATGAAATGACATAACCAAAACACAGCCCAAATAACTAAAATAATTGAACTGAAATATCTAAAAAAAAAACACCACAGGATACCGGACAGAGTGTAAATGAGTGTTGGTTATTATCCAAACTGCCATTTTTGGTTTAGGTAGGATATATTTGACAGGTTTACTCCTTTCAGGTCAAGGCCAGGCTGTTGCCCAGAGATTCATAAGTATAAAAATGGGAGTGAATTTGGACGCTTGAGCTTTTTTTTCTCTTGCTCTATTGCATATACATGTCATACTACAGGTCTCATTTTTTACTGGCCCATAGGGGTGGGAATTCAGATGAAAATCCTGATTCTGTTCTAAACTGAACTGAAACAGGATTTGTTTAGATTTTGACTCATATTGCTCAGATTCAGTTCACTCTGGCTGAATCTCTGCTCGGATTCGATTCACTTCGTATGAATTTGGACAATTTGTATTGATACAAATTGAAGCTGCCCACCCCTACTGGCTAATGCTTCTTCCTTTGAAGACACAAATTTCAGTGAAGTCAAAGGAAAAAAAGAATGGTGTAGTCATTGTACTAGTGACCCTAGTTCTAATGGAGCTTTTACATGAGAAGCCTTTCCAAATTCATCTCTTTATTTAAAGTAGGAGAAACAAGATGCTCGCTTATCACTTTCTTGTCACTTGTTGACAGACTAGCAACAACCCAGAAATGTCCAGATTCTTACTCACCCATCTTCATAATATGTGTAATTTGATCCTCTACCAAATGCAGCTGCACTAAAGGAGCAAACACAGGTCACCATACCTCACAAATCCAAATCCCCTGCTGACATGTTATTAATCCTTTATGAAATTTTGATATGGACACCATATAAAACTGGCTATTGGGTGTAGTTACAGGAAATTAGGCATCATAAAAAGAACTATGCAAATTCAAGGGACTTCAGATCTCAAAATAAACTTGTGTAGATTCTAGCCTGTATCTTCAGGAACAACCCAAACTGGTTTGTCTGGGACCTAGTGAATAACATTTTTAGCAGACTCTTTCTATTCCAGTTGTTTCTGATGCTATATTGAAGGGAGGTCAAATGGCTGATAACTACTGAATTATGGCACACTTCATATGGCTCTTCTTCCCCTTAGTGTTTTGTCAGTTGATTGCAATGGCACGCCCCAATCCTCATGGGCCAATGTTCATTAAAACTAGTGCTGGATCAAGAATCAAATTGATTCTCATGATAATTTCACAGGAATTGTGAATTGCTGTCAAGATTTCACAGCTTTTTCAAACCCCAATTGAGATCTTGGATGAAACTCAAATTATCGGTTACTACAAGTTACCGTTTATTGATTACCATGTTTACTGGTGACCATAGGTTATTACCATTTATCAGTTGTATCGGTATTGCAAGTTACCATGTGCCATGTTTACTGGTTACTGTGATTTGCCATTTACCGTTTTTATTGGTTTATTGGGTCAGGGAATGTTCTTGGGGCTGTTAGGGCCACTTTTTGTGAACTTGACCCATGCCCATCCTGACTGGTTAAGGCCAGCTGGGAGATGGTGGAGTTGTTGCTGGCGGGGGTGATCAACGCCTCCCTTCAGGATGGCAGAGTGCTGGGCTGCCTCAAAAAGACAGTGGTGTAGCCACTGCTAAAAAACCCCATCACTTGACGTTGACTCCATCACCAGTTATTGGCCAGTTTCTAACCTTCTCTTTTTAGGGAAAAATGGGTGTCTTCAGACGTTACGAGATCACGGTGAACCACGGTGAATACCCACCTGTGGTCACCGTGTCTCGAACGTCTGTTTGCGGCGCGCCAGATGTTCGCCACGGTGAATCCCCACATGGGGTCCGTTTGAACCACGCTTCCCGGGCTAGCCGGGGGAAGGTCCTGGGAAGCGTGGTCAAATGGACCCCGGGCCGGGACCACCGAAAAGTCACATCTGGCCGCGCGCCACGGCCCGGGATCCCCGGCGGGATCCCGGGCCACGGCGCTTCCGGCCCGACGCGGCACCCGCAATGGCCCCACCGCCCGCCCGTCTCCTCGGAGGTTGGGCGGCGGGGTGCATGGAGGGGGCGGGGCCGTGCGGCCACACGTTGTGCCGTGCGGTCCCGGCCCCTCCCACTTTCCCCGCCGGGATCCCCCCGGCACGTCTGTTGTGCCGTTACAGGGTGACCCCGGCGGGGAACGAAGCCAGTGGTTCTGGTACGGGGCCAAAGGGCCCCGTATCATCTGAAATCACCCATTATTGAGCAGGTAGTGGCCCAGAAGCTGCAGAGACATCTAGACCGCACTGGTTATCTGGATCCCTTTCAGTCCGGTTTTCATTCTGGCTGGCATGGAGACTGTGCTTGTGACCTTGGTCATGAATTAGATCAGGGTCATTTGACCATGCTAATTTTGTTAGATCTGTCAGCTGCTTTTGATACCGTTGACCATGAGATGTTGGTGACTCACTTACGGGATTGAGCTGGAGTGAGCAGGATTGTCCTTGAGTGGTTCTGCTCTTTCCTGGCTGGGAGAACTCAGAGTGTGATGCTTGGGGATTGTTCTTCATCTCCACGGGACCTCATGTGTGGTGTCCCACAGGTTCTATTCTGTCCCTGCTCTTGTTCAACATGTATATACAGCCACTTGGTGAGGCCGTGAGACATTATGGGGTGCAGTGTCCTCAATATGCTGATGATACCCAACTCTACCTCTCATTTTCATCTGACCCAAACACGGCAGTCTCTGTGCTAATCCAACGTTTGGTGGATGTTAGGGATTGGATGAGGGTGAGCCGACTGAAGTTGAATCCTGACAAGATGGAGGTGATGGTTGTGGGAAGGGCAGCGGATGTGGTGGTTTCCATCACTGATGGGGTCCTCCCTCCACTGGTATCCCAGGTCCATAGTCTGGGCATGCTCCTTGATCCACAGCTCCACTTGGATTTCCAGGTGAGAGCTGTGGCAAGGAGTGCATTTTGTTAGTTACATCTGGTGCAATGGCTTCGGCTGTATTTTTCAGATAGTGACCTGGCCACCATCATGCATGCCTTCATTACCTCGAGATTGGACTACAGTAATGCACTCTACATGGCGCTACCTATGGTGATGGTCCGGAGACTGCAGCTAGTGCATGATTTCTGTGGCCCATCTCTTTATGTGTAAGGGGGGGGCAGAGGAGTACGGGTGGACACCGGGCTAAGGGGGAGGCACGGGGCCAGGGACAAGGACTTCAACTTGAGGCCATCTCTCCGCTGGTACGCTGGGTTACCAGTAATCCCCTCAGGTTGTCAGGTGGGCTTTCCTCCATTCAGAAGGCAACCCATGCCATCATAGGGGAGGAGAGAATGTGCCACCAGGAGTCTAGCAAGAGAGGGGGGAAACCAGTCACTCTCTACAACACACTACCCTGGGCACCAAAGTGAGGCAGGGGAAGGGGATCCAGGTGGAAAGGGTGACAGGGAGGGGGCCGGGGTGTAGAAGGGGAAGGGAAGGAGGAGGTGGGGGAGTTCTGGGGAGGAGGGGGTCTGGGAGCACACGCAACCGAAGGAAGGAATGAGGCGCAGGAACACTGGTAACAAGGAACACTAGCACCACGGGCCAATCAAGGTCTAAGAGAATGGGGGTGCAAGGGGGCTTCAATCACAACAGTCTCACACATGGGGGAAGGGGAAACAAGGAATAGCAAGGCAAGGTACAAGGGACTCTCAATACTCTCCACCACACCACAAACACAGCAAGAACTTAGCTTTCAGAAACGAAGTTCAGGGGCCAGCTTCTCTCAATGATTACTGGCGGGGATCTGACGCCCCGCCGGTGCTTTTATCTACTTCCTGCTTCCCCCAGGTGACAGCCCTCCTGTCTAGCTTAAGGCCCCGCACCACTCAGAGCGCGCTCTGCCGCTAGGTGCTCACTGCATCGGGGTGGGGCTGGGGCTGCGGGTTGGGACGTGCCTGGCTGTGGAGGGGGCGGGGTTTGTGGCATCGTCTGGAGAGCATCCTATTGCTGGGGGGGCAGGGGCTGGTAAGTGCTCGGGGCTAATTCTTTCTGTGTTGTGGCCTTCGGCTTACCCCCGTCTGTCTTCTCACCCTCCGTGGCCCCCCCGTGTCCCCCGCCGCTGAACCCTGTCACGGCATTGCGCAGTGACAGTACCCCCCCATCCAGTGCCCCCCCTACCCCCCACCAGGGTGTGAAGGCCCAGGCAGGAGGGGTGGTGGCGATGGAAGGCAAGAACAAGATCAGGGGCATAAAGGTTCCTCGTGGGTTCCCTGGAGCGTTCCGCGATTCCGTAGTGCTTCCAGTCCACTAGGTATTGTAAGTGAGAGCCCCTGTATCGGGAGTCTAATATAGCACGGACCTCATATTCTGGTACCCCTTGGAGCAAAACCAGTGGGGGCAGCCCCGTCTGTTGGAGGGGGTACAGAGGGGGAGACACCTTTTTTAGCAAGGAGACATGAAAGGAAGGGTGGATCCGAAAATGGGGGGGTAGGCGTACCATATAGGTGACTACATTCAATTGTCGGTGAATCGGGTAGGTTCCCATGTAGGTGGCATCTAGTTTAGCGGACGGACAAAGGGATGGGTACTTCTTTCTCCAAACCCACACCAGCTCCCCGACTTGGAAGACGGGCGCGGGTTTCCTTAGTTTGTCTGCCATTATCTTGTATCATTGGCAGGTCCTTTGGAGGTACTGTTGAGCTTGCTTTTGAACTCACCTGATTCATTGTACGAGGGCTCCAGCTGCAGGGACAGAAGTTTGAAGTTTGATGGTGCATAGGTAACCCTAAGGCTGGGTGGAATCCGTAGGATACAAAGAAGGGTGAGTTTCCTAGTGAGGCATTGGGCCCGTTGTTATAGGTGAATTCTGCAAGGGACAGTTGTTTCGTCCAATCATCCTGTAGGTAATTACAAAAACACCGAAGATACTGCTCGATATGTTGGTTTGTGCGTTCCACCTGCCCATTGGCCTGGGGGTGGTTAACTGCACCTTGATTCCTAAGAGGGCACAGAGAGCTTTCCAAAATTTTGAAATGAACTGGGGGCCCCAGTTGGAGACGATCTCGCCTGGTAGGCTGTGGAGGCGGGCGACCTCCTTTAATAGGTGCCTCGCGGTGGCGGGTGCTGTTAGGAGTCCTGGACACACGATGAAGTGCCCCATCTTTGTAAAGTAAACTATTACAACCAAAATGGCTGTTTTCTGGTGGGAATTTGGCAATCCTACGATAAAATCTATTGCGATTTTCTGCCATGGGCCCTTAGGGGCGGGGGTTAATTGCAATAGCCCCACCGGAAGTTGCCATGGAAACTTGGTTTGCGCACAGACCGAACACCCCTGGACATATTTGCTTTCATCTTGTCGAATTCCTGGCCACCAAAAGTTTCGTTGAATAAGGGCTAGGGTCCGTTGGTAGCCGGGATGCCCCGCCAAAGGGGAGTCGTGGTGTGCCCAGAGGACCGGGGGTCGATATTTGGGGGAAATTACCACCAACCCCTTATGATAATAAAGTCCATTCCTGCGGGTTCCTTGGGCTTCAGGATGTGGAGGTCGACTCTCGTGTTGTAGTTCCTGAAGGGAGGGGAGGGTAGCCGCAATGACCGCTGGAGGCATAACTGGCGCTGGGCACGAAGGGGGGTATCCTTGGTCTCTTCGCAGTGGGACAGGGCATTGGCCATTATTTTCAGACCCTGGTCGGTACTGAACTTTGAACTGGAATCGGGGGGAAAAAAGGGCCCAGCGGGCATGCCTCCCGTTGGTTATATGAGCAGTCTGAAGATACATCAAGTTCTTGTGGTCGGTTAAGACCAATATAGGGTAGGGGCTGCCTTCTAAAAAGTGTTGCCATGTTTCGAACGCGGCCTTGATCGCCAGCAGTTCTTTATCTAGGATCGTATAATTCCTTTCTGCGGGGGTTAACTGCCAGGAATAGTAAGCGCATGGCAACCGTTGCTTCTGCCCTTCTATGGTTTGTGTTAATACTGCCCCTATGGCTAGGTCCGAGGCATCGGCTTCTACAATAAACGGTCTTGTGACCTCCGGATGCTGAAGCAAGGGGGCAGAACTAAATGCTTGTTTTAGTTGCATGAATGCATTTTGTTGAGGGGCCAATCAACGATAGGTAGCTCCTTTTTTAAGCAACTGCATCAACGGGGTAGTTTTTTGCGCATAGTTGTCAATATACTGGCGGTAGTAGTTCGTACTACCTAAAAATCTTTGTAGTGCTTTTACCGAAGAGGGGGCTGGCCATCGATCGATGGCCGCCACTTTGCTGGGGTCCATTCGAATCCCCGTGGCAGATACAATGAACCCCAAGAACGGGATGGTGGTAGCATGAAACAAGCACTTTTCAAACTTACAATATAGTCGGTGTGTTCGTACCCTAGACAGGACTATGCGGACATGTTTCATATGGTCCAAGAGAGAAGAGGAAAAGATCAAGATATCATCCAGATAAACCACCAGGAATTTGTTGAGAAGGTCCCGAAATATCGTTTATGAAATGTTGGAAGGTGGCAGGGGCGTTCACCAACTCATAGGGCATCACCAGATACTCGAAGTGCCCAAAAGGTGTCCGAAATGCCGTTTTCCACTCGTCACCCTCTCGGATTCGCACAAGATTGTAAGCCCCCCAGAGGTTGAGTTTCGTAAAAATCGTGGCCCCACTCAGTTTCCCTAGCAGTTCTGGGATCAGGGGCAAGGGGTATCATTTTTTTACTGTCATGCTGTTAAGTCCCCGGTAATCTATGCATGGGCGGAGGTCCCCCTCCTTCTTGGGCACAAAGAATAGAGGCGCCCCGGCTGGAGAGGACGAATGCCAGATGAAACCTTTCTCTAGATTGTCTTTAATGTACAACCGAAGGGTCTCCATTTCTCCTGGGGCCAAGTTATAGATGCGTCCATACGGGGGTTTGGCGCCAGGGACCAATTCTATGGGGCAGTCATAGGGCCGATGGGGGCGGGAGCGTCGCTGCTTCTTGTTTGTCAAAGACCCCCTCCAGATCTTGATATACTGCCGGGAGCTAAGAGGAACCATCACAGGGGTGGAGCTCTGTAGCTCCCAGGGTCCCAGGTGCGGGGTGGAGGCATTTCCTGTGACATCGGGGGGAGTTGAACCTGAGGCGTCGGCTAGTCCAATCAATGGAGGGATTGTGGCAGGCCAGCCACGGGAATCCCAACACTACAGGAAATAAAGGAGAGGCAATCAGGTCGAACTGCAGCTCCTCCTGGTGCTCCCCAATGCTACAAAGCAATGGTGGGGTATGTTGAATAACTGGACCCAATGAGATGGGGGATCCTTCAATGGTCTGCACCCACTGCACTCTTGGTCTTTCTTGCACAGGGAGCCCCAGCTGGCCGGCGAAAGCGAGGTCCATAAAGGTACTGGAGGCCCCGGAATCAATAAAGGTGTGAACGACCGTGGAGGTAGAAAGGTGAATTCGAATCATCACGGGGACCAGCAAATGCCAGCCCGCAGTCGTCTGAGTCTTGAGGGGATCTGTGGGGAATGCTGTAATTACCGGGAGGCCCCCTGTCCATCCCGGTTGTTGGCGTTTCCCGGCCCTGAAACCCGACTGGGTTTTACTGGGCATTCCCTGGAGAAATGGGTGTTGTCCACACAATAAAAACATAGGTGCAGGAGATGGCGCCTCTCTTTTTCTGTGGGACTCAATGGGCCTCAGACCGCTCCAATCTGCATTGACTCCCCGCTTGTCTCTGGGGGCGGGCCAGCGGGGGCAGCCACAGACATACGGAGACTTCTCGGGTACGCTCCCTTACTCTGTTTGCGTTGCCTCTCCCTCCGTCTCTCAGCCAGCCGATCATCAATATGTATTGTTAAAGTGACCAACTCTTCCAGGGTGGAGGGAGTGGTAGCCGCTCTTGCGAATTGGTCCTTGATCTCTTCGGCAAGTCCCTGCCAAAACAATGCCCGCAGGGCGGCATCGCTCCACTTGAGATCAAAGGACAGGCAACGGAATCGGGTGACATAGTCCAGAAGCAGGGATTTCCCTTGTTTCATATGCAGAATGGTCTGTTTGGCATCCCGAATCTGATGGGGGTAGTCAAATAAAAATTTAAACTGTTTCACGAAACCTTCGTAATCTTGTAATAGGGGGTCATTCGCGGCTAGGAGGGGGGTGACCCAATCCAGGGCTGTCCCGCCGAGTAACCCAATGATGAAAGCAATCTTTGTCTGATCATTATGGTAGGTTAATGGTTGCATTTGAAACGTCAGGGTTCACAGGGCCAGGAATCCCTGACAGGCCCGCCTATCCCCATAGAATCGATTGGGGCGTGGGGCTTTGGGCTCCCTAGGGGATGGTCTGGGGGCCCCAGGGCTTAAGGATTGAGGTGGGGTGAGGGGGGCAGCTTGAGGAAATGCTCTTCTCACCCCCCCGCTTGCACCCACTGCCTCCTGTAACATTTGGTTCTGGGCACAGAGGTCCTCATTCTGTCAGGTAAGGTCTTGGACCTCCATAGTTAGGCCCTGTACGGCCCTTAAGAGCTCCTGTATTTGTTGGGCCGGGACTTGGGGCTCCATGAGAAAAAGAAAGGATGGGGGGGATGGGTTGTAGATGCCGGTAATTCTGTAAGGGGGGGGCAGAGGAGTACGGGTGGACACCGGGCTAAGGGGGAGGCACGGGGCCAGGGACAAGGACTTCAACTTGGGGCCGTCTCTCTGCTGGTACGCTGGGTTACCAGTAATCCCCTCAGGTTGTCGGGTGGGCTTTCTTCCGTTCAGAAGGAAACCTGTGTCATCATAGGGGAGGAGAGAATGTGCCACCAGGAGTCTAGCAAGAGAGGGGGGAAACCAGTTACTCTCCACAACACACTACCCTGGGCACCAAAGTGAGGCAGGGGAAGGGGATCCAGGTGGAAAGGGCGACAGGGAGGGGGCCGGGGTGTAGAAGGGGAAGGGAAGGAGGAGGCGGGGGAGTTCTGGGGAGGAGGGGGTCTGGGAGCACACGCAACCGAAGGAAGGAATGAGGCGCAGGAACACGGGTAACAAGGAACACTAGCACCACAGGCCAATCAAGGTCTAAGAGGATGGGGGTGCAAGGGGGCTTCAATCACAACAGTCTCACACAGGGGGGGAAGGGGAAACAAGGAATAGCAAGGCAAGGTACAAGGGACTCTCAATACTCTCCACCAAACCACAAACACAACAAGAATTTAGCTTTCAGAAACTAAGTTCAGGGGCCAGCTTCTCTCAATGATTACTGGCGGGGATCTGACGCCCCGCCGGTGCTTTTATCTACTTCCTACTTCCCCCCAGGTGACAGCCCTTGTGTCTAGCTTAAGGCCCCGCCCCCTGCCGAGCGTGCTCTGCCGCTAGGCGCTCACTGCATCGGGGTGGGGCTGGGGCTGCGGGTTGGGACGTGCCTGGCTGTGGAGGGGGCGGGGTTTGTGGCGTCGGCCGGAGAGCATCCTGTTGCTGTGGGGGCAGGGGCTGGTAAGTGCTCAGGGCTAATTCTTTCTGTGCCGGCCTTCGGCTTACCCCCGTCTGTCTTCTCACCCTCCGCGGCCCCCCCCCAGGTCCCTCGCTGCTGAACCCTCTCACGGCATTGCTCCGTGACATTATGGGGACGGGTCACTGTGAGCACATTCCACCAGTGCTACAGACTCTGCACTGGCTGCCTATAGTCTTCTGGGCCCAATTCAAGGTATTGGTTTTGACCTTTAAAGCCCTATATGGCCTTGACCCGACTTACCTGCGGTACCGCCTCACTCTCTGTTCTCTGGAGCGGCCTCTGTGGTCCACTGGAGTGCCCTTCTCTAGGTCCCCTGGGGGGTCCAGGGGGCCACTATGGAGAGGGGTTTTTTGGTGGCCCCACCTAGGTTGTGGAACTCCCTCCCAGTGGAGGCCCATGTGGCCCCAGATCTCCCCTCCTTCCATTGTATGCTTAAAACCTGCCTGTTCTGCCTGGCTTTCGGCAAGGGAGATGGGGTGTAGGGTGGGATGGAGGGATGGGGAGGGGGGGTGGTTTGGTTTTGTTCATTCTGTTTTAATTGTATTTCTTGGTTTTATGGATTTTATGTGTTTTAACTTTGTAAGCCACCCTTGGCTGCTTGGAGCAGGAGGAGCAGAGTAGTAAATTATTTTATAAAGAAAAATAAATAAACAAACAAATAAATAAATACATAGGTTATCTTGCTTATTGGTTATTGGTTCATTGGTTATTTGGGGTTTTTGTTATTAGTTATTGGTTTTTATTGATAATTTACGTAAAGGTAAATTGTATTTGTTATAGCCACATGGCCATCACATAACTAAAAAATACAATAAAATATAAAAATGGCAATAAAATGAATGCTATGTATATAATATACTCTAAGATAGCTAGAGGAGAATCATCATAAAACTTAACCAACACCAAATACATCAGTTTACTCGATGTGTACATAATATACATGGGACCTACCTGGCCCACCTTACATTTGAGCTGGGGATTTAATATCTGGGCCACTCTTTCCTGTATGGCTAGGTACTAGTACAGAATTCTGTTTGCACACCATGCAAAGCTTAGCTACTCTCAGGGCAAAAATGGCAACCAGTTTTGTTCTTTGGGGATCAGAGTCTCCTAGCAGATATATCAGCTGCTGTATTTGTGGACGGGAATGATCCCATCCAATAGCAGTATGCAGTTGGTTCTGATATTTATCATATAATATTGGTAATTGTTTATTGGTTAATGATGTATTTTGTTTATTACCATGTTTATTGGTTCTTGGTTCTTGGTTTTTGGTTTATTGGTTATTGGTGTTTATTGGTTATTGATGTTTATTAGTTATTGGTTTGTTGGTTTATTACCATGTTTATTGATTTATTGGTTACTGTGTTTATTGGTTATTGGATTTGGCTCGCAGGCAACCCGGTAAACAACAACCTGGTAAATGGTAGACAACAACCAGGTAAATCCAACCGGTAATCCAGCGGTAAATGACAATTTGGTAAATGGTAACTGGTAATTTGAGAAAAGATTCTCAACTGAGAATTTTCAAGAGACAGCAATTTCTCAGTTATCGTTTCTCATTTAAAATGAGACAAGAATCGCGATTCTCAGCGATAACCGAGAAAAGTCGAAATCAAGTTTCAGACCTAGTTAAAACAGACAGGAAGTAAAAACATTGCAGGCCAAATGCTTAGCAAGTGAAAACTGCTGTAGTTTTACTTAAACTAATGGACCTATGATAATTTACACCAGATTATAGCCTAACCCTATGGGGATAAGTGATCTTTATTTATAACTTAGCATAGTCAGGTAACTGTTCATGGCAAATCCTTTCATGAACAGAGCCCTTCACTAGCCACTGACATTTCTTTCACATTCTGCCATGAAGTAGGGCCTCCTGGGGTACAGTGAGGGAACATAAGGGGCCAAGTTGCTTCAGACCTCACACAAAAGATCGTCTCACAATGGACCTCTTTGAACACACTGGTTGGTGGAATTATGTGGCCCAACATGGCAGTCTGCCCCAGGCTTCCAGGAACTTCTGAATGATGCTGCCTTAAGTTAAAAAAGTAGGAAGTGGGACCTCCACATTGATACGCTTGATAACCTAGTAGGGAAAGGGTTGTTTCTTTTTGCCATGGTGGCATTAATCTTTCTAGTTTTGCCCCAGTCAAATCTTCAGCTTTCCCCCCTCTTTTATGCTTCATAACCATTTGACATAATGGGTGATTTCAGACATTACGCGGTCCCGATTCACCACAGTGGATTCCCGGCGGGGGTGAACAGATTAACCACCCCCCGTGGTCAAGGAAAGCCCCAAACAGGCATGATGGGAGCAGGACCATGGAAGGGAATCGGACCACCTGACCACAGCCCAGGGCAGCACAACAGACATTACGCTGATCCTGGGCCGGGCCGTGGTCAAAGCACCCGGAAGGCGCCGGGGCGGCTCGTTCCGGCTGCTGTTGTGTGCCCTTTAAATCTCCCTCCCCGGTTTGTGTTGTTGCTGGTTGCCTGGCAGCGATGCTGCGTGCTTTGTCCCTGGCTGGGAATCATTGTCTTTGTTTCCGGTCGGTCATTGCCACTTTTTTTTGTTTCCCATTGGGAATCTCTTTGACCACACTTTCGGAGATGGTCCGGGCCGGAGCTCCAGAAGCGTGGTTGATTTTGACCCCATGTGGGTATTGACTGTGGTGAACATCTGGCAGCCGCTGAACAGATGTTCAGGGTGCTTTGGTCCCGCCATGGAATTGGCCGTGGTTCACTGTGGTTGAGCGTGATCTCGTAATGTCTGAAATCACCCAATGGGTGCTGTCTCTTATACACATCTAGATGTGTATAAGAGACAGAATTGGGGAGGGGGCGGGGCCGCACGGCGCAACGTGCGGCCGCACGGCGCCGCCCCCTCCACGCACCCCGCCACCCGCCCTCCGAGGAGACGGGCGGCCGGCGGGGCCAATGCGGCCGCTGCGCCCGACCAGACGAGACGCCGGGGTTCACCCCGGCATGGGATTGCATTCGACACGCGGCGGCCTCCGGTCCCGCCGCTTCGGCCGCTCACGTATTGAATGCAATCCCAAGCCGTGGTAACATCTGGGGGAAAACATCAGTTTCCCCCAACAGATGTTACGCGATCACAGCCACCACGCGGAATTAAGCGTGGTTCATTGTGATATCGTAACGTCTGAAATCACCCAATGTTACAGGGAAAAGTTTCAAAGACAAAAAGGAAAAATAGATTCAAAACTCCCAGAGACTCTTGCAGCACATAATATGAACGGATGGGAAAAACTCATCTTCACTCAAATGATCCTCTTTTATAGACATATGGAGACAGGACAAATTAACCAAAAAAAAGTTTTAATCCAGCCTTTCATAAATAAATCTGAGGGAAAATGATTGCCCTAAACTTTGGAAAATAATTCTTATTTAAACACAAGCCTAGTCACAAATGCACATCAGCCATCAGCTATCAGCAAATGCTGTTTATTACATTCACTATAACAGGGAATCCCTGGGGTTAGTTCCTGGAATAAAGATTTAATCTGATGGTAAAGCTGAACAACAAAAATGTAGTTAGTTGTAAACAATTGTATTCCAAATCCAGCTGAGTCCATCGACATAAAAACAGAAGTTAACCTCATCCTTCCATTACTGTAAACATATTAAATGCTATTTATTGTGATTACATGTGTGTGGCCTGTTACAGCCTAAATAGAAACATTTGCATGACTAACAGATGTAAACACCAGATAACTCTAGCATCATCATTCCAGCTTGAGAGATATAAAACCTAAATATTAATTTTAATAGCAAGGTTAACATATTAGCAAATGGCACACATTAAAATCATTGCAATAACATCCAGCCCTGGCTATCCACATACTTTCCAGAAAGATTTTAAAAAATAATGCAGGTGGGGTCCAGCCATGGTTTCTAGAGATCCTGAAACATCACATAAACAGTACTTTTTACTCCCTCCTACCCAAATAACACTTTTAAAAGCTAAAGGCAGAATAGGAGAGCGGCAAAGGACATCGAGAAAGAAAAAAATGTTAGAAAATGTTTTTGAAACTCAATTGACTGGAGTAGAACTAAAGCCTGCAATATTTTGATTGTGGATATAATTCTTACACTCTTATAAGGCCAGAGTTGTCCTTAGGCATGTGTGACACAAACCCCAGTTTTAGCAAGGGCAAGGTTTTGAATACACTGACCTGCAATTGCAGATCAAATCCTGAGGGATGGCACTATCCACTATGGACCCTGCATATGGCTAGGTTCTCAGTAGGGGCTTTTCACAAGGACTCACATGGCCCTGTAATTCCTGTGAATGCAATTGCCAAGAACCTCAGGAGGATTTGCATGACAGGGCAATCAAATGACAGATGACATTCAATGGGTGCTTTCAGTAGTGATGACACCCATCGCGACCATGGATTTACCCTGGCAGTGGTGGGAGCCATCACTCCGATTGACAATCAGCCCAGTCACTGAACTAATGTGATGGTGTCTGGGCCAGGGAGGGTTTGGAGAGGAGCACAGACATGTCTGCCCAGCCCCACCTCCACGCTGCGTGCAGCGACCCACCCCCCAGCTGACGGGCAGCCATGGCAGCCAATGATTACCATAATGGTGCCACCCCTTGCTACTCCACTCCAGAGCATCTTTCTGAGGGTAGGAAGGCTGACAGCAGGGTGGAATATTTATCCCCTGTAGTGCTTTAACTCTGAGGACTGACCCTGATGCCCTTCAAAAACTGACATAATTTTTTCTGAGGAAAAACGTGTTCCTCTTCAAACTTAATGTATTTCCAAATGAGGAAGAAGTCAACTTTTCTCCATTTATTTTATCAACTTTTGTGTTATAATGTTTGCATTTTAAAAATGTATTAGAGTCCATTAGATCCCTTTATGTTTCAGAGGGGAAACTTGTGTGTCAATTTCTTACAATGTGTCAGTTTCTTAAAACGTTAGACTGTGAAGTTATTTTTATATATATAAAGGCAAGGGATATAAACATTATAACAGTTTAAGCCTTTATTATGAGTATTAACAGAAGTGACAGAACTGCCATTATCCCGCCCGAGGGTGAGGACTGCTACCCCCTGACCGGGTTAGCTCTCACTGCAGGAACACACATCATTGTGGCCAGACCTGGCCAGGCACTGTGGGCACGAAGTGATGTGTGGCCACCCAGCTACGTCCCCATGCTGATGTCGCTGCTCCACCACCGCCATGATGGGCAGCCATGGCTGCCAATAACAGGCACCCCCCCCACACACACATACACACACACACTGGGCCAGGACGGGGTCAGGAACAGACGTTCCTACATGATTCCACCCACTCTGGCCCAGCTGGGTGGCTTCTGGGATAGGACTGAGGGCTTGCTTAATTCTGAGCCCACATTTCTGACCAGGCCCCTACTCCTGCCGGGATTTGAACCAGGCCCACATTTGGTGGGTCCAGAACAAATATAATGCTGTGTGACTCGCCTAGCTGGGCCAAAGGAGGCTGAACTGGGAGAATGTTATATCTGTTAACACTCTATATTTAAGAATGCTTTCACAGTTAAGTCAGTTTGGAGTTAACTTCAAGCAAAAAATTAATTTCCAATGAAACTATTGTGGGGTCATTTAGACCCCAATGAAAAAGTCATGCAATATCTTTTTTAGACAGACCTAGAGTTAGGAAGACGTGATTGGCATTTCTTCCAAAGACCAATACTCCAAGTAGACACCCTCCTCCTATAATACTAGCATCATAGCACTTTTTGACCTCCTGTAATCCAGTCCTGTTCCAGCCATGCCTTGCTGTGATGTTGCCCTTCCTGTGATGGAAGTATGACATGAGACACAGATGTGTTTGCCAACCTAAAATTTCCCTTGCCTTTACTCCTTGAAATTTGTCAGAGCCTCCAAAGCACAAGACATTTTCAGAAGAGATTCCCAGAGCTCCAGAGAAAAGACAGGAGCATTCTAGCTGTCTCCTTTCTTTTACTGATCTCCATTGGCTCATCTCCACATTGCACAGTGTTAGGGTACATTTTATCTGTGAGCAGGACACCACACAACATTCCATGTATGAAAGATTAAACTTGTCAGAGGGATCAGAAATGCAGGACTCTGGTAGGGATATGCGAATGGTTGCGGTTCGGGTTCGGCTGTTCAGTTTGGCTCGGTTCGGTTTGCACGTTCGGTTCGGGCGTTTGGGTCGTTCGCCGAGTTTGGGTTCGGCTGTTCAGTTCGGGCATGTTTGGTTCGGTTCGGGCGTTTGGGTCGTTCGCCGAGTTTGGGTTCGGCTGTTCGGTTCGGGCATGTTTGGTTCGGTTTGGGCGTTCGGAAAAAGGTATCGCGAGATCCTGTGATCGCGCCGGAAACTGCAAATTCGAGTGAGTGCCGAACTGTGTGATGAGAGACTGTGTGTTTGGCTGGATGGCTGTTCAGTTTGTGTGTTTTGGCTGTTTGTGTTTGGTTTGGCTGTGTGTTTGTTTTGGCTGATTGGTGAGTGTTGGTGTGTGGTGGGTGACTGTGTTTTGGTTTGGTTTTTAAAAAATAAATAAATGAAGAAGGCTGCTGTGTTAATTCCACAGCTGGGGGCCAACCTGATGCTTGAGGAACAGGAGGAGGAGGAGGAGGTCGCTGCCCCTGGACCTTTGGTAGTAGTGGCCAGCTCCTCTGATAAGGAGCAAGCGGTGGGCACAGGAGGTGCTGCCAGGGTTGTAAACGTTTTTTTTTACTTTGAGGACAAGAAAGGCTCTATCCATTAGAGCGAGCTCACTAGCATGTGGGTGGGTGCATAGGTAGTGGGCGTCAGTCAGGCACAAACAGTGGGCGTCAGTGGGTAGCAATGGATGCCTGCCACAGAGAGAGAGGGTACTGTAGTGTGAGGGGCTCTTCCATCATTCAGGCATGAGCATCACCCCCACCCAAACATGTGTCAGGCTAGCAAGGGACTCCACTCTCCAGTTGCCATCCCTACACACACCCAAATAAGGACAGGATTTTCACGTGCAAGCCATGGTCTCTTCATTGCCATCCCTAGCACCCAATGAAGGGCAAGTTTTTCACGAGCCAGCCAGGGTCTCTCCATTTGCCATCCCTAGCATCCCCTAGCACCCCAAGGAGGGCAGGATTTGCACATGCCAGCCAGGGTCTTTCCATTTGCCATCCCATTCCCTAGCATTCCCTAGCACCCCAAGGAGGGCAGGATTTGCACATGCCAGCCAGGGTCACCATCTCCCGTTGCCATCCCTAGCACCCCAAGGAGGGAGGACTAGAGGCATCATCATAAATGCATGATATTACTTTGATGTTCTTAATGTGTTCCCATTTCAGGAGAGGAATCAGATGCTGGTCCCAGCACTGGTGCCAATCCAAGGAGGACCCCTAGGCAGAGGTCGCCAATGACACCCCCAGACATTTGGTGGAGAAGGTCGGATGCATAGGGGCTGGCACAACAGAGAATGGATTGCCTTAAAACATGTTAGGAACGGAAGTCCCCTGCAGAGAGAGACTGGCCACCCACCCTCCCAGTTGTGGGGACAGAATGCAGGCAGGGCTTGACAGACCATTGGTCTGACACAGTATGGCACGTATTGTGTTCCTATCTTTTTATGCTCTTTAGAACTGCCGCAAACAATTCAGGCAGCAGCGTGAGGGGACCACCTCCGGGATCATTGCCCACATTGAGAGAAGGCATCGCATGATGGTGAGGCAGCAGCCTGACTCTGGCGTGGCCAAGGTGGAACAACATTAGCCCCAGAAGTGCCAGAGGAGACGCCGTCAAAGGCCTTCCCCTTCCCCCTCAACCAGCTATGGTGAGGAAAACATAGAGGAGGAGGAGTCAGCTGCAGTGAGGGCTTTTAGGGCCCAAGTGCAGAAGCCCAGCAGGGACTGCATGGCCACATTAACAAAATGGAGGACCAGTTGGTGGAACGCCTTAAGGAGATGGAGGTATGGGAATGCCAGTTAAGGCATATTCCCAGTACCTCCAGATGGTGATAGACAGCGGCAACCTCCACCGGCAGTCGGTGTCAAAGTGGCAGCGGGCCGTGGCTGGGGCATTGGACTTTGCAAAAGAAAATGGCTACCAAATACTGCAAGACATGCCCGCCCCTAGGGACCATGAACCCATTTTGCCTTTCCCCCATGTTCCGGGGGACAGGCCCACATAGAACTATGTTAAGTTTCCTTTATTTTTTATTTATAAAAATCTTTGGTTTTTGTTTTATAATGTTGTTAATAAAATTGATTGTTGTTTTTGTTACAAGTTTTGTTTGACCTCCAATCTTTATCCTTCTGTGCTTAAGTTCTGTCTGGCAGGTGTCAGAATCTCATACAGCTTGTCAGTCCCTAACAGAAGCACCTGGCACCACATGTAGTGTAGGTAAGGTACATTGACCCCAAGATGTGCCAGCAGCAGGGTCTCAACTTGCAGACAGCCCCCCAGGAAGGGCAGGGCTTGTGTCTGCGTGGGTGTGCCAGAGAGAAAGAGCGACAGGCTCCTTGGCAGTGGGCGGCGGGTGCTGGTGGTTAGACAGTGGATTGCTGGTTGCCAGGGTACAGAACCCTTTGCACAGACAGCATTTTTATGGGCATGGTGGGTGGGTGCCTTTGGCAACAGCAGGTTGTCAAGGTACAGAATACTTCGCACAGACAGCATATAGGCCTGAGGGGTAGGGGTCTTTGGCAGCAGGAGCAAACATGGGTTGGCAGGGCAGGCTGGCAGTGTGGCATGAGTGGCATTCAGGCAGGCTTTGAGCTTGGCAACCTGGGCGGGCAGGCAGGCAATCACGGCAGCTTGGCATGAGAGGCAGGCAGGCAGTTGGGCTGAGGCAAGCTTTGAGCTGGCAATGGCAACCTGGGTGGGCAGGCAGTCCATCATGGCAGCTTGGCATGAGAGGCAGGCAGGCAGATGGGCTGAGGCAAGCTTTGAGCTGGCAATGGCAACCTGGGCAGGCAGGCAGGAAGCATGGCATAAGCAGCAATCAGGCAGGCTTTGAGCTTGGCAGCCTGGGTGGGCAGATAGACTGCATGGCATGATTGGGAGTAGCAGCAGTCATCAAATCTCCCGGGTACAGACCCCTTGACTGGCACAGATAGCATATAGGCCTGGGGGCCATTGGCAGCAGGGCACTCAGATAGGCTAGCAAAGACTGTGCAGCGCGAGAGAGCGAGAGCCAGTCAGTGTCACATAGGCGGGCCGAAATTGTGAAGCCATAGGTCGGCTGGCAGGCTTACAGTATGTTTCCCAATGCACCCTGCATCATGAGGTCAGTCAGATAAGGCGACTGAGGCCATCTAGTATGAGAGAGGGGGGTTGGGGAGGCAGGTTGGGTGCCAGGCATTCAGAGGGAGGGACAGCACCTCAGCAGCACAGGAGCAGTAGCCCTAGCCCAGATTGAGGAGGTGGAGGAGGAGGAGCCCCGTTCCAAGACTGCCCCTGGCATGGGATGGCGTGTGCCACTGCACCATCACTCCTTGTCCAGGGGCAGCTCGGGGAATCCCAGTAGCGGAAGGTTCACCTTCAAGAAGAGCAACTGCTCCACCAACTTGGCCCCCAGTCTCAGGCTGTGCGGGGAGCAAATGTCCCCGCCACAGAGAACACCCAGTCTCTGGGGACACTGGTTGGTGGGCAGGACAGGATACCCTTGGCCACTTTGGACAGGGCTGGTCACATGTTGGCCTTTCTGGCCCATTAGACCAAGGGATCACTGCTGGGATCAATGCATGTCTCAGGACGAAGACCATCTAAACAATCATCTCCCATTCCTTCCTGTTGTACCCTGGAGGTGCCTCGATGTCAGTGTCCAGTTCAACCTGATGCAAGGCAGCTTTCTGCTCCAGAAGCCGCTTGAGCATCAGGAAGGTGGAATTCCACCTGGTGGGCAAATCTTGCACCAGCTGGTGCACTAGGGAGTGTTGCTGTGCCTACCTCTCCCGGAGGAGCTCGCTGCTCTTCACACTCCTGTTGAAGAACCCCGCCACCTTCCTCCCCCGGTTGGTCAGGGAGCTATGAGTCCCTGGACCAATCCCCTAATTCTCCAAGCCCAGAGCGTCCTTGACCACAAGATGGAGGGTGTGTGTGGTGCAAGAGATGCTTGTGAAGCCCCCGTCATGGACTGCCTTTAGTATATTTGCCGTGTTGTCCGTGACCACACACCCCTTGGTGAAAGCCACGCCTGGCGTGACCCACTCCCTCACCATGGCGGCCAGGGCTGCCTCAAAGTTCCTTGATGTGTTGGAGCTGTCCATGACTTGTTCCTGAAGCAGGACCCACCTGTACCCTGCTTCAGGACCCCTCCTGCCACTACCAAGCACTGCCTCTGGGTCCTGCCACGAGTGTGCTGTCACTGCAAGGTAGGCATGCTGTGCATTCCTGCTGGATCACAGATCAGTGATGAAGTGGACCGTGGCCGCCCCAGCCCCTGCCAGCTGCTCCCTCACCCACTCCTTCAAAGTCCTGAACAGCTGTGGCACCACAGTCCGACTCAGGGTGGAGCAGGAAGGGAGCTTAAAGTTGGGGGCCAGGAACCCAATCAGCCGCTGGAAGCCCTTGTCCTCCATAATTGGGAAGGGCTGCCCAGGCCTTGACAGATTCCCCCACCCCAATTCTCCATGGTGGACTGACAGCACTGCTGGGGAGGATCCTGCTGCTGTTCTGCCTCCCTAGCAGGAGGAATACTGCTCCTGCTGATAGAGGCAGCAGTTGGTGCTGGTGCAGGATACTTGCCTGCTGAAGGAGCCAGATGCCTGGCCACTGCAGTCGGGAACCTGATGCATCCACTTCCCCTGCCTTCCCACTGAGCAGCAGAGCACTGCGGCATGACTTTAGGTGCCTTGCCATTGCTGTTGTCCCCAGGTTGCTGAGCACCTGCCCACGCTTTACCACATTTTTTCACACAGTGCACTGCACCTCTCTGCTGGAAGGGGCAGAACATGGTGGCACTGGCGACACAGTTCTGGGAAGAGGGTCAGCCATCTCCTCTGTGGCAGTAGTCTCAGCCTCTGAGTCACTGTTCCCAGTCACTGTGATGTTGTCCCATGAAGGGGAGTACTGTGATGCAGAGGCTTGACTGCTCGCCATCCTGCTGGCACTCTCCCTGTGCCCCCCCTCTATATCTATCACTGCTGCTGCTGCTCCTACTCCTCTCCCTAGTGCCATTGGCCGTGCATCGAGTCCTGACTCCGGCAGCAGGGGAGGGCTCCACCAGCTCTGGACTGCTGCTGGGGATCGCCTCCGCAATGGGGGACATTGGTGGCCCTGGAGGAACATATGAAGCAGCAAATCCTGCTCCAGCAGCAGCAGAGACAGCCGCAGCCTCATGTCCAACTTGTCCTGCTTCAGGCCTTACAGTGCCCTGTGTGGCAGTGGTGGAGGGCACTGCCAGGAAGCGACACTGAGCCACTGAAGCCTGTTACCCCAAAGGAGGCCTGCGGAGTTTGGGGGGGTGATGAGCTCTGGCTGCTGCTGCTGCCTGTTACCACGCTGCTGGCACAGCCTCTACCCCTACCACCTCTCCCACATGCCCCATTACCTGTCTTACGGGCAGAAGACCGGCCTCTCCTTCCCTTCTCCATTTCTCCCTCCAAAATAATGTTTTTATATTTTATTTTATTTTTATTTTTTAATTATTTATACAAATTTTTAATCTACTAATATATATATATTACTAATATTATATATATATATATATATATATATATATATATATATATATGTCTCTACACTAGATCTAACTGCTATTAACTATTCTAAATGCTATGAACTAAATGGATTATAATAACTACAAAGGCCTACTCCTACAAACACTAAAACTAAATCATTTAATGGGCAGTGGCACTGCAGCTCCAGGCACATTTGGACAGCATCGGTTTCCTTGACCCTTTTCAATCTGGGTTCCGCCCCAGCTATGGTACTGAGATGGCGTTGGTGGCCTTGGTGGATGATCTCCGCCGGGAGATGGACGCAGGATGCTCGACCTTTTTGATCCTGCTAGATCTCTCGACCGCTTTTGATACCGTGGACCATGGGCTGCTGTTGAGACGACTGCAAGGCTTGGGGGGGGTGGACGGGACTGTCTTTGGATGGTTCCGCTCATTCCTCTCGGTTAGAAGCCAGCGAGTGGTGCTGGGGGCTGAAACATCTAGCCCCCGGGCTTTGACTTGCGGCGTTCCGCAGGGTTCCATTCTATCCCCACTGTTGTTCAATGTGTATATGCAGCCCCTAGGGGACATCGTGAGAGGGTTCAGGGTGCGATATGCTGATGATACTCAGCTGTACCTCTCGTTTTCAACTGACCCAGGTCCTGCTGTCTCGTTACTTTCCCAATGCTTGGAGGCCGTGGCGGATTGGATGCGGCAGAGCAGACTGAAGCTCAATCCCAATAAGATGGAAGTGATGGTGGTGGGAAGGGCGGGGGAGGTGCTGCCCTCCCTGATAGGGGGTGCTCGCCCGCCTGTTGCTCTTCAGGTTCGGAGTCTGGGGGTGGTTTTGGATTCGGGTCTCCGTCTGGATCGGCAAGTGGAGGCAGTCGCTAAAGCCGCCTTTCGCCAGCTGTATCTGGTACGGGAGCTTCGACCTTACCTCTCCAGGCCCTATCTGGCTACTCTCGTCCATGCCTTCATCACCTCGAGGCTAGACGACTGCAACACGCTTTATGTGGGACTTCCCTTGTTTCTGGTTCAGAGGCAACAGCTGGTGCAGAATGCAGCGGCCCATCTCCTGATGGGGATGGGGCAGCATGAGCACATAACACTGGTGCTCTGCGCTCTGCACTGGCTGCCTATAGCGTACTGAGCCAGATTCAAGGTGTTAGTATTGATTTACAAAGCCCTGCATGGCCTAGGCCCCTCATATCTTGGGGACCACCTCACCCTCCGTGCTTCAGAGCGATTCCTTCGGTCCACCGGGGGCGCCTTTCTGGAGGTCCCCTGTGTAAGACGGGGGGCCACAATAGAGAGGGCATTCTCGGTGGCTGGGCCGCGGTTGTGGAACTCCCTCCCAGAGGAGGATCGCCTGGCCCCGGGCCTGTTGGCTTTTCGATGCATCTGTAAGACTTGGCTGTTCACCCAGGCCTTTGGAAGGGAGGGTGGGGGGTGGGTTAATTTTTGAGGGGGGTGTTTTAAATTTGTTTTAATTATTATATTGTAGATTTTTTAATGTTTAAAAATTGTTTTTAGACTATGTTGGAAGCCGCCCCGAGATGCCGTAGGCATGGGGGGGTGTCATATAAATATAAATAAATAAATAAATAAATATCTCTATCACTAAGCTAACTCCTTCAATTGTGTACTATCTCTAATCAATATATCTATATATGGGATGGGGGGGAATCACAAACAACACAAGGAGGGGTACAAACCTGAAATGAAACCTAAATCAATCTAATAATCTTACTCTAAATTAATCAAAAAACAGGAGAAGGGAATCAGGGATGGAATATATATACAGGGAGAGGGAAAGGGTTCAATGGAAGGGTGAGGAAGGAAGGGAGATTGAACACAGGGATGGGTAAAAACAAAATATAACACCTAAATCTATCTAATATAATCTAAATAAATTATAATATGGAGGTAAATGGGTTGGATGGGTGAAATAGGAGGAGGATGGCAATGGATTGAGGAGAACAAACTGGTGGGAGAGGGAGCCTTCTGAAAACGCCTGCTGTTCAGGAACAGTGACTAGCTCAGAAGGTATTGGCAGGGGGGAGGGCACAGAGTTTTGTTACTTGCTGTGCCCACCTCACTGCAACCCCCATTGGTTCCATGCAGCCTAGCTCGTGGCCAATCACAGACTGCAAAGCCAGTGGTCTGAGGAGGAAAGGGCTGTTGATTGGGCAGGTTGGCTGCTACTCCAAGCCTCTCCACCCTTAGTGCCTGGAAATCTGCTCCTCAGCTGACTCACATTTTTGCCTTTCAGTCATGTTTTTCCCTCCAGAACCACCCGAACTTGATCAGAACCAGCTGAACTGTTCGATTGTTTCAGAGTTTGGAATCGGGTTCAGTTCGGTCGGTTCGGGTTCAGGTTCGGGTTCGGTCAGCCGAACAGACCGAGTTCGGGCCAAACTCCGAACTTCCAAACCGTATTCGCCCATCCCTAGACTCTGACATAAAAGCACAGTAGGATAAAGCATGCTCATAAAAATTGGAAGAATTCATAAGACCACCATTCAGAAAGAAGTAGAAGTGAAATTAAATATTAGTGTCAGTACAATCATTGCAAGTTATTCACTACCAACTGGTATGTATTTGGCATAGTTTAACCACATGTGTTGTTAATATTCAGTGGAGGGAGTCAGATATGAACTGGATAAATCCACTGTACCCAAACCTTTGCTGTACACTTCCAGTTTCATAAGCTAAGAGACAAAGGTCTAAGCTGCAGTCAATTGAATCTCAACAGCCAGCATTTCAATTTACTTCCCTAGTTATTTACAAGTGGCTGGTAATTATGTGTGCTCTCATCAGAACTGCAGAGTACTTTATCAGGTGCTCCATTTTGCAGTGTTTTGTATGGGGATTTGGCTGTCATAAAACCAGGACAGCAGTCTGCCAACATGGAATAATTAATAATTATTATGTGAGTGACTGATCTACTTTGAAAAACATGAAAAGGCCACTAAACCTGGAGTTTCCTTCCCTACACAATGTGCAAAGAGGAAATGAGCATCAGTAATCACTGTCAACAGTTTCTTGTAACTAAGAATTGAATCATTTATCTGTCTGCATGTATAAATTATCATCACTCCCCATTCCAGAAGGAGGTCTAATGGCAATTTATGTGGCAAAAAATAAGATATAGGTATTTGGAAGAAATTGCTATTTTATTTACGCTTTTATTGGAGAATGTTATCAAGAAGGTGGGCAATTCACAAATCCAGTCCCTGATATCACAAGACACAGTACACTCACTATTATGCTCTACGGTATTAAAAAAAATGGACACTTTCCTCCCTGAACATATACGAGGGTTATCAGTACAATTCGATTATTCTTTCATTATTTTCAGGCAGCGGCAGCTGCCTGAAACTTAAATGTACAGCCACCTTTCATTATAAACAGAGGACTGCTGAAGCCCCGATTTTGATGAAACCGCTTGACCTACCTTTCTGAAAATTAAACCATGGCTGTAAGTTGTGAGGACCATCATACACACAAAGTTTGAAAAATATCCATCAGGAAAATAAAAAGTTATTGCTGCTTAAACGTTAATTGCTTGTGTTCAAAATCCATACTGGCCTCATGTATTTGAATCATCAATATCTCCTCCCCCTGGAGGAGTTGAGCCCCCAAACTTCACAGGCTTC